>CM073732.1:71587856-71987856 GCA_037113605.1 Calophaca sinica
TTGTTTTGTATTTTTCACCTCTTTAACGTCCGAATTAGCTCAAGGTGTCTTCATGAAAGTTGAAGCTATGGATCTTAGCTTTCCAATGGCACCGGTTTCATCTCATTTGGACACTTATAACTCCAGATATGATTAATACATTGAGCAGGTGTTAGGCTGGGACAGCATCACCTTGGTGTGGCTGCTGGGATTCGAGCCCAGGTCTCCCCGGCAACGGCGCCAAAAACTTGTTGAGGATTTCGGCAGTGTACCGAATCGCACAAGTAATAAAATGATAAGTAAGATCGTCTCCACAGGGATTACGATTGATTATTCAACTAAACAAAGTTCGTAACTATTTTGAACGAGAACCAAATAGTGGTATTTGGTAATAAGTAGATTTGTAATAATTGAAAATTAATAATAACAACTATTTAAAAATCAAAGGATTAAAAATGACTAGGGATCGAATCTTCTTGTTTTCACTCTTATGCATTTAATCTACAACCAATGCAAGTTATCCCATACAAATTGAAGTTCGAATCAACGATATTAGATTAAGTACAATTCCTTGTCTCATAACCCCTTTAACTAAACCAAAAATCCCTAATTCCTTAGGTGACCAATAATAAAGTTAAGCATAAAGATCAATGATTCACAAGAACACATAATCACAAAGTTATATTCCTATACTCATCATGACTATGGCTAGCAATCTCACTTCAAGTCATTCACCCAATTTCCCAATCATCATCAAAAACCCCAAATCAATTCAATAGCGGCCAAGTATCAAAAGCATTAAGCGCAGAGAATTGAAAGCTCAATTGAAATGAAATAAACTTGCTTTAATAAAATAGAATTAACTACACAAGAGTTTCATCAAGATTCATCTACCCTAGTCTGAGAGATTTAGCTACTCATAAAGTAAGAAAAACCAAACCAGAAAAATCGAGGAAGAAGAGAGGAGGAGAACAAATCCTATCCTCCACCGTGCCCCCAAGAATCCAAGTTTCAACCCTAGACAAGTCTTTTTAGTGTCTATTTATAGTCTAGGGTGAAAAAGAGTGAAAAACAGGTCCAAAACATGTAAAAACGTAAAATTCTGCGTCCAGGGTGCTATCGTAACACGACCGTGGTGTGAGGCACGGCCAGGCCGTGCTTCATTCTCTCGCCGCAGTTTAGGTCTTTGTCGCAACACGGCCAGTAGCTTCTGACACGGCCAGGCCGTGCTTCATGTTGTTTTGTATTTTTCACCTCTTTAACGTCCGAATTAGCTCAAGGTGTCTTCATGAAAGTTGAAGCTATGGATCTTAGATTTCCAATGGCACCGGTGTCATCTCATTTGGACACCTACAACTCCAGATATGATAAAAACATTGAGCAGGTGTCAGGCTGGGACAGCATCACCTTATCAACTTGTGGCACAAATTACCCCAACTTATTCCAAGTGATTTTTCTCCTTTTTCCTAGGACAAATACCTTCCTTTAAGCACAATTGAACCAAAACCAAGTGCGTTATTCAAATAAAGCCAAATGCATAAATAACATGGATAAAAATGACTAAAATGACTAAAATGTGATGCAAAACTAACACTAAACTATATGATATTTCGAACGCATGAGATACCTTGCCCGATTCGCCCTAATAACCAAAGGACCGGGAACCCTGCCCGTCACGGGATACCTTGCCCGATTCGCCCTTTTTAACCGTAGGACCGGGAAACCTCGCCCGTCACGGGAAACCTTGCCCGATACGCCCTACTAACAATAACAACAACAACAACAACAACAACAATGACGACACCAAGATGCATGAACATGACCAAACGCGGTGTCTAACCATAACATCCTCTATCGCCATATTTTCGACAGAGTAACAACAACAACAACAGCAGAACACAAATTCATAAGTTAGCTAGTGCCTTCTACCAATAACATGAACATTTAATAATCTTAGTAACTTTGATTAAGCACATAACATCCAAGTGAAGCTTTTGAATAGAAGGACTAGTTCTCTCAGATTATCATACTAATAAATCAATAGGCATCATAAATGAACCTTAGACATTCTCTCAGATTATCATTCAGTCTGGGCGCCCTGCGCTTGAGTCTGGACACTCGGTGCCACTGTTTTGGTCGTATTTGGAGCTACAGAAGTCCGATTAAGGCGTTCTTGGAGTCGTTGAAAAGCTAAGAGAATTTCCTACAATTTTCTATCTAATAGGCTTACCCAAATTCGGAATCTAATAGGCTCAAAAATGCAGTTGAAATATACTATAATATTCCTAAGTGTTACGCTTGCGTTGCGTTGACTCCAGAGAGCATATCTAGAGTTGTAGGTATCGAAATCGAGTCGAACTAAAGCCAACTAAAAGATAAGAGATAATGCTACAACTTTATTGAAGGGACTTAAATCCAATTGAGTTGTTAAGAGGTTCGAAAATGGGGAATACGATGACCGAAATAACTAAATATAGGAATAAAGGTACATCTGGACACTTAATCGGCTGAAGGAACGGTAAAACATATGAAACCCAACCCAAGCAACAATAAGCATGTTCTAATACCCTAAGACATATCCTAATCTTGAAGGATGAAAAATTAGGGCTGTTACAATTCTACCCCCCTAAAAAAAAATTCCGTCCTCGAAATTTCTCTAGGTGCTATTAAACGACACGGTTCGTGTCCCTAAAACATCATGCAACCATCTTCACTATTGCTATACATATTCCACACAATTCTTTCTTAAGAGGGTCAACTAAGGTCACTAGCTGGAGAACTTAGTCCTTTTAAAGGTCTAGAATTTCAAAAGTTGTAACTGAAATGCCTAGCGTACTAACCAATCATATGCTCAGGTGACTTTCATGGCTCCTCCTAGGATTAACTCCTTAAACTAAGGAATACTAAAAGTTACTATCTTAAGGCGTCAAAACTGCAACAACCACAACGAATCAATAAGACTAACCTCTAAATCCTTAAGAACCACTCCATAAGTTGATTACCGGTCCTTATTCCGCATAACCACGTTCTTTAAAACTTAATACAACACACCGTACAAGGTCTACTAAGGTCAGGTGGAACTAAAACGAGATTGAGGTTAACTATCTTAGGGTAAAATCATGCGAAGCTAGACATACAACCTTTATAAAACCAAATCATAATTAAAGCTATAATATATATATATATATATATATATATATACACACACATTTAGCAACATATCATAAACAACAATTCAACAATCAATATTCACTTAAACATAATATACAAAAGTTAACGACCAAAGTACAACAGACTAAAGCATCAATTTAGAAAGAGAAAATAATATTTTTTTTTCATAAATATTAATACTAATAGAAAAAAAATGAAACAAAAACAAAACAATTTCCCTTATCAAAGGCATTTTATATTGCAGCCAAGATTAATCACGAGCTAAATATATAAGCTGATCAAAAGGCATCAGGCATTT
The DNA here is from genome assembly GCA_037113605.1 of Calophaca sinica. Taxonomy (NCBI): domain Eukaryota; kingdom Viridiplantae; phylum Streptophyta; class Magnoliopsida; order Fabales; family Fabaceae; genus Calophaca; species Calophaca sinica. Next base: position 71,591,305 of record CM073732.1, read on the forward strand.
AAACTAGAAATCAATAATTTAGTAATGCAACACAGTCATATAATTATCTAACAGAGTTCAGAAACTTACCTCAGTTCAAGCATGTAACATTTTCAAAGCAAACTAAGCAACAGATATAACGTAGCGCTTTCACATTTCAATATAAATATTCAGTATAACCTGAAGTCTCCTTGAAAGAGATAACACGTTTGTATATTGTATTTAATAGAGAGTCAAATGAAGCATAAAATATAGAAAGATCAATTAACCGCATGTCAGTGAATGTAACAAAATAATTTTAATTTTTTTTTTTAATATCATATCAAAAATAATTCAGCAATCAAGACTTAGTTAAGCATAATGCACACACAAAAATTATAGGCTAAAGTATGTTAGACTAAAACGTTAAAATATAATGAATAAAAAAAGAATTATTCATCATTTTTAATCTATTTAATCCGTAAAAAAAAAATAGAAACCTATTTATCCTAAAAGAAATAACATGTTTGCATGCAATGTTTCATAGTCACTAAAGTTAAGCACACAATATAGCAAAAGAAGTTTATCGCAAATTAAGGCATGACTAACTACAGTGTTTATCTTAAGGTACCCTACGCAAAACCTTTATTATTTTTACTGCTCAACTTACTCTAGGAAAACATTCTATAGGGTGCTACACAATAATAGACTCGGTTTCTGTTAGAACATCTAAAATCGGTTTTGTGGTCTTATCAGAAGGCAAAACAATATATTTCCCAAAGATTAACTAATGTCCCCCATTACGTTCTACTTCTATCCTCACTCTAAGCTCGTCTCTACTCCTATGAAAAATTACTTTCCACCTTTAGAATCTACGGTTTCAAAGCCTTATGCCTATCCGAAGCCCTTAAGAATTTAACTGCAATGTAGATAATCTATGCCCATAACTAATTCTAGTATCTAAGGTAATTAAAAAAAACTAATACTACCCACCAAACTGATTATCATTGCTTTTCTCACCGGCGGTGAGTGATTAGTGTCCCTCCTACTCGTTCAGCCAGGTAATCCAAGCAATAATAACCATGTGCAACAATCACCTATTCTTCTATAAGGTTCTCTGATAGGGGCTTAAGCGTAAAGATGTCGACGCCACATGATTACCCTCAAGCTCTACAAAAGATCCTCCCTATAGCATAGCCACGATTCCGCTGCGCTACTCTGATAACATATTTCCCAGCTAACAATGCTGTAAATCTAAAATAAGGTCAGCTTATCCTTTCTAGTTAAGCTACTAGCCCATTGTACTTACTAGAATTCCTTTAAGGTAATGGATAAAAGTCTTGCACCTTAAGTGCAACAACCAAGGGTTAACCTGCATCTCTCAGTTCTGGGTTGATCCTTCTCAATTCACTAAGCGTAATTTTAAACAAGATACTAAGAAATTAACAACTTAGGAAATTGCTAACCCAAGACTCATAGCTAATGGTTCAGGTACCTACTATCTTAGCTCTATCTATCATATACTCCTGTGAACTTAGCCCGCTGAGAATTGTTCGTGTACTAGAACAAACAAAATTAAACAAGTAATGCATGTAGCTCAACTCAGAGTTCACGCACTGAAACACAATAGACCACACACAAAGCCCGGTTAGAACCGAACTGCTCTGATACCACTAATTGTGACACCCTCTACCCCGTCATGGCATTTTAGCAATGTAAGAAGAAAATTAGCCAAGATAAAAAAAAATTCATTCAGATAAAACTTTCCTTTGAAACGAAATAGAGTTGTCACGTTCACAACATGCGGAAATAGAAAATGAGTATGAAATACAATTAATAAAAATAACCCAAGTCCCCGATGTCACAATAATTCAGAGCTCTTCCCCTAATCATTACATCGGAAGAATACAATAACTTAAACAAGTAAACACAAGTCTTCTATCTATCACAACGAGCTATCGTGATTACTCGCCGGCATTCGTATCCTCAATACCTGCAGTCTCAGCATCTACACATACCCCGTGGGATATGCATAGCCACAAGAGGGGTTAGTCATCATAACCTCAAATAGTGCATACAGCGTAGGAAATTAATGAACAATGCGCAATATACAACAATTCCAATAAGGACATCTAATCACTAGCGTTAAGGCATAAGATGGTACCACAACGGCCAAATATCACATGCTACAGCATCAATCACAACATTAAGTGATGTGATCCTGGCAGCCCTCAAGAAATTACAACAATAATAAAAGGATTCTTCTTTAAGTTATGTTTATTTGCTTTGAATAAAGATTGTAATAAGTCTATTGGGCTGCATTACTTGGGTTTTGCATATTGGCCCAATTGAACTTCTTATTTTCGTTTTTATTTGTAGTTTATTTTAAGTTAGCTGAATTAGTTTTATTTAAATTAATTAAAAAAAAGGACAGCAGCTGATGGCTATTGAAATGCTCCATTTAGGAGTTATTAGGAAGTGTAACTGACACTTTAATACACTAGTTAATGGACAATTGAAGTGCAGCCATTAATATGATCATGTAGGCATTCAATTGACATTACTAATGTGTCTAGGAAGAAAGAGAGAAGCTGATTTTGCTATCCTATATATGTAATACGAATTTTATGAATGAAGGGGGAGTTTTGCTTTGAGAAAAACTTGTGTTTATCACATTTTGAGAGTCATGCACTCTTGGGTTCTGGATTGAGCCAAAAATTGAACTTATCAAGAAGTAACCTTCTTGTGGCGTTCTTCGATTTGCTTATCAATTCCTTAGGGAATTGTGGTGCTTCCATCCCTCATCTTTATCCATTTCTTTTTATTTTATTTAAAAACAATTCTGTTCTGAATATAATTTCAACCGAAGATCGAATTTATAAAAAAGACTACCCATATCAAAGTGGTTGTCATCAAGTGGTACCAAAGCTCAGGTTGAGGTTGAAATTTCTATTTGTTTTTCCTTTCATCTTTTCAGTTTCTATTCACTTCTTCTTCTTCATTCTATTTCAATTTTTCCTTTTTTTTTAAAAAAAATCGAAATTAAAAAAAAAAGAAAAAAAGTGCAGACCCTTTCTTGTTTTTTGGACAATTCTCTTTTGTACGTTCCTTTGTTTCTTTGACAAACTCACTTCTCAAATTCTGTTTTTGTCACAAGTTTGTTGCTTACTTGTTTTGTTTGTATTTGACCCTCTAAAGAACTCAAAGAGAGCATTTGCGAGAGAGAGTGAAACATTTGGCAAGTAGAGAAGTCTTTTCTTATTTATCCTTATTATTTACTCTAACTTGATTTTTTGCAACATGTTGAGATCTTCTAGAAATGAATTTGTTGTGGAAGGATATCAGGTTGGTTTGTGGATGAAAAGAAATTGTGAGAGGTTAGACAGAGAAAAGGAGGCAGCAAGAAGAGAAAAAGAGAGGTTAGATAGAGAGAAAGAGGCAAGCAAAGAAAAAGAAAGAAGGCGTAGAGAAAAGGAGAGGGAGGATAAGAAACGACGTAGAAAAAAGAGCCTAAAAGATCAATAGTGCCTTTGAGAAAATTTGTGAAGAATTTAATAAGGAGTTGAAAAACATACAAAGAGAATATTTGAAAGAAAAGAAGATAGTGGAAGAGAAAGAAAAACAACAAAGTGAAATCAATGTTGACAAAAGAAAAGAGGGTGAGAGAGAAGAAAGAGTTGCAGAGGAAGTCATCTTGGAAACTTGTTTTTATCCTAACCTTTTGCCAAGTTCTATTGATTCTATTATGCAAGAGGTTGAAGATGAAATTCCAAAGAAACAATGTAGTGCATCAAATGAAGTTAAATTGCAAGAGGAATTTAGGGATGTGTCTCCAAAGGAAATACGTTGCAACTTTTTGCACAACATGAGCATGAGGCAACAAGTAGCCATCATTCCAAGTGCACCACTACTCACTAAGCCAGCTTTTCAAATTCATGAAGAAGTACCTCCAAAGGAAATTGAAGATACGAAAATATTTTTGATGTTGAAAACAAAGGGAAGCAAGTGAGGAAAATGTTCAAATTGAGAGTGTCCTTATCATAGAAATTAAGGTGGAGAGAGGATCATTGGCAGAGAAACTTAAGTATATCTTTTTATCTAAAGATGCTTGCTTTACTACTAACACTAATTTTTGCATGGTGGTACTGATTCCCTTTTCAAGGCACATATCTTCATAGTTCCAAGAGAAGAACCCCGTGGATTCAAAAGAATTATGTTTGATCCCGGAGGATGAAGAGGATTTCTTAAGTCAATAAATTCGAGGACGAATTCCCTCGAAGAAGGAGGGTATGATGTGATCCTGGCAGCCCTCAAGAAATTACAACAATAATAAAAGGATTCTTCTTTAAGTTATGTTTATTTGCTTTGAATAAAGATTGTAATAAGTCTATTGGGCTGCATTACTTGGGTTTTGCATATTGGCCCAATTGAACTTCTTATTTTCGTTTTTATTTGTAGTTTATTTTAAGTTAGCTGAATTAGTTTTATTTAAATTAATTAAAAAAAAGGACAGCAGCTGATGGCTATTGAAATGCTCCATTTAGGAGTTATTAGGAAGTGTAACTGACACTTTAATACACTAGTTAATGGACAATTGAAGTGCAGCCATTAATATGATCATGTAGGCATTCAATTGACATTACTAATGTGTCTAGGAAGAAGAGAGAAGCTGATTTTGCTATCCTATATATGTAATACAATTTTATGAATGAAGGCGGAGTTTTGCTTTGAGAAAAACTTGTGTTTATCACATTTTGAGAGTCATGCACTCTTGGGTTACGGATTGAGCCAAAATTGAACTTATCAAGAAGTAACCTTCTTGTGGCGTTCTTCGATTTGCTTATCAATTCCTTAGGGAATTGTGGTGCTTCCATCCCTCATCTTTATCCATTTCTTTTTATTTTATTTAAAAACAATTCTGTTCTGAATATAATTTCAACCGAAGATCGAATTTATAAAAAAGACTACCCATATCAAAGTGGTTGTCATCATTAAGGTACATTACCACAACAATTATATGTCACATGCCACGACATCAACCACAACAACAAGGTACATTACCAACACTAAACAACCAGGCACATGATCATGTAAAACAATGTATTTATAGAACCATAACTATATGCATGTGGATCCACTTAAAACGAAGCCGGGATACCTTGCCCGTTTCGGAATACCATGTCAGTAGTGTACCAATAACAACAGGACCGGGAACCTCACTCGTCACGGGATACCTTGCCTGATTCGCCCCATTAACCGTAGGACCGGGAAACCTCGCCCGTCACGGGATACCTTGCCCGATTCGCCCTTTTTTTTTTCTTTTAACCGTAGGACCGGGAAACCTTGCCCGTCACGGGATACCTTGCCCGATTCGCCCTTTTTAACCGTAGGACCGGGAAACCTTGCCCGTCACGGGATACCTTGCCCGATACGCCCTACTAACAATAACAACAACAACAACAATGACGACACCAAGATGCATGAACATGACCAAACGCGGTGTCTAACCATAACATCCTCTATCGCCATATTTTTGACAGAGTAACAACAACAACAACAACAGCAGAACACAAATTCATAAGTTAGCTAGTGCCTTCTACCAATAACATGAACATTTAATAATCTTAGCAACTTTGATTAAGCACATAACATCCAAGTGAAGCTTTGGAATAGAAGGACTAGTTCTCTCAGATTATCATACTAATAAATCAATAGGCATCATAAATGAACCTTAGACATTCTACTTAAGCTTTACAATATCAACATAATTGCGGGGACTCGAGTTCTTTGATTCATACTTAGTGGCTACACTTTCATAGGGTCTAAAGCCTACTATTTAGTTATTTAATTTCCTTACATTGTCATTTGATAACAACCAATTTCTGTAAATCAAGCATATAACAACCAAAGCTCAATTATCACGCCAAATTCATCAACCAATAAAATTATCACATCACGTTACAATAAATATCACTAGTCAAGAATAGTAATTGAGGAGTTCGGATGTCTCCCTATCACGGTGGTGATAGTGCTCGTTTTTCGTTACCGCGCGAGGCGTAGGGGTCATGGGACACCCCTATTGTTCATACATGTTCCATACACTCACTAGAAGAGAACAACTACCCCTTACCTCAAGTGAATTTCGTGCTCCTAGGATGGGATGAGGTAACACCAAGCTTTTCCTTTCCTAGTGAAGCTTTCCTCAGCAAAAACACAAGATCAAAGGTTTAGGAATGGAAAAATCATGGTTTAGAACCCTAACATTGATCTTAGAGACAAAGCTTATCATTAGAAGACTTACCACCTCCTATTCCTCCCAATGAGGCTGTACGCGTTACAATAACGATGCTCCCCAGTCAAGTCCCGTAACGTAGTCTTGAGTTAGAGCCCTTGACACCACAAAATTGGAAGAAGGGAAGGAAGAGCTTTTCTCTGTTTGGATTGGTCTTATGAGCAGCTCCTAATCATGTTTAGGGTCTTAGAACTGATGCTTAGTGGCTAGGTTAAGTCTAGGGGTCGTGGTTACCCTTTCAGGTCGAGAATGGGTCACACTGGGTCACAGAACCGGCCCAAAACGAGTTAAAACGCGAAACAGCGCGTAGTCACTTATCAGCTATGGGCACCGGGCGCCTGCACTCCCTGGGCGCCCTGCGCCTGCTCTCGGTGAGGCCTGGGCGCCCAAGCTTCAGTCTGGGCGCCCTGCGCCTGAGTCTGGACACTCGGTGCCACTTTTTGGTCGTATTTGGAGCTACAGAATTCCGATTGAGACGTTCTTGGTGTCGTTGGAAATCTAAGAGAATTTCCTACAATTTTCTATCTAATAGGATTACCCAAATTCGGACTCTAACAGGCTCAAAAATGCAGTTGAAATATACTATAATATTCCTAAGTGTTACGCTTGCGTTGCGTTGACTCCAGAGAGCATATCTAGAGTTGTAGGTATCGAAATTGAGTCGAACTAAAGCCAACTAAAAGATAAGAGATAATGCTACAACTTTATTAAAGGGACTTAAATCCAATTGAGTTGTTAAGAGGTTCAAAAATGGGGAATACGATGACCGAAATAACTAAATATAGGAATAAAGGTACATCTGGACACTTAATCGGCTGAAGGAACGGTAAAACATATGAAACCCAACCCAAGCAACAATAAGCATGTTCTAATACCCTAAGACATATCCTAATCTTGAAGGATGAAAAATTAGGGCTGTTACACCCTTGACTTTATCCTTCTATATATAGGATTTTACCCATTCTGCATTTGAGCTGGGCCTTTGGCTTTATCCTTGTATACGGGATTTTACTCATTTTGAAATAGGGCTGGGTCAAGTGGGGACATTCATTGTGGTCCTTTGGACATTTGTTTGCAATTGCTTCTCTCTTTAAAGATGTCAACTGCATTACTATGAATTGTGATTTGCTTGTAAACATTATTGAACACGTGTGTGCAATGATTATGAATTGAGGTTAGTGAAAAGTGATCGTGTTATGTTTAGGTTATGTGTTGATGTGTGTTTGGGAGTTGGAAACTTAGTTGCACTATCATGTTTGAGGTTTGATTAAGGATAGTGAACAAATAAATATGTATATATTTATGGGGAGGATTTCCCATATGTCGCACACCACGTATGGCTGGAAACAACGGTAAAAATAATTATGATTTCAAGTCTATGTTATTGAGTATTATAAACTCACCTTTGGGGCGTTGTTTTCAGGTACAATTGTTGAATAAGTTCGGAGCATTGGATTGTGCTCGGTCTCGCTTATCTACGAGACCCGAGTCACCGGATCACCAATCGCGTCCTAAGTCTTAGGTTGTGTCCTAGTAATTCTTTTAAAATGCAGTATATTTGTAATTGTTATAATTTGTTATTCTTCCGAAAAGAAATTGTAATAATTTAAGTAACATTCGCATTTTCAAAACTCTGAGTTATGTTTAAGGTTTTCACAGTGTATTTGGTTAACGCGTCAATATCAATGGGTTTTCATTAATTAAAGCATGGTTAATATTTGTAAAACAGGATTCGTCCATTGTATCATTCGGTTTGCGAAACTTTTTTTTTTTACGTCCAAATTCTAGTATTTAGGGCTTAATTGTAAGTAATTCCCTAATTAGAGTTAGGGTGTTACAAAATGTGTCTTCAATTCAGGTGCAGATATCTTGCTTGCAAAGTGCTGGTGGAAAAGGATCTTCAGCCAACGAGTAATAAATGGACCAGCTCCATTTGGAAATATTAATATAGTAGCATCCAAATTAAAAAGGCAATTGTGCATAAGCTGGGGGTAATTTCAAGTACATAATCACCCAAGGGTAGTATGAATTAATTATGCATCATCATGGGCTTAATGCAAGGAATATTATCCTTGGAATTGCATGCACTTGGGCCGGGGTCCTTCCAAATAAATTGCTCATGGGCACGTGTTTGGTTGTTGCACATTGATTTTAATGCATTGTTTGGGAAGAATCCTCATAGATTTCTTTCCACATGCTCAAGGCACACATGCTCACATCATTCTCTCCTTCTTCAAAAAGATTTGTCCTCAAATCTGTGCCATACCCTTCAGATAAACACATGGACCTCTTTTGCCTTAGACGCCTCGTCTTGTATGAGTACATCCACACCCAACTGCCGGGATCGAAGACAAGTCTTGTCTTTTCATTTTGAGCTTCCCTATCTTCTTTTCAAGATCCAATATCTGAACCGTTGAACAATTTGGCAACACTAGGATCACAAAAATATTTTAAGGAAGCTCTCGAAACTAAAACAATGGAAGCTCAAATAGAATCTAAATATGTCTCCTTCCATGTGCTCAAGCCACCCATTTTTGCGTCATTCTCCTCTTCTTCAAAGCTTTCAATTTTATCAACAAAAACATCATTTTTCTCTTTTTCTTCTTTTTCTTTTCTCTCAAGATTTTCTTTTTCCTCTACTTCTTTCTCATAACTTTCTTTTCTCTTTATTTCTTTCGCACTCATTTTCTTTTCCTCATTCTCACACTTCACATGCATTACCTTTTCTGGATCTAATGGCACAAGAGTGATTTCTCGATTTTCAAATAAAAATGAGTACTTATTGGTGTAGTTATCATGCTTTGCAAGTCGTTCGTGCCTCCATGGAAGCCCAAGTAACAAGTCTTTCGTTTCTGTAGGCAACACATCACATAGCACCTCATCTTCATATTCCCCATGTTTGAATGGCACTCGTACGTGTTTAGTCACCATCAAGTCACCCATATCTCTAAACTCTGGATCATCAAGGCTATTGAGTATATACGGTGTTGGATGCTCAAGAACTGGAAGTTTCAACATCTCCACCATGGTTGTATTGGCCGCATTTATCCAATATTTTCTATCAATGACTAAATTACATACTTTATCCTTCACAATGCATCTAGTAAAGAAAAGCTTCTTCCTTTGTTTGGCTTCCATGATGAATCACTCAGAAAAATGCAAACTTTACAAACAACCATCAAGAAAGATGAATAAAAATTGAAGTTTTTTTTTTAATGTTTTTTTCTCTCTTACCTTTTTTTTTGTTTTTTTTTTGTCCCTATTTTTTCACACACTTTTTTTTTTGAACAGGTTTCACCCCCTTTTTTATGTATTTTTGATTTTTTTTATAAACTGGAAACAAACAAAAATTTAAAGACAAGGATTGAAAAGGATAGATAACACCTGACTAGAACCTAAGCTAAGCTCTGATACCAACTGATACGATCCCCGGAGCCGTCGGTGACTAAATCGGGAGTCATGAAGGTTGAGGTAGTGTGGACGCCACAATTGGGATGGAAAACCGATTGATAAGTCAGGAGGACGCCACAACCGGCTATGGAGGTTCCGGTTGATAAGTCGGGGTTGAGCGCCGCGGCAAGCCGATAAGCTCTAAGAACGGTTCCGAGAACCAAAGAGAATCATCTCTCAATATTTTTACTCAAAATTCAACTCCCTATTTCGTAAAATGAATTACAATATATAGATTCCAAGTTGACTCAATAGACCCTAATAATTCAAATACCACATAATTATTATTTTCAGATTTTAGTTTAAAATCAAACCAAATCTGAAATAATAAACTAAACATTTAAATCCTAATTAAAGCAAATAAATAATATGGCATTTATGACTTACAAAGGAATTCTTAAAGAAAGAAATAAAAATCAAAATAAATAATAAATAAAAGATAGCCAATAATTGTCGTAAGACTAAGAATTGGTTGTCAACTTGTGCAAGATCACCAATGTTTTGAAAAGGCTCCCAGCTAATTAAATATTCATCCAATCACAAGCATGATATAATTGGAAGATCTCTAGGTGCAAATGTGTCTTCAATTCAGGTGCAGATATGTTGCTTGCAAAGTGCTGGTGGAAAAGGTTCTTCAGCCAACGAGTAATAAATGGACCAGCTCCATTTCGAAATATTGATATAGTAGCATCCAAATTAAAAAGGCAATTGTGCATGAGCTGGGGCTAAATTCACGTACATAATCACCCAAGGGTAGTATGAATTAATTATGCATCATCATGGGCTTAATGCAAGGAATATTACCCTTGGAATTGCATGCACTTGGGCCGGGGTCCTTCCAAATAAATTGCTCATGGGCACGTGATTGGTTGTTGCACTTTGATTTTAATGCAATGTTTGGGAAGAATCCTCATAGATTTCTTTCCACATGCTCAAGGCACCCATGCTCACATCATTCTCTCCTTCTTCAAAAAGATTTGTCCTTAAATCTGTGCCATACCCTTCAGATAAACACATGGACCACTTTTGCCTTAGACGCCTCGTCTTGTATAAGTACATCCACACCCAACTGTCGGGATCGGACACAAGTCTTGTCTTTTCATTTTCAGCTTCCCTATCTTCTTTTCAAGATCCAATATTTGAACCGTTGAACAATTTGGCAATACTAGGATCACAAAAATATTTTAAGGAAGCTCTCGAAACTAAAACAATGGAAGCTCGAATAGAATCTAAATATATCTCCTTCCATGTGCTCAAGCCACCCATTTTTGCATCATTCTCCTCTTATTCAAGGGGATTTGCCCTCAATTCCAAACCTGCATCAACAGTTAGTGGGTCTAAAAAAATTTCTCCTTTGTGCTCTCCACATTCTTTTTCAAGTTTGGATCTTTCCTCCTCCTCTCTCTCAAAGCTTTCAATTTTATCAACAAAAACCTCATTTTTCTCTTTTTCTTCTTTTTCTTTTCTCTCAAGATTTTCTTTTTCCTCTACTTCTTTCTCATAACTTTCTTTTCTCTCTATTTCTTTCACACTCATTTTCTATTCCTCATTCTCACTCTTCACATGTGTAACACCCCCACCTTCGTGCTAGAACTTTTAATTCCTTGTGTGTTTGACTAAGCTTTTCATGCATGTGAATGTGTTAAATATGCTAATGACTGGTTAGAAGATCAATTAAATTGGCACGGCAGCCAGTATAGGCGAAGTCGGGACACAAAAACTAGCAACGGATGCAGTTCGAGCGCAGGCGCCCAGGCCTCACCGAGCAGCGCAGGCGCCCAAGAGATCTTTGGCGCCAGCGCCCACCGCCGCTGGTGTCGGCTGTTTCGCGTTTTAACTCGTTTTGGGCCGGTTCGGTGACCCAGTATGACCCATTCTCGACCTGTAAGAGTGACCACGACCCCTAGAATTAACCTAGCCCCTAAACATCAGTCTAAAACCATAAACATGATTAGAAGTTGCTCATAAGATCAACCAAGATAGAGAAAAACTCTTCTTCCCCTTTTTCCCCAATTTTGTGCTGTCAAGGGCTCTGACTCAAGACTACGCTACGGAACGCGACCCGGAAGCATAGTTACTGTAATTCTTACCGCCTCATTGGGAGGAATAGGAAGAGAAAGCTTCACTAGGAAAGGAAAAGCTTGGTGTTACCTTATCCCTCTCCTAGGAGCACGAATTTCACTTGAGGTAAGGGATAGTTGTTCTCTTCTAGTGAGTGTATGGAACCTGTGTGAACAATAGGGGTGTCCCAAGACCCCTATGCCTCGCGCGGTAACGAAAAACGGGCACTATCACCACCGTGATAGAGACCTTCGAATTCCTCTAAATTATTATTCTCGACTTGTGATAATTTTATTGGTTGTTGAAATTGGCGTGATGATTGAGCTTTGGTTGTTTATATGCTTGATGTACAGAAATTGGTTGTTATCAAACGACAATGTAAGGAAATTAAATAACTAAATAATAGGCTTTAGACCCTATGAAAGTGGAGCCACTAAGTATGAAACAAAGAACTCGAGTCCATGCAAGTTATGTTGATATTGTAAAGCTTAAGTAGAATGTCTAAGGTTCATTTATGATGCCTATTGATTTCTTAGTATGATAATCTGAGAGAACTAGTCCTTCTAATGCCAAAGTTCCACTTGGATGTATGTGCTTAATCAAAGTTGCTAAGAATATTAAATGTTCATGTTATTGGTAGAAGGCACTAGCTAACTTATGAATTTGTGTTCTACTGTTGTTGTTGTTGTTACTCTGTCGAAAATATTGCGATAGAGGATGTTATGGTTAGACACCGCGTTTGGTCATGTTCATGCATCTTGGTGTCGTCATTGTTGTTGTTGTTGTTGTTGTTATTGTTAGTAGGGCGTATCGGGCAAGGTATCCCGTGACGGGCAAGGTTTCCCGGTCCTACGGTTAAAAAGAAAAAAAAAACAAAGGGCGAATCGGGCAAGGTATCCCGTGACGGGCGAGGTTTCCCGGTCCTTTGGTTAGTAGGGCGAATCGGACAAGGTATCCCGTGACGGGCAAGGTTTCCCGGTCCTTTGGTTAGTAGGGCGAATCGGGCAAGGTATCCCGTGACGGGCAAGGTTTCCCGGTCCTACGGTTAAAAAGAAAAAAAAAAGGGCGAATCGGGCAAGGTATCCCGTGACGGGCAAGGTTTCCCGGTCCTTTGGTTAGTAGGGCGAATCGGGCAAGGTATCCCGTGACGGGCAAGGTTTCCCGGTCCTACGGTTAATGGGGCGAATCGGGCAAGGTATCCCGTGACGGGTGAGGTTCCCGATCTGTTGTTATTGGTGCACTCTTGACATGGTATTCGAGCGGGCAAGGTCTCCCGGCTTCGTTAGAAGTGGATCCACATGCATATAATTATGTTCTTAGAATCACACCACTTGTCTTGATAACATGCTTGGTTGTTCGGTTGTTAGTGGTATATCATAATGTTGTGATTGATGCGGCGGCATGTGATATTTGAATGTTATGGTAATGTCTTTTAGGGTTGCGTTTGATGTTGTGACATGTGGTATTTGACAGTTGTGGTGATATGTTATGCCTTGGTGCTGGTGTGTAGACGTTTTATTGGAATTACTGTATATGCGCATTGTTCACTGATTTCCTACACTGGTTGCACTATTTGAGGTTATGACGACTAACCCTTTTGTGGCTATGCATATCCCACCGGGTATGTGTAGATGTTGAGACTGCAGGTGTTGAGGATGCGAATGCCAATGAGTAATCTCGGTAGTTCGTCGGGATGGATAGAAGATTTGCATGTGTTTACTTATTAAAGTTGTTGTATTCTTCCGATGTAATAATTAGGGAAAAGGGCTCTAATTATTGTGACATCGGGAACCTGGGTTTTTAATTTCTTCGATTGTTATTTTCCGCAAATGAGCGTGATGACTCTATTCCACAATAACTGAAATTATGATTTGGCTTAAATAAAAAGGATTTTGTTTCTCCGTGTTTTTATTTTACATTATTACGTTGTTATAATGACTTGTTGGGGTAGAGGGTGTCACAACATGCATTACCTTTTCTGGATCTAATGGCACAAGAGTGATTTCTCGATTTTCAAATAAAAATGAGTACTTATTGGTGTAGTTATCATGCTTTGCAAGTCGTTCGTGCCTCCATGGAAGCCCAAGTAACAAGTCTTTCGTTTCTGTAGGCAACACATCTCATAGCACCTCATCTTCATATTCCCCAAGTTTGAATGGCACTCGTACTTGTTTAGTCACCATCAAGTCACCCATATCTCTAAACTCTGGATCATCAAGGCTATCGAGTATATACGATGTTGGATGCTCAAGAACTGGAAGTTTCAACTTCTCCACCATGGTTGTACTGGCCACATTTATCCAATATTTTCAATCAATTACTAAATTACATACTTTATGCTTCACAATGCATCTAGTAAAGAAAAGCTTATTCCTTTGTTTGGCTTCCATGATGAATCACTCAGAAAAATGCAAACTTTACAAACAACCACCAAGAAAGATGAATAATAATTGAAGTTTTTTTTTTATTTTTTTTTCTCTCTTACCTTTTTTTTGTCCCTATTTTTTCACACACTTTTTTTTTGAACAGGTTTCACCCTTTTTTTTTGAATTTTCGATTTTTTTTTATAAACTGGAAACAAACAAAAATTTAAAGACAAGGATTGAAAAGGATAGATAACACTTGACTAGAACCAAAGCTCTGATACCAACTGATACGATCCCCGGAGCCGTCGGTGACTAAATCGGGAGTCATGAAGGTTGAGGTAGTGAGGACGCCACAATCGGGATGGAAAACCGATTGATAAGTCAGGAGGACGCCACAACCGGCTATGGAGGTTCCGGTTGATAAGTCGGGGTTGAGCGCCGCGGCAAGCCGATAAGCTCTAAGAACGGTTCCGAGAACCAAAGAGAATCATCTCTCATTTTTTTTACTCAAAACTCAACTCCCTATTTCGTAAAATGAATTACAATATATAGAGTCCAAGTTGACTCAATAGACCCTAATAATTCAAATACCACCTAATTATTATTTTCAGATTTTAGTTTAAAATCAAACCAAATCTGAAATAATAAACTAAACATTTAAATCCTAATTATAGCAAATAAATAATATGGCATTTATGCCTTACAAAGGAATTCTTAAAGAAAGAAATAAAAATCAAAATAAATAATAAATAGAAGACAGCCAATAATTGTCGTAAGACTAAGAATTGGTTGTCAACTTGTGCAAGATCATCAACGTTTTGAAAAGGCTCCCAGCTAATTAAATATTCGTCCAATCACAAGCATGATATAATTGGAAGATCTCTAGGTGCAAATGTGTCTTCAATTCAGGTACAGATATGTTGCTTGCAAAGTGCTGGTGGAAAAGGATCTTCAGCCAATGAGTAATAAATGGACCAGCTCCATTTGGAAATATTAATATAGTAGCATCCAAATTAAAAAGGCAATTGTGCATTGTAACACCTGAGGACGAGATCGACATCGTATTAGGACGACGTATCGAGACCTCGACCAAGACCTTGTGTCGAGATCCCGTGCCAAGACCGTTTGCCGAGGTCATTTGCCGAGCTGATGAGACCGCGTGCACTAGCTGCTGAGCTGAGGAGGTCGGGTGTCGAGTTGATGAAGTCGCGTACCGAGCTGATGAAGTCGCATGTCGAGCTGAGGAGACCGCGTTCACGAACTCGTGTTAGAACCTTCTACGCTTGCACGAGCATCCTAGTCGACATCGTGTCGAGATGATACCTCGTATTCTTTCGAACGTTATTCAGCGCTATTATTATATTGTTTGTAATAATTATTTTGTCGGCTTGCCGTTCTCGTCGTGTGTCTAGACCGTTGACCGACAGAGTAGAGAGTAATTATGAGGGAGGAACGATTAGACGGGTAGATGATTGATGGGATTGGCATCTTATAGCTGGAGTTACGATTATACCCTTCTCTCACCAGCTGTATACCACGACCGATTCCCTCAAACACTCATTCTTTCTCTTTTCTTCTTTCTTCTTCCTTCCTTCTGCTCTGTGTTTCGTTGTTTTCTCCAAAAACTTCCATCGAAGAAACCTTGAGTTCCATCGAGATTCTGCACAAGCTTTCTTCATCAACCTTGTTCATCATCATCTTCTCGACATATCTCGCCTGTTCGACCATCACCATTGAGGTATGAAGAACATATTTTTCTTTTCCTCTGTGCTACTGTTTAGCGCTATTTCTTCTTCCATTTTTAGCCAGTTTTATGCTTCCAAATCATGTCAAACTGATGGGTTTTCTTCTTCACAATATTACCTATCTTTCTAACCGATTAATTGGGCTTGTAAAACAAATTTTCTTCTCCTGTTTTTCTGCAATCGGCAGTGCCCAGAAACTCTTCATTTTCGGTCTATTTCGATTTCTTGTTTTTCGTTTGTTGCTTCTAGTTGTTGTTGTTGTCGATCTATCTGTTGAAGCATCAGATAACTTTTTCATGAATTTTTGATCGAAATCCCTAACTTTGTGTTAGAGGAAAAATATATTTCAAGTTCTTGAGTTTTATATTTTCTGGGTTGTG
This sequence comes from Calophaca sinica, assembly GCA_037113605.1. NCBI lineage: Eukaryota > Viridiplantae > Streptophyta > Magnoliopsida > Fabales > Fabaceae > Calophaca > Calophaca sinica. The sequence continues at coordinate 71,607,557 of CM073732.1, forward strand.
GTTAAGTTTGGGAAGAGAGAGCTAAGTGTATTAGAACCCATAGATCGAACTGAGTTGTGTTTGTTTTAGGAAGTCTGATTCCCGAGATCGAGTGATTTCCGAATCGAGGTGTACGGGAGAGCGAATCCAAGGACGCGGAAGCAGTGGAATCCAGATCGAGAACTGTACGTGTCGAGGTCGACTGAGAAGGGTACGTGTCGAAGTCGTTGTCGAGCTCGTTGAAGACAACCGTGTCGAGATCGAGTAAGAGAAGTCGTTGTCGAGCTCTTTGAAGACAGCTGTGTCGAGGTCGTTGTCGAGCAGCATTAACTTGGAGTTCGGTAAGGGCGCTTCACATTAATATTTTCATAGTATGCTAGCGTAAGGGCATTTCATATTCTACGTGGTTATGTTATTGTGTATGGATTTCCTGATTTGTGTCGAGCTTGAAATGTTGTGATATGATTGAGTTTTTGCATGTATTTAATATGTGATTGAATATATGTCGTGAATTGTGTATTGCATGTTGAATTGTGTTTCTTCATGTCGAGCTTGCTCTTTTTATTTGACATGCGGTTGAATATTTTGTGTTTAACTCTTTGAATATCGTATGCGGCGAATTGTTCATCGAGTGAGCGAGCTAGGTGAGTCGTATGACGTTTTTGAGCCGTGACCGGATAATCGAGGGTGCTAGGTCCCCTTTTGTTTACGGAGATTGACTAGACGTCGCCACGCTATGGGACCTGAGTTGATCGCCCTAGGGAGAGCGAGGATCCCAAGGCTTTCTGGACTTTCCGACATCTGATGCAGCGTGTGCATTCGGAAAAATTGTCGAGTCGAGAGAAAATGGATTTGCGAGTTGTGTCGAGTTAGAGTGAGATGGTCGAGTCACGTCGGTGAATGTTATACTTTCTTGTTTGCTTATATCTTTTATGTCGAGCTTATCTTGAATTGTCGAAGTTGACCCTTTCCGTGGTGCCTTCAATCCATGACGGTTACCCAGGCGATGTCGAAGCGCGAGGAACTCGGCGATAGATGATGCCGAGGAGGAGCTCGACGAGGACCGAGTGGCGACCTCTATCTATCGTGATTGATTATGTTCTTTGGATGTTGTTTTTTTATGGCTGTACCTTGTTTTTCTTTTGGAGTAGTATGTCGTGACCAGTTTGGGCAGTGTTGTTTTGTTGTTTCAGGGTAGACTGATGGTCTTACTTTTGGAGCAGCCCCCTGCGTGGGAGTCTGTGGAAGTACCCCAGTATGATTGCTCTTTTGATGTCGTCGTACCTTAGGTGTATTTTCTTTATACATTTGCTACTCTGTATTTTGTATACCTTATTATTTCGAGTGATATATATATGTATGTTATGCATGCATGTTTTATTAGAATTTAAGTCTTGTGTCTTAGTTGCACCATGTTTCAAAAGTCAGAATTACTCTCGATGTGCACGAGTTGGTTTTAAAAAAATAATATATCGTATTTTTAAAAGGCACAAGAGTTTTGTTTTTAAAACACATCTCATATAGGTTTATGTTGAGCTTGGTGTGTTGAGCTCATTAACTCGAGCTCGGTATATTGAGCTCGGTGGCGGTCCGAAAGCAGTCGTTACCTTGTTGGTATCGAGCGATTCGGTTCGGCCGAAATTTGCATAGGAAGATTTGACCGGTCACCGTGTCGGGTTATGTGTTGGGTACCTAGTTGTATTATGTTGATTGCTTTGTTTGATTAAGTGAAGCACTTATTGCTTGAAAAATTGTTTGAACTGTTTCTTGATTGAAGCGGTGTGTTTTAAGACATCCTTGTTGTGAGATTCAGCGGGGTTTTGAACTTTGTGGAATCTAATGCCACCTCGTAGGAATACGATACCGCAACCGAGAACGTCGACATGGAACGAGCAATTCAAGCTATGACCGAGATGGCGGCAGCCATGGCTCAACAATCAGTGCCGCAACTCAACAGTTAACGCGATGGCTCAACAGACGGCAGCATTAACTCAGCAGAACTTACAGAACAAAGAACGAGCGAAATCTAAATGTCAAGCTAGAGGATTAGCAGACTTCAGGAAGCATGATCCACCGAAGTTCTACGGTGAGCCAAATCCGGATAAAGCTGATCTTTGGATGCAAGAGATCGAGAAGATCTTTGAGGCACTTCATTGCCCGGACAACGTGAAGGTCGACTATGCCACCTACCTACTGCTAGGAGACGCAGAGTATTGGTGGAGAGGAGTGAAGCAAACGTTTATAGCAGAACATCGCGAGATGACCTGGGAACTTTTTCGTGAAAGGTTCTTGGACAAGTACTTCCCAGATACTGCACGAGCCGAGAAGGAGCAGGAATTTCTTCAATTGCAGCAAGGCAACTCGACAGTGTCCGAGTATGCAGCCAAGTTCGAGTCGTTGGCGAGGTATTTCAGTCCATTTCGTGATCGAGTTGACCAGAGATGGTTGAGTGAGAGATTCCAACGGGGATTGAGATTCGACATTCAGAAGTCAGTGGTGTCGTTGAGGATCCGAAACCTCCAAGAGCTGATTGATCGATGTGTCGAGGTAGAAGGAGTAAGAAGCCACAAGAAGAAGATCATGTGGCGGACCGGTGAGACCCCGAGTGCGGGGCGTAGATTTGCACGTAAAGGAAAACAACCGCAAGAAGCCTTACGACCAGACCTCGGGGAACGACAACAGGGGACAGATCGTCCGATGACCCAGGAGCGAGGAGTGGAGGTCGACCGGTGTCGAGGTGACTTGCTACCGATGTGGAAAGCGGGACATTACGCGAGTAATCGTACTCGAAGGAGGAGGTGTGTTTCAACCGCAAGAAGCCAGGAATTTTGCCAAGGATTGTCCTACACCTAAAGCTGAACCGACTATGCTTGCGGCAAGAGCCAAAGGAAGCGTCAAGTGGCTAAAGGCGTAGTTTTCTCGCATGAGTGGCGAGGAAGCGGATCGAGTGAAGATCTTATCCAAGGTGAATGTGAGATCGGGGTAAATCCTTATCCGTTCTTTTTGATTAGTGCAACCCATTCCTTTATTTCTTCGATTGTGTGAACCATTTGAACTTGACTATGATCGCTTTACCGTTTAAATTAGTAGTTACAACCCCAATGCTAAAACCTTAGTCACAAACACCGCATGTCTTAATTGTGTAGTGGTTATTGAGTAGAGAGTTTGTGGTCAATTTGGTTTGTTTGCCTCTTAAGGGCTTACATGACATCCCCCGGATGCATTGGTTGTCACACCACCATGTCCTTTTGGCCTGTGCCCGTAAAACTATAATATTTCCAGACCTTGGAGTCTCCAATTATCTTTCTGCCGAACGTATTGGAGTTTCTTTGAAAGAAGGAACTAGGGAATACATGTATCTGGCTAGTTCGGAAGTTTTCCAGAGATCGGCGTGAAGAATGTTCGGTGGTGTGTGACTTTGAGGACGTTTTCGAAGACGCGTGCCAGGGTTACCACCAAGACGAGAGGTCGAGTTCTCCATCGACTGATTCCAGGAACAGGCCGATTTCCAAAGCGCCATACGATGTCTCCTGCCGAGATGAAAGAGTGAAGTCCCGGATCGAACACTTGGAATCGAAGCAATTCATACGACCGAGCGTGTCACCGTGGGGAGCTCCAGTGTTGTTGGTTAAGAAGAAGGATGGACGATCAAGACTGTGCGTCGACTATCGCGAACTCAACAAGGTTACCGTGAAGAACCGTTATCCGTTACCACGTATTGACGACTTGATGGATCAACTTTGTGGAGCGGCGATCTTTTCCAAGATAGACTTGAAGTCGGGCTACCATCAGATTCGCGTGAAGGAGGAAGATGTCGCCAAAACAGCTTTCAGGACTAGATACGGTCACTACGAGTACTTGGTGATGCCGTTTGGAGTGGCGAATCGCGCCACCTGTGTTTATGGACTACATGAACAGGATTTTCCATTCGCTTTTGGATCAGTTCGTTGTAGTGTTCATCGGCGACATATTGATTTACTCGAGGAACCGAGAAGAGCACGCAGTAACACCCGCGGTTTAGCATCGCAGATATTACGAGATAAGCAACTCTATGCCAACCTGTCGAAGTGTGAATTTTGGCTTGAAGAGGTGAATTTTCTTGGTCACGTGATTTCCAAAGAAGGGATAGGCTGTGGATCCAACTAAGATTGAGGCGGTGTTAGCGTGGGAACAGTAGAAGGCGATTCTGAGATCGAAGTTTTGTCGGCTTAGCGAGGATACTACCGAAGATTCATTGAAGGTTTCTCGAAGATTGTCGCGCCTCTTTACGATCGACGAGGAAGGACCAACCTTTGCCTGGACCGAGGAGTGCGGCCGTTTCAAAGATCGAAGGAGCTTTTGAACAGCGCTGTCTTTGATCTTGCCTCAACCTGAAGAGCCTTACGAGGTGTATTGTGATGCGTCACACCAGGGATTGGGATGCGTCGATGCAACATCGGAAGGTGGTCGCGTATGCTTCAAGACACTCAAGATTCACGAGAGGAACTACCCTACTCACGACTTGGGTGGCGTGATGGTTTCTTTTTGCGCCGAAGATATGGAGGCATCGCCTTTATAGGAGCACTCTTCATCGCTTTCAGCGATCACAAGAGCTTGAAGTACCTATTCGACGTAAAGAACTCAACATGCGTCGGCGTAGATGGACGTAATTTCTCAAGGACTACGACTTTACGTTGGAATACCATCCGGTAAGGCTAACGTAGTAGCGGATGCATTGAGCGGGAAGAGCGTTTAACCTCGGTAATGATGATCAAGGAGTTGGAGATGCTCGAGAAGTTCCGAGACTTGAAGTTGAGTGTCGAAGTTTCACCGGGAAGCCGAGATTTGGTGTGCTTACCATTTCTAACAGATTGTCGGACGAGATCCGAGACCAGCAAGTTCATGACGAGCTTCGCAAGAGAAGATTCAGTTGATAGCGCAAGGGAAGGCGACAGAATTTCACGTCGGAGCGGACGACATCTTGAGGTGCAATGGCCGAGTGTGCGTACCTAACGTATCCGAGCTGAGGAAGTTGATTCTCGACGAAGCGCATAAGAGCAACTTTAGTATTCATCCCGGAGTTACGAAGATGTATCAAGACTTGAAGAAGCATTTTTGGTGGTCCGGAATGAAGAAGCAAGTGGCCGAGTACGTAGCTTCGTGTTTGACGTGTCAGAAAGCGAAGGTGGAGCACCAACGACCTGCGGGAATGCTACAATCGCTTGACGTACCAGTTTGGAAATGGAATAGTATTTCCATGGATTTCGTTGTAGGTTTGCCAAAGACGCAGAAGAAGAATGATTCGATTTGGGTGATCGTCGACCGATTGATCAAATCTGCTCATTTCTTACCAGTGAGGTCGACATACAACGTGGAAAAGCTGACCGAGATCTACATCGCGGAGATAGTACGACTTCATGGAATACCCTCTTCGATCGTGTCGGACCGAGATCTGAAGTTCACGTCTCATTTTTGGAGGGAATTGCAAGGAGCGATGGGAACCGAGCTCAGGCTTAGCTCGGCATATCATCCACGCATCGACTGGCCGACCGAGAGAACGATCCAATCACTTGAAGATTTGTTGCGAGCTTGTACGTTAGATCACCGAGGAAGTTGGGACGACGTCTTACCATTGGTGGAGTTCACATACAATAACAGCTTCCATGCGAGTATTGGAATGGCACCTTTGAAGCAATCGTATGGACGTAAATGTCGACGCCTCTTTGTTGGTACCAGGGCGGTGAAGCGAATCGTAGGACCAGATATGATCCAGCGGACTCACGAGAAGATCCGTTTGATCAGAGATCGGATGCGAACATCTCAAAGTCGACAGAAGAGTTATGCAGACCAACGACGTCGACCACTCGAGTTCGAGGAAGGAGAACATGTATTTCTTAGAGTCACCCCCACTACTGGAGTTGGTCGAGCGATCAAATCCAAGAAACTTACCCCTAAATTTATTGGACCTTACCAGATTCTTCGTCGTATTGGTCCAGTGGCATATCAGATTGCCTTGCCATCATTCTTGTCGAACATCCACGACGTCTTTCACGTCTCACAATTGCGGAAGTATGTTTCCGACCCCTCTTATGTCATCGAACCGGATGTGATTCAACTCAAGGACGACCTATCTTTTGAAGCATTACCAGCAAGGATCGTTGATCGGAAAGCCAAACAGTTGCGGAACAAAGAAATTCAACTTGTCAAAGTTGTGTGGGATCAGAAGACGGGAGATGCGACTTGGGAGCTGGAGGAGAAGATGAAGATTCAGTACCCTGAACTTTTCCGAGGTAAGAATCTTATTTGCAATTTCGAGGACGAAATTTTTTTAGAGGGAGAGATTGTAACACCTGAGGACGAGATCGACATCGTATTAGGACGACGTATCGAGACCTCGACCAAGACCTTGTGTCGAGATCCCGTGCCAAGACCGTTTGCCGAGGTCATTTGCCGAGCTGATGAGACCGCGTGCACTAGCTGCTGAGCTGAGGAGGTCGGGTGTCGAGTTGATGAAGTCGCGTACCGAGCTGATGAAGTCGCATGTCGAGCTGAGGAGACCGCGTTCACGAACTCGTGTTAGAACCTTCTACGCTTGCACGAGCACCCTAGTCGACATCGTGTCGAGATGATACCTCGTATTCTTTCGAACGTTATTCAGCGCTATTATTATATTGTTTGTAATAATTATTTTGTCGGCTTGCCGTTCTCGTCGTGTCTAGACCGTTGGCCAAGCGAGTAGAGAGTAATTATGAGGGAGGAGCGATTAGGCGGGTAGATGATTGATGGGATTGGCATCTTATAGCTGGAGTTACGATTATACCCTTCTCTCACCAAATGTATACCACGACCGATTCCTCAAACACTCATTCTTTCTCTTTTCTTCTTTCTTCTTCCTTCCTTACGCTCTGTGTTTCGTTGTTTTCTCCAAAAACTTCCATCGAAGAAACCTTGAGTTCCATCGAGATTCTGCACAAGCTTTCTTCATCAACCTTGTTCATCATCATCTTCTCGACATATCTCGCCTGTTCGACCATCACCATTGAGGTATGAAGAACAGATTTTTCTTTTCCTCTGTGCTACTGTTTAGCGCTATTTCTTCTTCCATTTTTAGCCAGTTTTATGCTTCCAAATCATGTCAAACTGATGGGTTTTCTTCTTCACAATATTACCTATCTTTCTAACCGATTAATTGGGCTTGTAAATCAAATTTTCTTCCCCTGTTTTTCTGCAATCGGCAGTGCCCAGAAACTCTTCATTTTCGGTCTATTTCGATTTCTTGTTTTTCGTTTGTTGCTTCTAGTTGTTGTTGTTGTCGATCTATCTGTTGAAGCATCAGATAACTTTTTCATGAATTTTTGATCGAAATCCCTAACTTTGTGTTAGAGGAAAAATATATTTCAAGTTCTTGAGTTTTATATTTTCTGGGTTGTGGTTAAGTTTGGGAAGAGAGAGCTAAGTGTATTAGAACCCATAGATCGAACTGAGTTGTGTTTGTTTTAGGAAGTCTGATTCCCGAGATCGAGTGATTTCCGAATCGAGGTGTACGGGAGAGCGAATCCAAGGGCGCTAAGCGATGGAATCCGGATCGAGAATGCGTGTCGAGGTCGATCGAGAAGTGCGTGTCGAAGTCGTTGTCGAGCTCGTTGAAGACAACCGTGTCGAGATCGAGTAAGAGAAGTCGTTGTCGAGCTCTTTGAAGACACCGTGTCGAGGTCGTTGTCGGCAAAGATTAACTTGGAGTTCGGTAAGGGCGCTTCACATTAATATTTTCATAGTATGCTAGCGTAAGGGCATTTCATATTCTACGTGGTTATGTTATTGTGTATGGATTTCCTGATTTGTGTCGAGCTTGAAATGTTGTGATATGATTGAGTTTTTGCATGTATTTAATATGTGATTGAATATATGTCGTGAATTGTGTATTGCATGTTGAATTGTGTTTCTTCATGTCGAGCTTGCTCTTTTTATTTGACATGCGGTTGAATATTTTGTGTTTAACTCTTTGAATATCGTATGCGGCGAATTGTTCATCGAGTGAGCGAGCTAGGTGAGTCGTATGAGGGTTTTGAGCCGTGACCGGATAATCGAGGGTGCTAGGTCCCCTTTTGTTTACGGAGATTGACTAGACGTCGCCACGCTATGGGACCTGAGTTAGTATCCTAGGGAGAGCGAGGATCCCAAGGCTTTCTGGACTTTCCGACATCTGATGCAGCGTGTGCATTCGGAAAAATTGTCGAGTCGAGAAAATGGATTTGCGAGTTGTGTCGAGTTAGAGTGAGATGGTCGAGTCACGTCGGTGAATGTTATACTTTACTGTTTGCTTATATCTTTTATGTCGAGCTTATCTTGAATTGTCGAGAAGTTGACCCTTTCCCGTGGTGCCTTCAATCCATGACGGTTACCCAGGCGATGTCGAGGGCGTAGGGAACTTCGGCGATAGATGATGCCGAGGAGGAGCTCGGCGAGGACCCGAGTGACGACCTCTATCCGTCGTGATTGATTATGTTCTTTGGATGTTGTTTTTATGGCTGTACCTTGTTTTTCTTTTGGAGTAGTATGTCGTGACCAGTTTGGGCAGTGTTGTTTTGTTGTTTCAGGGTAGACTGGTGGTCTTACTTTTGGAGCAGCCCCCTGCGTGGGAGTCTGCCGGAAGTACCCCCAGGGTATGATTGCTCTTTTGAAGTCGTCGTACCTTAGGTGTATTTTCTTTATACATTTGCTACTCTGTATTTTGTATACCTTATTATTTCGAGTGATATATATATGTATGTTATGCATGCATGTTTTATTAGAATTTAAGTCTTGTGTCTTAGTTGCACCATGTTTCGAAAAGCTGTAATTACTCTGATGTGCACGAGTTGGTTTTAAAAAAAAAATAATATATCGTATTTTTAAAAGGCACAAGAGTTTTGTTTTTAAAACACATCTCATATAGGTTTATGTTGAGCTTGGTGTGTTGAGCTCGGTAACTCGAGCTCGGTATATTGAGCTCGGTAGCGGTCCGGAAACGGGTCGTTACATGCATGAGCTGGGGGTAAATTCACGTACATAATCACCCAAGGGTAGTATGAATTAATTATGCATCATCATGGGCTTAATGCAAGGAATATTACCCTTGGAATTGCATGCACTTGGGCCGGGGTCCTTCCAAATAAATTGCTCATGGGCACGTGTTTGGTTGTGCACTTTGATTTTAATGCATTGTTTGGGAAGAATCCTCATAGATTTCTTTCCACATGCTCACGGCACCCATGCTAACATCATTCTCTCCTTCTTCAAAAAGATTTGTCCTCAAATCTGTGCCATACCCTTCAGATAAACACATGGACCTCTTTTGCCTTAGACGCCTCGTCTTGTATGAGTACATCCACACCCAACTGCCGGGATCGAAGACAAGTCTTGTCTTTTCATTTTCAGCTTCCCTATCTTCTTTTCAAGATCCAATATCTGAACCGTTGAACAATTTGGCAACACTAGGATCACAAAAATATTTTAAGGAAGCTCTCGAAACTAAAACAATGGAAGCTCGAATAGAATCTAAATATGTCTCCTTCCATGTGCTCAAGCCACCCATTTTTGCGTCATTCTCCTCTTCTTCAAGGGGATTTGCCCTCAATTCCAAAACTGCATCAACAGTTAGTGGGTCTAAAAAAATTTCTCCTTTGTGCTCTCCACATTCTTTTTCAAGTTTGGATCTTTCCTCCTCCTCCCTCTCAAAGCTTTCAATTTTATCAACAAAAACCTCATTTTTCTCTTTTTCTTCTTTTTCTTTTCTCTCAAGATTTTCTTTTTCCTCTACTTCTTTCTCATAACTTTCTTTTCTCTCTATTTCTTTCACACTCATTTTCTTTTCCTCATTCTCACTCTTCACATGCATTACCTTTTCTGGATCTAATGGCACAAGAGTGATTTCTCGATTTTCAAATAAAAATGAGTACTTATTGGTGTAGTTATCATGCTTTGCAAGTCGTTCGTGCCTCCATGGAAGCCCAAGTAACAAGTCTTTCGTTTCTGTAGGCAACACATCTCATAGCACCTCATCTTCATATTCCCCAAGTTTGAATGGCACTCGTACTTGTTTAGTCACCATCAAGTCACCCATATCTCTAAACTCTGGATCATCAAGGCTATCGAGTATATACGGTGTTGGATGCTCAAGAACTGGAAGTTTCAACTTCTCCACCATGGTTGTACTGGCCACATTTATCCAATATTTTCTATCAATTACTAAATTACATACTTTATCCTTCACAATGCATCTAGTAAAGAAAAGCTTATTCCTTTGTTTGGCTTCCATGATGAATCACTCAGAAAAATGCAAACTTTACAAACAATCACCAAGAAAGATGAATAAAAATTGAAGTTTTTTTTTTTATTTTTTTTCTCTCTTACCTTTTTTTGTCCCTATTTTTTCACGCACTTTTTTTTTGAACAGGTTTCACCACCTTTTTTTTGAATTTTCGATTTTTTTTTACAAACTAGAAACAAACAAAAATTTTAAGACAAGGATTGAAAAGGATAGATAACACCTGACTAGAACCTAAGCTCTGATACCAACAGATACGATCCCCGGAGTCGTCGGTGACTAAATCGGGAGTCATGAAGGTTGAGGTAGTGAGGACGCCACAATCGGGATGGAAAACCGATTGATAAGTCAGGAGGACGCCACAACCGGCTATGGAGGTTCCGGTTGATAAGTCGGAGTTGAGCGCCGCGGCAAGCCGATAAGCTCTAAGAACAGTTCCGAATACCAAAGAGAATCATCTCTCAATTTTTTTACTCAAAACTCAACTCCCTATTTCGTAAAATGAATTACAATATATAGAGTCCAAGTTGACTCAATAGACCCTAATAATTCAAATACCACCTAATTATTATTTTCAGATTTTAGTTTAAAATCAAACCAAATCTGAAATAATAAACTAAACATTTAAATCCTAATTATAGCAAATAAATAATATGGAATTTATGCCTTACAAAGGAATTCTTAAAGAAAGAAATAAAAATCAAAATAAATAATAAATAGAAGATAGCCAATAATTGTCGTAAGACTAAGAATTGGTTGTCAACTTGTGCAAGATCATCAACGTTTTGAAAAGGCTCCCAGCTAATTAAATATTCTTCCAATCACAAGCATGATATAATTGGAAGATCTCTAGGTGCAAATGTGTCTTCAATTCAGGTACAGATATGTTGCTTGCAAAGTGCTGGTGGAAAAGGATCTTCAGCCAACGAGTAATAAATGGACCATTTCCATTTGGAAATATTAATATAGTAGCATCCAAATTAAAAAGGCAATTGTGCATGAGTTGGGGGTAAATTCACGTACATAATCACCCAAGGGTAGTATGAATTAATTATGCATCATCATGGGCATAATGCAAGGAATATTACCCTTGGAATTGCATGCACTTGGGCCGGGGTCCTTCCAAATAAATTGCTCATGGACACGTGTTTGGTTGTGCACTTTAATTTTAATGCATTGTTTGGGAAGAATCCTCATAGATTTCTTTCCACATGATCAAGGCACCCGTGCTCACATCATTCTATCCTTCTTCAAAAAGATTTGTCCTCAAATCTGTGCCATACCCTTCAGATAAACACATGGACCTCTTTTGCCTTAGACGCCTCGTCTTGTATGAGTACATCCACACCCAACTGCCGGGATCGAAGACAAGTCTTGTCTTTTCATTTTCAGCTTCCCTATCTTCTTTTCAAGATCCAATATCTGAACCGTTGAACAATTTGGCAACACTAGGATCACAAAAATATTTTAAGGAAGCTCTCGAAACTAAAATAATGGAAGCTCGAATAGAATCTAAATATGTCTCCTTCCATGTGCTCAAGCCACCCATTTTTGCGTCATTCTCCTCTTCTTCAAGGGGATTTGCCCTCAATTCCAAACCTGCATAAACAGTTAGTGGGTCTAAAAAAATTTCTCCTTTGTGCTCTCCACATTCTTTTTCAAGTTTGGATCTTTCCTCCTCCTCTCTCTCAAAGCTTTCAATTTTATCAACAAAAACCTCATTTTTCTCTTTTTCTTCTTTTTCTTTTCTCTCAAGATTTTCTTTTTCCTCTACTTCTTTCTCATAACTTTCTTTTCTCTCTATTTCTTTCACACTCATTTTCTTTTCCTCATTCTCACTCTTCACATGCATTACCTTTTCTGGATCTAATGGCACAAGAGTGATTTCTCGATTTTCAAATAAAAATGAGTACTTATTGCTGTAGTTATCATGCTTTGCAAGTCGTTCGTGCCTCCATGGAAGCCCAAGTAACAAGTCTTTCGTTTCTGTAGGCAACACATCTCATAGCACCTCATCTTCATATTCCCCAAGTTTGAATGGCACTCGTACTTGTTTAGTCACCATCAAGTCACCCATATCTCTAAACTCTGGATCATCAAGGCTATCGAGTATATACGGTGTTGGATGCTCAAGAACTGGAAGTTTCAACTTCTCCACCATGGTTGTACTGGCCACATTTATCCAATATTTTCTATCAATTACTAAATGACATACTTTATCCTTCACAATGCATCAAGTAAAGAAAAGCTTATTCCTTTGTTTGGCTTCCATGATGAATCACTCAGAAAAATGCAAACTTTACAAACAATCACCAAGAAAGATGAATAAAAATTGAATTTTTTTTTTGATTTTTTTTCTCTCTTACCTTTTTTTTTTTGTCCCTATTTTTTCACACACATTTTTTTTTGAACAGGTTTCACCCCTTTTTTTTGAATTTTAGATTTTTTTTTATAAACTAGAAACAAACAAAAATTTAAAGACAAGGATTGAAAAGGATAGATAACACCTGACTAGAACCTAAGCTCTTATACCAACTGATACGATCCCCGGAGCCGTCAGTGACTAAATCGGGAGTCATGAAGGTTGAGGTAGTGAGGACGCCACAATTGGGATGGAAAACCGATTGATAAGTCAGGAGGACGCCACAACCGGCTATGGAGGTTCCGGTTGATAAGTCGGGGTTGAGCGCCGCGGCAAGCCGATAAGCTCTAAGAACGGTTCCGAGAACCAAAGAGAATCATCTCTCAATTTTTTTACTCAAAATTCTACTCCCTATTTCGTAAAATGAATTACAATATATAGAGTCCAAGTTGACTCAATAGACCCTAATAATTCAAATATCACCTAATTATTATTTTCAGATTTTAGTATAAAATCAAACTAAATCTGAAATAATAAACTAAACATTTAAATCCTAATTAAAGCAAATAAATAATATGGCATTTATGCCTTACAAAGGAATTCTTAAAGAAAGAAATAAAAATCAAAATAAATAATAAATAGAAGATAGCCAATAATTGTCGTAAGACTAAGAATTGGTTGTCAACTTGTGCAAGATCATCAACGTTTTGAAAAGGCTCCCAGCTAATTAAATATTCATCCAATCACAAGCATGATATAATTGAAAGAACTCTAGGTGCAAATGTGTCTTCAATTCAGGTACAGATATGTTGCTTGCAAAGTGCTGGTGGAAAAGGATCTTCAGCCAACGAGTAATAAATGGACAAGCTCCATTTGGAAATATTAATATAGTAGCATCCAAATTAAAAAGGCAATTGTGGATGAGCTGGGGGTAAATTCACGTACATAATCCCCCAAGGGTAGTATGAATTAATTATGCATCATCATGGGCTTAATGCAAGGAATATTACCCTTGGAATTGCATGCACTTGGGCGTGGGTCCTTCCAAATAAATTGCTCATGGGCACGTGTTTGGTTGTGCACTTTGATTTTAATGCATTGTTTGGGATGAATCCTCATAGATTTCTTTCCACATGCTCAAGGCACCCATGCTCACATCATTCTCTCCTTCTTCAAAAAGATTTGTCATCAAATCTGTGCCATACCCTTCAGATAAACACATGGACCTCTTTTGCCTTAGACGCCTCGTCTTGTATGAGTACATCCACACCCAACTGCCGGGATCGAAGACAAGTCTTATCTTTTCATTTTCGGCTTCCCTATCTTCTTTTCAAGATCCAATATCTGAACCGTTGAACAATTTGGCAACACTAGGATCACAAAAATATTTTAAGGAAGCTCTCGAAACTAAAACAATGGAAGCTCGAATAGAATCTAAATATGTCTCCTTCCGTGTGCTCAAGCCACCCATTTTTGCGTCATTCTCCTCTTCTTCAAGGGGATTTGCCCTCAATTCCAAACCTGCATCAACAGTTAGTGGGTCTAAAAAAATTTCTCCTTTGTGCTCTCCACATTCTTTTTCAAGTTTGGATCTTTCCTCCTCTACTCTCTCAAAGCTTTCAATTTTATCAACAAAAACCTCATTTTTCTCTTTTTCTTCTTTTTCTTTTCTCTCAAGATTTTTTTTTCCTCTACTTCTTTCTCATAACTTTCTTTTCTCTCTATTTCTTTCACACTCATTTTCTTTTCCTCATTCTCACTCTTCACGTGCATTACCTTTTCTGGATCTAATGGCACAAGAGTGATTTCTCGATTTTCAAATAAAAATGAGTACTTATTGATGTAGTTATCATGCTTTGCAAGGCGTTCATGCCTCCATGGAAGCCCAAGTAACAAGTCTTTCGTTTCTGTAGGCAACACATCACATAGCACCTCATCTTCATATTCCCCAAGTTTGAATGGCACTCGTACTTGTTTTGTCACCATCAAGTCACCCATATCTCTAAACTCTGGATCATCAAGGCTATCGAGTATATACGGTGTTGGATGCTCAAGAATTGGAAGTTTCAACTTCTCCACCATGGTTGTACTGGCCACATTTATCCAATATTTTCTATCATTGACTAAATTACATACTTTATCCTTCACAATGCATCTAGTAAAGAAAAGCTTCTTCCTTTGTTTGGCTTCCATGATGAATCACTCAGAAAAATGCTGTAATATCTCAGTTTTAATGAGGTATTATGTTGGGTAACAAGAATTAATGATTTCTTTTTCTTTCTTTATTATTTAAATATAGGCGCGAGTAAGGATAGTTTTTTTTTTATTGTTACCACTTTATTTGATGATGGATGTATATTTTTATTTCTTAATGTTTAATTAAGGTGTGACTATCAATGAGACAATTTTAAATTTCCTTGTTATTAAAATTGAAATTTGGAGAATTAGTTTCCTCCTAAATTAAATCCTAAGATGTAGTAAAATTAATACATCATTTGTATTTTTTTTTTCTACACTATGACACCTAATTAGTCACACTCATTTGCTATGTGTTGAACATTTAGTAAATATTCAGATTTTTCCCTCTCCCTCCCTACACTCACGACACACACACACACACACACTTTTCACACACACTACACCATTTAATTAAGAAGAATTCTTATCCAAAAATCACCTCCCCTTTTACCCAATCAAAACACATGCAAGGATTTCTTTTTAAATTAAGCCAATCCCTCACCTTCTTTCTCTAATCCTTTCGACCAAGAAAGGAGAAAGAGAGCTGAAGCTCTCATTTTATCTTCTCATCTAGACAACACAAAAAAAAAAAAAATACTTCCCTCATTCTCTCTTCATTCACCCGTCGGCCTCCCAAACAACAACCACACCTACACCACTTTTCTTCCAAAAACACCACCAAAACCACCACAAACATTCAATAAACACCAAGACCACATCAAATACATCCTATTCTACACCCTTCCTTACCAAATATCAACATGCAAGCCTTACAATTCAACTCTCAAAAAATCGGGTTCCATGGAAAACTAGGAAAGAACTAAGGAAGCTTGACTAGGATCTTGGAGGATCCCCCATGAATAGGGCTGTAAAAATTGAGGGGAAGAGTATTTGAATCTGTTTTGGTAGAAAAAGAAGAGGAGAAGGCGAGTCACTTGAAGAAGAGGAGAGAACCCTTGCATTTCATCATCATTCCTACACATTCTTGTGAGTTCTAGCTTGTTTGCTCAAGGGCACCCATAAGTCCCATTCAACCTCATGAAAAATCAATTTAGATATTCTGTTTTAGGGATTAAATCAAGGGTTGGGTTCTGTTTCTATTGCATGTGGGGTTTATTAAGGGAATAGAATTTTAAAAGAGGTGAACTATGTATGTATAGTTGTTGCTGAATTTTTCTCTGTGTTGTGCTTAGAAAATGAGTTGTTATTGTTTAGATTTGATGTTCATACAGCCATGATTCTGTTATTTGGAGTCTCTAGTGCGTATGTGGAATGGCTCTTAATTTAGTTATGTGTAATTACAAAATTTTCTGTTAATGTTGAAAGGGTTGTATTGCTGTCTCCAACCCACCTGGACACCCAAGTGATGTTTTTATCCTAATTTCCTCCACAGAGGTCGTTTCGACTTGATTCCAGTTTCATTAGAAATTAGACAAAATTTTCTCCAATTTGGGCACAAGAATCATGTCATTTGAGTAAGTATTGAATTAGATAATTGGATTTTAAGTAGCAGGTTAAACTTATCACTTTACCCTGATCCTATGTGATTGATGGATTTGTTTCTCAATGTATAGAGACTGGATTTGATTGGTTTTTGTGGCATTAGAAACTAGACATTTTTCTCTATACCATAGTCACCGGAAGCACTCAATTTGATGCCCTTATGGGAGAGAAATGACCTTAATAAACAGAGTGTAAGTGGCAGACTGGTTAACGTCAGTTTACCCTGAACCCCTGTCACTATTTTGGCTACTACTCACTGTACAGGTGTCGGAATTGAATGGTTCTCGTGAATATGGAAACTAGACTTAAATCTCTACACTCTTGCCACTGGGAGCACTCAAATTGACTGATAAACGATATGACTCCTAGGGTCACAAGTGGCAGGTTGAATAAAGTTAGCCCACCTGAACCCCTGTTATTAAAATGTGAATAACTCAATGTGTAATTACTGGAATTGAGTGATTCTTGTGGCCACTTAAACTAGACAAAATTCTCTAAATTTTAACCACTAGGACCACTTGAATCCATGTAGAATCAAACTCGATAGCTCTGTTTCAATTCCGGACAGAATCATACTTAGATTGAATATGGATAAGTTGTAATTAAAATTATGTGCGAAATATAAATGCAATTTGGTTGCTTATGAATGCTTAGTTATGATGTGCTTGTCTATTCCTTGGCTTGACTTTGATTTTTCTATGGTCTTGAAATTATGATTTGATTCGCCTAACCATTTGTGAAGGATGAAGGAATCGCTTACATTATAACATAGCATCCAAATCTTAGGATAGTCTATGTCTGGAGAAATACCATGTTTCCCTGTAAAGGCTAGCTATCATGGGCCACATATATGTGGGTGAGACCCAAACTGTTTTGGTATGTCCTTTCTATTTGAAAGGCTAGGATATGGTATTTGCGGTTTAAAGAGACGTCTAATCGTGGTCACCGAGCTCTGACTGCCGTAGCAAAATTTTTAAACTGGTGTGGTTAAGTTTCTCACACTTAACTACCCAGTGAGTTTTCTTAAAAGATTGAGGATGCCTATGCTATGATGTTAACCCAGTTTTATTATATGTCTTGATTGGCATATCTTGATTGATGGTTAGAACTCATTGAGATTTATTCTCACTATTTTTCCTTATTGTTTCAGATGATAAGAAGACTTAGCTGCTAGACTTGGATTTGGCTCTTAAAAGTTCCTTCCATCTATTTTTAAATTATGTATTTTGAAAGTAGTGGTGCTGTTTAAGTACTGAACCTTAAATTTCTTGTTAATCAAGGATTACGTACTATGTATTATGTATTCATCATCGGACCAAGACTATGTATTATTTTCCGTTTTAAATAGGGATGTGAACCCTCTATGTTTAATCTATCTTCTGAGTGTCTGAATTATGCTAATGTCTGATATTAGCTTCTATAGGCTAGTACTAGGCATTACATTTTTGGTATCAGAGCAGTTCGACCTAATTGAACTGTGGATAGATTTACGTAGTATATCCATTGTCTGATTTCACCATTGATTTTTCTAAATACTATTTTGCTAAATATTAAGCCTGATCAACTTAATATTGGTTTGTGGTAAGCAGAATCATGAGTGGTGTACGTGGACGACCACGCAGGCAGAATGTACCCCCTCCTGAACATCATTTCCAGGGTTTTGAACAAATGAATGAGTTCATGCAAGTCATCCGGGAGCAAACCATGGCAACCAATAACCTTCTTAATCGTCAGACTCAACAGGGAGAGCCAGCACAACCCCATGACGAAGCACGCCGTTCCTTCCTTTTATTTCTGAAGCTCAACCCTCCTTCATTCTCTAAGGCGGAACATGCCCTTGATGCTCAACATTGGTTGGAGGCTCTAGACTAGATATTTGAAGTGGTTCACTGTGATGATGAGCAGAAAGTAACTTTTGCAACCCATATGCTCAAGAAAGAAGCAGCTAATTGGTGGAAAGGCATGAAGGCCCATATGCAGACGATAGGAACTCCCTTGGATTGGGAGCACTTCCAGATGGTTTTTCTTGAGAAATATTTTCCCCTCAATCTCAGGAAACAGAAAGAAAGAGAGTTCATGGAATTAAAGCAGGGAACCATGTCTTTAGCTGGCTATGTGGCAAAATTTGAAGATTTGGCCAGACATTCCTCCCAGGCAGCGTATGCGCCAAATGAGGATTAGAAAATTGATCAGTTCAGATGGGGATTGAGGGCCAACATCAAGCATAGTTTGGCTCAGACCCGATTCACTGAATACTCCTCCCTAGTTCAACAGGCATATGTTGCGGAAGAAAGTCTTAAAGAACTAGAAGTTGAGAATCAGAGGAAATGGCTTAAAAATAGGAATGAGAACAAACATCAACCACAGCTCCGGGTTAAAGGAAATGGGAACAAAGGCAAACAGGTGCAGACATCTTACTCTCCTAGGACTGGTGGATGTCCAAAATGTGGCAAGAAGCATGGTGGTGAATGCTTGGCAGGCCAGAATGTGTGCTACATGTGTAAGAAACCTGGGCATTCCTCTCCTCAGTGTCCTATGCAGAAGAATAAAGGGGTTGCCATTCCTGGAGGCCAATCCCAGGGAAGAGTCTTTACTCTCAGTGGGAAACACGCAAAGGGGATTTTCCCTCAAGGGGATTTGCCCTCAATTCCAAACCTGCATCAACAGTTAGTGGGTCTAAAAAAATTTCTCCTTTGTGCTCTCCACATTCTTTTTCAAGTTTGGATCTTTCCTCCTCCTCTCTCTCAAAGCTTTCAATTTTATCAACAAAAACCTCATTTTTCTCTTTTTCTTCTTTTTCTTTTCTCTCAAGATTTTCTTTTTCCTCTACTTCTTTCTCATAACTTTCTTTTCTCTCTATTTCTTTCACACTCATTTTCTTTTCCTCATTCTCACTCTTCACATGCATTACCTTTTCTGGATCTAATGGCACAAGAGTGATTTCTCGATTTTCAAATAAAAATGAGTACTTATTGGTGTAGTTATCATGCTTTGCAAGTCGTTCGTGCCTCCATGGAAGCCCAAGTAACAAGTCTTTCGTTTCTGTAGGCAACACATCACATAGCACCTCATCTTCATATTCCCCAAGTTTGAATGACACTCGTACTTTTTTAGTCACCATCAAGTCACCCATATCTCTAAACTCTGGATCATCAAGGCTATCGAGTATATACGGTGTTGGATGCTCAAGAACTGGAAGTTTCAACTTCTCCACCATGGTTGTACTGGCCACATTTATCCAATATTTTTTATCAATGACTAAATTACATACTTTATCCTTCACAATGCATCTAGTAAAGAAAAGCTTCTTCCTTTGTTTGGCTTCCATGATGAATCACTCAGAAAAATGCAAACTTTACAAATAACCACCAAGAAAGATGAATAAAAATTGAAGTTTTTTTTTTAATTTTTTTTCTCTCTCACTTTTTTTTTGTTTTTTTTTTGTCTCTATTTTTTCACACACTTTTTTTTTAACAGGTTTCACCCCCTTTTTTTTGAATTTTCAATTTTTTTTTTATAAACCGGAAACAAACAAAAATTTAAAGACAAGGATTGAAAAGGATAGATAACACCTGACTAGAACGTAAGCTCTGATACCAACTGATACGATCCCCGGAGCCGTCGGTGACTAAATCGGGAGTCATGAAGGTTGAGGTAGGGAGGACGCCACAATCGGGATGGAAAACCGATTGATAAGTCAGGAGGACGCCACAACCGGCTATGGAGGTTCCGGTTGATAAGTCGGGGTTGGCGCTTGGCAAGCCGATAAGCTCTAAGAACGGTTCCGAGAACCAAAGAGAATCATCTCTCAATTTTTACTCAAAATTCAACTCCTATTTCGTAAACTGAATTACAATATATAGAGTCCAAGTTGACTCAATAGACCCTAACAATTCAAATACCACCTAATTATTATTTTCAAATTTTAGTTTAAAATCAAACCAAATCTGAAATAATAAACTAAACATTTAAATCCTAATTAAAGCAAATAAATAATATGGCATTTATGCCTTACAAAGGAATTCTTAAAGAAAGAAATAAAAATCAAAATAAATAATAAATAGAAGATAGCCAATAATTGTCGTAAGACTAAGAATTGGTTGTCAACTTGTGCAAGATCACCAAAGTTTTGAAAAGGCTCCCAGCTAATTAAATATTCATCCAATCACAAGCATGATATAATTGGAAGATCTCTAGGTGCAAATGTGTCTTCAATTCAGGTGCAGATATGTTGCTTGCAAAGTGCTGGTGGAAAAGGATCTTCAGCCAACGAGTAATAAGTGGACCAGCTCCATTTGGAAATATTAATATAGTAGCATCCAAATTAAAAGGCAATTGTGCATGAGCTGGGGGTAAATTCACGTACAAAATCAGCCAATGGTGGTATGAATTAATTATGCATCATCATGGGCTTAATGCAAGGAATATTACCCTTGGAATTGCATGCACTTGGGCCGGGGTCCTTCCAAATAAATTGCTCATGGGCACGTGTTTGGTTGTTGCACTTTGATTTTAATGCATTGTTTGGGAAGAATCCTCATAGATTTCTTTCCACATGCTCAAGGCACCCATGCTCACATCATTCTCTCCTTCTTCAAAAAGAATCCTCAAATCTGTGCCATACCCTTCAGATAAACACATGGACCTCTTTTGCCTTAGACGCCTCGTCTTGTATGAGTACATCCACACCCAACTGCCGGGATCGAAGACAAGTCTTGTCTTTTCATTTTCAGCTTCCCTATCTTCTTTTCAAGATCCAATATCTGAACCGTTGAACAATTTGGCAACACTAGGATCACAAAAATATTTTAAGGAAGCTCTCGAAACTAAAACAATGGAAGCTCGAATAGAATCTAAATATGACTCCTTCCATGTGCTCAAGCCACCCATTTTTGCGTCATTCTCCTCTTCTTCAAGGGGATTTGACCTCAATTCCAAACCTGCATCAACAGTTGGTGGGCCTAAAAAAATTTCTCCTTTGTGCTCTCCACATTCTTTTTCAAGTTTGGATCTTTCCTCCTCCTCTCTCTCAAAGCTTTCAATTTTATCAACAAAAACCTCATTTTTCTCTTTTTCTTCTTTTTCTTTTCTCTCAAGATTTTCTTTTTCATCTACTTCTTTCTCATAACTTTCTTTTCTCTCTATTTCTTTCACACTCATTTTCTTTTCCTCATTCTCACTCTTCACATGCATTACCTTTTCTGGATCTAATGGCACAAGAGTGATTTCTTGATTTTGAAATAAAAATGAGTACTTATTGGTGTAGTTATCATGCTTTGCAAGTCGTTCGTGCCTCCATGGAAGCCCAAGTAACAAGTCTTTCGTTTCTGTAGGCAACACATCACATAGCACCTCATCTTCATATTCCCCAAGTTTGAATGGCACTCGTACTTGTTTAGTCACCATCAAGTCACCCATATCTCTAAACTCTGGATCATCAAGGCTATCGAGTATATACGGTGTTGGATGCTCAAGAACTGGAAGTTTCAATTTCTCCACCATGGTTGTACTGGCCACATTTATCCAATATTTTCTATCAATGACTAAATTACATACTTTATCCTTCACAATGCATCTAGTAAAGAAAAGCTTCTTCCCTTGTTTGGCTTCCATGATGAATCACTCAGAAAAATGCAAACTTTACAAACAATCACCAAGATTGAAGTTTTTTTTGATTTTTTTTTCTCTCTCACTTTTTTTTTGTTTTTTTTTGTCTCTATTATTTCACCCCCTTTTTTTTTGAATTTTCGATTTTTTTTTATAAACCGGAAACAAACAAAAATTTAAAGACAAGGATTGAAAAGGATAGATAACACCTGACTAGAACCTAAGCTCTGATACCAACTGATATGATCCCCGGAGCCGTTGGTGACTAAATCGGGAGTCATGAAGGTTGATGTAATACCCTAACTCTAATTAGGGGATTACTTACTAATTAAAGATCGAAACTTCACCTGGAAATATTTTCTCAAATATAACAACCTTCAGATATAAATAAAACCTTGTTTAAAAGACCTATTTGACTTGGAAAGAAATATTTCAAAGACCCAAACATGACACATATATCTATCAGAGTTTCAAAAGTGGAATAACTTTATCATTTACATCTCTTTTTATAAAATGAGCACAAGGTAAAACAAATATAACCTATACATTATTTTCTATTTACAAAGGACTCATCCTAGAGATAAGGACTCTGACTCGTGATCCGGTGACTCAATGTCTTACCGAGGGCGAGACTGAACACGCTTCGTGCTCTAAACCTCCTCCATCAAGTGTACCTGAAAACAACGCCCCAACGGTGAGTTTATAAAACTCAGTAACATAGACTTGGAAGAAAAAATGCTTTTTACCGTTGTTTCCAGCCATACGCGTGTGCTACGTATGGAAAATCCTCCCTGACAACATATACTTAACATATACTAATACTATAGCCAAGTCTTAACATCATCTTCATTCCTTCAGTCAAACTCAAACATAACTTGCTTCAAGAGCATTCATTTGCAAAATAACATAATTCATACACATGACATACAATCGCATAATTCAAATCAAACATAATGGGCCTCTTTGTAAGTCTTTTATCGCAACACCCGGGTTACTGGACTTTATTGCCCAGCCCAGTGGCTTACCCCACTGGTGAGCCCGCAATGCCACATCACGTAATTCGTAATACATGACATTAACTTTATTCGTCATACATCATAGCATAGGCATCCTCAATCTTTTAATAAAACTCACTGGGTAGTTAAGCGTGAGAAACTTAACCACACCAGTTAAAAAACTTTGATACGGCAGTCAGAGCTCGGTGACCACGGTTAGACGTCTCTTTAAACCGCTAATACCGGATCCTAGCCTTTCAAATAGAAAGGACTTACTAAAATAGTTTGGGTCTCACCCACATATATGTGGCCCATGATAGCTAGCCTTTAACGGGAAACATGGTATTTCTCCAGACATAGACTATCCTAAGATTTGGATGCTATGTTATAATGTAAGCGATTCCTTCCTCCTTCACAAATGGACAGGAGAATCAAATCATAATTTCAAGACCATAGAAAGATCAAAGTCAAGCCAAGGAATGGACAAGCACATCATAACTAAACATTCATATGCACCCAAAAGATAATATAACAATAAGTTGTATTTATGTTATCTTTAGTGAAAACTTGTTATATCGTGTTTTGGTTCACATATCATTCAACGTTAGCAATATAGTATCTTACTATACGTTAAAGTTGATTAACCTTCTGGTTCTAGAAATAGAGGCTGTGTACACACTACATTACTTAATTATAGCAATGTTGTTTAACATGCACACAAGCGTATATGACAGCATACGGATACGCACATATCACAGACAATGGTACACATTCGACTTTATACACATCAAGTATAAGCATTATAGCGTGAAACATGTACATTCTGTTTATCAATTCACACAGCTTCACACCTATATAGCCTACATATACACTAAATGACAATTACTTTGCAAATGATAATAATAACATACACAAATCTATAAACGCGATACTCTCTTGCATGAATGTTGAATATATTAGAACTTATACTTAAACAAATTTATATTATTATACATTGCAGACAACAATTCACAATAACAATACACAATTACATTAATTCAAAACTATTATGATAAAACAAAAATATACATGCAATAATCAACACATGCGCAATAATCAACACATGCGCAGGATTAAATTCATCATATATCATTCATTGCGCCTAAACTGCTTATTTGAAGTAGAGTAGGATTAGAGTTCGCAGCGGAAGCACAGGAAGTAGAACCTGCGTGAGGATCATGTTAGTTAGTAAGGAGAATTTTGGGGGCAAAATTCCTAAAAGGTGGAGAGTAATGTAACATCCCAAATTCCCCAAGCCTAATTATTAGGAATCCTAAGTGAAAAAGAGATTTAATCCCTAAGGATTAAAAATAGTTCATAGCCTTAATTTAGTAATTTAAGACAAATTTGGAATCAAAGGGTAAAATAGTAATTTTACCCAATGATTTAGGATTTATGGGACTAACTAATTATGAGTAGCTTTAATTGATTCATTTACCAAAGGTTAATTTATGGACCTAAGGGTAAATTATGATACTTAGAATATGGGTTAATTGGTTAATTTCTTAATACCTTTATCCCTTTGTCCCACCATAAGCCACACCTTAGTTGTTCCACCCTAGCACTCTTCCATCCCTCACTTACTCCCTCTTCTTGGTCTCACTGGCAAGAAGAAAGGAAAGAAGCGAGAACAAAGAAAGAAGAAAAGAAAGAAAGGAAAGAAAAGAGAAAAGAGAGAGAGGGATGGTCGTGACGGAAGGAGAAGGGACGAAGAAACAGTAGCGATGACATGGTGAAGCACGGCGCAGCGGCGTGCCACCTCCTTGCGACGGTCAGAACCAGGCTAAGAGAGAGAGCTGAGTAGCGAGAGAGAGACGCAGAGAGAGAAGCCGAGAGAGAAATCGAGTGAAAGAGAGAGATATTCAAAGAAAGGATAGCTCGAAAATGATGGTGAGGAAGGATTCAGACTTGTTTGGGTTTTGATTGAAGAAGTTGGAAGCTTAGGTCAAGCTTTAATGGAGGTTAGGGTCTTTAGACAAGAAGAAAGGAGCTTGCATGTGCCAAATTCGTGATGAGGATGAGGAATCTAAACTCAAAGGATGGAAGGAAGAAGAATGGGGATTTTTGGAGCTCAAATCCCTAACTTGGGGTTGCTCAGGTAACATAGACTTCCCCCAAAACCTCCCTTAGAGTGTGCTAGGTTTTATTATTAATTTTATTAGTTCAATAATTAGCTTATTAGTCATACTGAATGGTCTTGTATGGGGTTTGACTGAAATAGGGTTGACCACGCCCCAACCCCTAAACCAATGTTTGATGTTTGTTCTGTTGTGAGTTCCATCGAGCCTCACTCAGATTATTTATGTGATTGCTGTGCTTGCTGAAATGTATGAATTCGATTCTGAAATGGCTCAGCACCCGAGCTAGCCCATTTGTATGAGTTTGGGCTCCAAGACACTTATTTTAGATACAATGAATGACATATGATGAATTTAATCTGGTGTGTGTTGTCCTAGGTGTGAGGATTATTGTTGATGTTGTTGTTGTTGTTATATTACAGTTTAATAATAAGAATATTTATTCTGGAAATTTAAGTATGTAATCGAGAGAAACTATATATTCACTTACTATGTTGTTGTTTTTGTATGAACATGCGTGAATGTTGTATGTTGTCTGCATAAATATGTAACTAATGTAATATATAATATTGCATCCTCTGTGAATTGGCAACGATCCTGTACGTGTGTAGTCGATTACATTGTACTAATAAACAACGCATGCAACACACGTGACAATTCAATAGTGATCTGATACATTGTCTGTGATATGTGCGTATCTGTATGCTGTCGTATACACATGTGTGCATATTAAACAACGGTTTTATAATTAAGTAATGTAGTTTGTACATAGCTTGTGTTTCTAGAACCAGTTGGTTAATCAACTTTAACGTATAGTAAGTACTATATTGCTAACGTTGAATGATATGTGAACCAAAACACGATATAACAAGTTTTTACTAAAGATAACATAAGTACTACTTGTTGTGCTAGATAATGGCAATGTACAACTTGTTGTTATATTATCTTTTGAGTGCTTAGTTATGATGTACTTGTCTATTCCTTGGCTTGACTTTGATTTTTCTATGGTCTTGAAATTATGACTTGATTCTCCTATCCATTTGTGAAGGATGAAGAATCGCTTACATTATAACATAGCATCCAAATCTTAGGATAGTCTATGTCTGGAGAAATACCATGTTTTCCGTTAAAGGCTAGCTATCATGGGCCACATATATGTGGGTGAGACCCAAACTGTTTTAGTAAGTCCTTTCTATTTGAAAGGCTAGGATACGGTATTAGCGGTTTAAAGAGACGTCTAACCGTGGTCATCGAGCTCTGACTGCCGTATCAAAATTTTTAAACTGGTGTGGTTAAGTTGCTCACACTTAACTACCCAGTGAGTTTTCTTAAAAGATTGAGGATGCCTATGCTATAATGTATGACGAATAAAGTTTAATGTCATGTATTACGAATTACGTGATGTGGCATTGCGGGCTCACCAGTGGGGTAAGCCATTGGGCTGGACAATAAAGTCCAGTAACCCGGGTGTTGCGATAAAAGACTTACAAAGAGGCCCATTATGTTTGATTTGAATTATGTGATTGTATGTTATGCGTATGAATTATGTTACTTTGCAAATGAATGCTCTTGAAGCAAGTTATGTTTGAGTTTGACTGAATGAATGAAGATGATGTTAAGATTTGGCCATAATATTAGTATATGTTAAGTATATGTTGTCAGGGAGGATTTTTCATACGTAGCACACGCGTATGGCTGGAAACAACGGTAAAAGCATTTTTCTTCTAAGTCTATGTTACTGAGTTTTATAAACTCACCGTTGGGGCGTTGTTTTCAGGTACACTTGATGGAGGAGGTTTAGAGCACGAAGCGTGTTCGGTCTCGCCCTCGGCAAGACATTGAGTCACCGGATCACGAGTCAGAGTCCTTATCTCTAGGATGTGTCCTTTGCAATTAGAAAATAATGTATAGGTTATAATTGTTTTATCTTGTCGTCATTTTATGAAATGAGATGTAAATGAAAAAGTTATTCCGCTTTTGAAACTCTGATAGATATATGTGTCATGTTTGGGACTTTGAAATATTTCTTTCCAAGTCAAACAGGTCTTAAACAAGGTTTTATTTATGTCTTAAGGTTGTTATATTTGAAAAAATTTTCCAGGTGAAGTTTTCAATCTTTAATTAGTAAGTAATCCCCTAATTAGAGTTAGGGCGTTACATTATGGTATCATACCCAAAAGATAATATAACAATAAGTTGTATTTATGTTATCTTTAGTGAAAACTTGTTATATCGTGTTTTGGTTCACATATCATTCAACGTTAGCAATATAGTATCTTACTATACGTTAAAGTTGATTAACCTTCTGGTTCTAGAAATAGAGGCTGTGTACACACTACATTACTTAATTATAGCAATGTTGTTTAACATGCACACAAGCGTATACGACAAAGATACTGATACGCACATATCACGCATAATAGTACACATTCGACTTTATACACATCAAGTATAAGCATTATAGCGTGAAACATGTACATTCGGTTTATCAATTCACACAGCTTCACACTTATATAGCCTACATATACACTAAATGACAATTACTTTGCAAATGATAATAATAACATACACAAATCTATAAACGCGATACTCTCTTGCATGAATGTTGAATATATTAGAACTTATACTTAAACAAATTTATATTATTATACATTGCAGACAACAATTCACAATAACAATACACAATTACATTAATTCAAAACTATTATGATAAAACAAAAATATACATGCAATAATCAACACATGCGCAATAATCAACACATGCGCAGGATTAAATTCATCATATATCATTCATTGCGCCTAAAATAAGTGTCTTGGAGCCCAAACTCATACAAATATGCTAGCTCGGGTGTCGAGCCATTTCAGAATCGAATTCATACATTTCAGCAACCATAGCAATCACATAAATAATCCGAGTGAGGCTCGATGGAGCTCACAATGTAACAAACATCAAACATTGGTTTAGGGGTTGGGCAGCCGTCCAACCCTATTTCACCAAACCCCATACAAGACCATTCAGTATGACTAATAAGCTAATTATTGAACTAATAAAATTAATAATAAAACCTAGCACACTCTAAGGGAGGTTTTGGGGGAAGTCTATGTTACCTGAGCAACCCCAAGTTAAGGACTTCAATTCCAAAAATCCTCTTTCTCCTTCTTTCTTCACTTTGAGTTAAGAATCATCATCCTCAACACTTAGAAGCCACATGCAAGCCTCTTTCCTTGTTGTTCAGAAACCCAACCTCCATTGGAGCATTTCTTGAAGCTTCAAGCTTCCATCTTCTTCATCTTTTCCACCATCAGTGAAAGTTTGGAGCTTGAATCCTCTTCCCTTTTCGAGTTCACTAACTTCTCTGCATTGTCTCTTTCTCACTCTCGTGCGAGCTCTCTCTCTCTCTCTCTCTCTAACTCGCGGCCTTCCTTCCTCTCGTAGCCGCCTCTTCTGCTTCTCGCGGTGGTGCGCTGTCATAAGACTCAGAGCCATGGTGGCGTCTCCCCTTGCTTCCCTTCTTCCTCCTCTTTCTGCCTCTCACTCCATCTCTCTCACACGCCCATCTCTCTCTCTCCAAGATCTCTCCCTCTCTCGGCCCACGAAGAACAGTGGCGTGGCCACCATGAGCGCCGCCAGCGTCTCACCCCCAGGGCCGCCGTGCCTGTTTCTTCTTCTTCTCCCCTTCGATCGCGACTCCGCTCCCTCTTCTCCTTCTTTCTTTTCTTTCCCTTTTCTCGATTTTTGCTTCAGTTCTTCTTTCTGTTGCTTTGTGGCTGCGGCTGCTTGAGTGAAGGAGGGAGTATTAGGGTTATGAGAGGGTACTAAGGTGGGTTTAAGTGGAACATAGTGTATGGTGGGACTTAGGTCTAAAATTAATTAAAAATCTTGCAAACAAGCCCTTAATAAACCTCTTAATCTAACCTTTGGTTTCTAATAACATCTTGAGTAATTTTAATCAATTAAAACTACTCCTAATTAATTAGTCCCATAATTCCTAAATCATTGGGTACAATTACTATTTTACCCCTTTGGTTCCAAATTAGTTTTAAATTACTAAATTAAGGCTATGAACTATTTTTAATCATCCGGATTAAACCCCTTTCTCACTTAGGATCCTAATAATTAGGCTTAGAGAATTTGGGATATTATATTACTCCCCACCTTTTAGGAATTTTGTCCCCAAAATTCGCCTTAACCTTATAACCCTATCCATATAAAGGATTTGTTCTCGGTGTTTCCGCTGCGAACTCTAATCCTTCTCTGCTTCGAATGAGTAAGTTACGTCTCTTGATCGTTCTAAATCGTCAGAATCTTGAAAAGAATTAGTAGCTACCCTAGGTCAACTATCCGTAGAATTTGTGATTTAGCTAACCAGTTACAAACTAAGTCTTATTCTCAATAAGATGCTTATTAAGTCAAGATGAAGTTTGTAATTGGTCAAGGAAGATCACTTCACCCACCGGCTAGCGAATCTAGCGTATACACTAATATCCTTGAATTCCCGTTGATTTAGCTATAACCAATACCCTAGTAGTCCCAAAACTATAGTCTAACATTCTTCCGTATGCTAGTTAATTCACCAAGGTCACTATGCCTAGGGAACTTAGGGCTCAATTACCTTCAGGGTTCCCTAAATGCAGCTGAAGCATTAAGAAATCTGGCTCAATACTATCCCTTGCGGTTTTAGAAAACACTAAGGTATTTCTAATCAAGGTCCAATAGGTGCTTTAGCGAGCTTCGTGGTTATCAATCAATTTGGGACCCATTCACAATGGTTAGATCAAACAAGCTTGACTAGTTAACAAGTGTTGAGAGCTTAATCGATTACGAACACCCATCCCGAATTAATTGAAACCGCATAGCTAAGAGTTCTTACTTATCAATTCTAGATGCTATTGTAATAGACAGTCACAATAATTCAAACAGTGCAGGGTCATAGGTTCTAAGGCAACTACGTCAAGCTACCACAAGATTTAAGCTCACTATATCCAAAGTGACCTTCGCATTTCTGCTTGAGAATCGTCTCTCTTCCCCCTCGGGATCTTTGGATTCGAACCATGCAATCAGGTCAAGGCAGCTTAAAAGCTAGCCTCGGACCAACAAACCACCTGGTCCTGCAAAATATACAAAAATATACAAACACCACAAATGAACTACACATTTTAAATTTTTGGACAAGCTATGACTCGCTTGTTTAAGACCCCAGAAAAAACATATAATTTCAGGTTTTCTTAGAGATATTAAATAAAAATAATCTGGAATGGCCCTAACCCAAGCATTTCATCCTCCAAGATTTGCTTCTTATACATGTATGTGCATGCAGGACTTGAAAGTATGAAGACATAGTTTTCAACTCTCTGTCATATCCATGTTCAAAGATTCAGCTTAGGTATTTCCTATGGGAGTAACTTATAAAAACTAGGTCTCCAATAAACTACCTGGACAAATGTATACAAATATATATTCCATGCAGAAGTAGTCAGGCTTAAATTCTTGCTAAATTTAAGTTTTTGAAAGAGAGGGGTTATAGCAGTCGAAAAGCAATGGAATATTGAAATCACAAGTGTGTGTGATTATATTACCACAAAAGCATGACAATTTCTTCATCTTTGTAAAAATGTAGCCATTTAAATAAGGAAATACAGATAAATATATCCAGATGTGAAAACGTAGGACTTGATATGATCACCTATTCCACAAGCTTAGATCTACAAAAGATATTTTAGCATTATGTTTATATGGTTATAATATCAAAAGGAGAAGTAGCAGGGGATAACAACTGTAATGAATTACCTGGCAAACTTGACACCACAAATAGAACTTTGATATGAACACATATTCAACAAGTGCAGATCTACCTCATATTAGAGCTTTATATTCAGACAGTTAAAATATCAATAATTGGGGAAGTGGGAAAGGAAGCAAGCGTGATGAATTCCTGGCAAACTTGTTACCAGCATCCACATGTAGAAGCTACATAACTATAATGATTATACACACGGCTGACTCAGGGTTGGATTATAAATCCCTTTAGTTTTCTTAAAGAGAGAACTTTTGATAAATGCATGTTTCTACTTTCTAGCAGATGACATACAGAATTATGGATTTCCATTTTATCCAGACATCAATAGTTCAACAGTCACCTGGTCTTAAGAAAAGGCATGCTTGGCCTTCAAAAAAATTGGGAAAAATAATCATATTCACTCAAAGTCAACCATGGCATCATAGAAGAGGAAGACAGGAAAAAAAACAAACACAAATTTCATCCTGTCTTCGGGACCACATGCAAAAGAGTAGCACAAAGAGTGGAAGAGAAACTTAAAAGTAAACTTTGTACATAATATGGAAATGGAAGAAAAAAATCCAAAGTTTAGTGGTTGATTCGGCAAGAAGGATTCTGATCAAAGAAAAGCAGACATGAACAAATGAAAAACTACAACGCAATTTTACTTATGCAATGCCAATGGAAGAATGGAAATTTTAAATTAAAAATTTATAACCAGCCAAAAACTAGATTCGTATTTAACCTAAAAGTAGATATTGACAAGCTTCAAATTTTCTGGCTATAGTATTTAAATTTAAATCATAATAAGTACAATGCAGATGTATCACAAAACACAATAGAAAGATATATACCATAAGCAGGGAAAGAAGGGTGTTTTAAAACTAACACTTTTATATTATAAGAAAAGACTTTCCAATTCTTGAATCATTATTGTTTATCAAATACCAAAATATCTAATCTATCACAAAAGTTGTTGTTTCTCCAAGAATATCCCATAATACTCTCGTAGTCCCGTAACTACTTTGATCATCAAATTCGTTCTTCCAGTAACTTTCGTAATGATCTTCCGGTGGTAGCAGAGTTTAACGTGGCCACTAAGCTCAATCACGCCAGGTATGCATCCCGTGGACTTAGGCAGGCCAGAGTGGTTGAAATCTTTCACGACCTGAACTACTGCTAGATGATCATTACGGAATCTGAAACTGTATTTAGGAGTAATTACATATATGAGAATGTCTCACGAAAGAGTACATGCCTCTAGTATTCCCTGCAAATCTTCATCCTCCTCATTCCTTTAATGAATCCTTGAGGTGGCCTACCTCAATAATTCACCAAAAGAACTCAGAAAACTCGGACTTACAGACACAACTGACTCTTTTCCTAAACCGGATCACTTCTAGACACACTTGACTCACAGTCCGAGAGGGTCGAACTAGGCTCTGATACCATATTGTAATACCCTAACTCTAATTAGGGGATTACTTACTAATTAAGGATCGAAACTTCACCTGGAAATATTTTCTCAAATATAACAACCTTCAGATATAAATAAAACCTTGTTTAAAAGACCTATTTGACTTGGAAAGAAATATTTCAAAGACCCAAACATGACACATATATCTATCAGAGTTTCAAAAGTGGAATAACTTTATCATTTACATCTCTTTTTATAAAATGAGCACAAGGTAAAACAAATATAACCTATACATTATTTTCTATTTACAAAGGACTCATCCTAGAGATAAGGACTCTGACTCGTGATCCGGTGACTCAATGTCTTGCCGAGGGCGAGACCGAACACGCTTCGTGCTCTAAACCTCCTCCATCAAGTGTACCTAAAAACAACGCCCCAACGGTGAGTTTATAAAACTCAAGAACATAGACTTGGAAGAAAAATGCTTTTATCAAGTTGTTTCGGCCATACGCGTGTGCTACGTATGGAAAATCCTCCCTGACAACATATACTTAACATATACTAATACTATAGCCAAGTCTTAACATCATCTTCATTCCTTCAGTCAAACTCAAACATAACTTGCTTCAAGAGCATTCATTTGCAAAATAACATAATTCATACACATGACATACAATCGCATAATTCAAATCAAACATAATGGGCCTCTTTGTAAGTCTTTTATCGCAACACCCGGGTTACTGGACTTTATTGCCCAGCCCAGTGGCTTACCCCACTGGTGAGCCCGCAATGCCACATCACGTAATTCGTAATACATGACATTAACTTTATTCGTCATACATCATAGCATAGGCATCCTCAATCTTTTAATAAAACTCACTGGGTAGTTAAGCGTGAGAAACGTAACCACACCCGGTTAAAAACTTTGATACGGCAAATCGAGCTCGGTGACCACGATTAGACGTCTCTTTAAACCGCTAATACCGGATCCTAGCCTTTCAAATAGAAAGGGCTTACTAAAATAGTTTGGGTCTTACCCACATATATGTGGCCCATGGTAGCTTGCCTTTAACGGGAAACATGGTATTTCTCCAGACATAGACTATCCTAAGATTTGGATGCTATGTTATAATGTAAGCGATTCCTTCCTCCTTCACAAATGGACAGGAGAATCAAATCATAATTTCAAGACCATAGAAAGATCAAAGTCAAGCCAAGGAATGGACAAGCACATCATAACTAAACATTCATATGCACCCAAAAGATAATATAACAATAAGTTGTATTTATGTTATCTTTAGTGAAAACTTGTTATATCGTGTTTTGGTTCACATATCATTCAACGTTAGCAATATAGTATCTTACTATACGTTAAAGTTGATTAACCTTCTGGTTCTAGAAATAGAGGCTGTGTACACACTACATTACTTAATTATAGCAATGTTGTTTAACATGCACACAAGCATATACGACAGCATACGGATACACACATATCACAGACAATGGTACACATTCGACTTTATACACATCAAGTATAAGCATTATAGCGTGAAACATGTACATTCTGTTTATCAATTCACACAGCTTCACACTTATATAGCCTACATATACACTAAATGACAATTACTTTGCAAATGATAATAATAACATACACAAATCTATAAACGCGATACTCTCTTGCATGAATGTTGAATATATTAGAACTTATACTTAAACAAATTTATATTATTATACATTGCACAACAATTCACAATAACAATACACAATTACATTAATTCAAAACTATTATGATAAAACAAAAATATACATGCAATAAACAACACATGCGCAATAATCAACACATGCGAGGATTAAATTCATCATATATCATTCATTAGCCTAAAATAAGTGTCTTGGAGCCCAAACTCATACAAATATGCTAGCTCGGGTGTCGAGCCATTTCAGAATCGAATTCATACATTTCAAAGCAACCATAGCAATCACATAAATAATCCGAGTGAGGCTCGATGGAGCTCACAATGTAACAAACATCAAACATTGGTTTAGGGGTTGGGGCAGCCCAACCCTATTTCACCAAACCCCATACAAGACCATTCAAGATGACTAATAAGCTAATTATTGAACTAATAAAATTAATAATAAAACCTAGCACACTCTAAGGGAGGTTTTGGGGAAGTCTATGTTACCCGAGCAACCCCAAGTTAAGGATTTCAATTCCACAAATCCTCTTTCTCCTTCTTTCTTCACTTTGAGTTCAGAATCATCATCCTCAACACTTAGAAGCCACATGCAAGCCTCTTTCCTTGTTGTTCAGAAACCCAACCTCCATTGGAGCATTTCTTGAAACTTCAAGCTTCCATCTTCTTCATCTTTTCCACCATCAGTGAAAGTTTGGAGCTTGAATCCTCTTCCCTTTTCGAGTTCACTAACTTCTCTGCTCGTCTCTTTCTCACTCTCAAGTAGCTCTCTCTCTCTCTCTCTCTCTAACTCGCGGCCTTCCTTCCTCTCGGCCGCCTCTTCTGCTTCTCCGGCGTGGTGGTGCCGTCGCAAGACCAGGCCATGGTGGCGTCTCCCTTGCTTCCCTTCTTCCTCCTCTTTCTCGCCTCTCACTCCATCTCTCTCGGTCCACGCCCATCTCTCTCTCTTTCCAAAGATCTCTCCCTCTCTCGGCCACGAAGAACAAAGTGGCGTAGCCACCATGAGCGCCGCTGCGTCTCACCCCCAGGCCGCTGCCTGTTTCTTCTTCTTCTCCCCTTCGATCGCGACTCCGCTTCTCCCTCTTCTCCTTCTTTCTTTTCTTTCCTTTTTCTGATTTTTGCTTCAATTCTTCTTTCTGCTGCTTTGTGGCTGCGGCTGCTTGAGTGAAGGAGGGAGTATTAGGGTTATGAGAGGGTACTAAGGTCGGTTTAAGTGGAACATAGTGTATGGTGGGACTTAGGTCTAAAATTAATTAAAAATCTTGCAAACAAGCCCTTAATAAACCTCTTAATCTAACCTTTGGTTTCTAATAACATCTTGAGTAATTTTAATCAATTAAAACTACTCCTAATTAATTAGTCCCATAATTCCTAAATCATTGGGTACAATTACTATTTTACCCCTTTGGTTCCAAATTAGTTTTAAATTACTAAATTAAGGCTATGAACTATTTTTAATCATCCGGATTATACCCCTTTCTCACTTAGGATTCCTAATAATTAGGCTTAGAGAATTTGGGATATTACAGTTTAGGTAGTGAGGACGCCACAATCGGGATGAAAAACCGATTAATAAGTCAGGAGGACGCCACAACCGGCTTTGGAGGTTCCGGTTGATAAGTCGGGGTTGAGCGCCGCGGCAAGCTGATAAGCTCTAAGAACGGTTCCGAGAACCAAAGAGAATCATCTCTCAATTTTTTTACTCAAAATTCAACTCCCTATTTCGTAAAATGAATTACAATATATAGAGTCCAAGTTGACTCAATAGACCCTAACAATTCAAATACCACCTAATTATTATTTTCAGATTTTAGTTTAAAATCAAACCAAATCTGAAATAATAAACTAAACATTTAAATCCTAATTAAAGCAAATAAATAATATGGCATTTATGCCTTACAAAGGAATTCTTAAAGAAAGAAATAAAAATCAAAATAAAAAGTAAATAGAAGATAGCCAATAATTGTCGTAAGACTTAATTGGTTGTCAACTTGTGCAAGATCACCAACGTTTTGAAAAGGCTCCCAGCTAATTAAATAATCATCCAATCACAAGCATGATATAATTGGAAGATCTCTAGGTGCAAATGTGTCTTCAATTCAGGTGCAGATATGTTGCTTGCAAAGTGCTGGTGGAAAAGGATCTTCAGCCAACGAGTAATAAGTGGACCAGCTCCATTTGGAAATATTAATATAGTAGCATCCAAATTAAAAGGCAATTGTGCATGAGCTGGGGGTAAATTCACGTACAAAATCAGCCAATGGTAGTATGAATTAATTATGCATCATCATGGGCTTAATGCAAGGAATATTACCCTTGGAATTGCATGCACTTGGGCCGGGGTCCTTCCAAATAAATTGCTCATGGGCACGTGTTTGGTTGTTGCACTTTGATTTTAATGCATTGTTTGGGAAGAATCCTCATAGATTTCTTTCCACATGCTCAAGGCACCCATGCTCACATTATTTTCTCCTTCTTCAAAAAGATTTGTCCTCAAATCTGTGCCATACCCTTCAGATAAACACATGGAACTCTTTTGCCTTAGACGCCTCGTCTTGTATGAGTACATCCACACCCAACTGCCGGGATCGAAGACAAGTCTTGTCTTTTCATTTTCAGCTTCCCTATCTTCTTTTCAAGATCCAATATCTGAACCGTTGAACAATTTGGCAACACTAGGATCACAAAAATATTTTAAGGAAGCTCTCGAAACTAAAACAATGGAAGCTCGAATAGAATCTAAATATGTCTCCTTCCATGTGCTCAAGCCACCCATTTTTGCGTCATTCTCCTCTTCTTCAAGGGGATTTGCCCTCAATTCCAAACCTGCATCAACAGTTGGTGTGTCTAACAAAATTTCTCCTTTGTGCTCTCCACATTCTTTTTCAAGTTTGGATCCTTCCACCTCCTCTCTCTCAAAGCTTTCAATTTTATCAACAAAAACCTCATTTTTCTTTTTTTCTTCTTTTTCTTTTCTCTCAAGATTTTCTTTTTCCTCTACTTCTTTCTCATAACTTTCTTTTTTCTCTATTTCTTTCACACTCATTTTCTTTTCCTCATTCTCACTCTTCACATGCATTACCTTTTCTGGATCTAATGGCACAAGAGTGATTTCTCGATTTTCAAATAAAAATGAGTACTTATTGGTGTAGTTATCATGCTTTGCAAGTCGTTCGTGCCTCCATGGAAGCCCAAGTAACAAGTCTTTCGTTTCTGTAGGCAACACATCACATAGCACCTCATCTTCATATTCCCCAAGTTTGAATGGCACTCGTACTTGTTTAGTCACCGTCAAGTCACCCATATCTCTAAACTCTGGATCATCAAGGCTATCGAGTATATACGGTGTTGGATGCTCAAGAACTGGAAATTTCAACTTCTCCACCATGGTTGTACTGGCCACATTTATCCAATATTTTCTATCAATGACTAAATTACATACTTTATCCTTCACAATGCATCTAGTAAAGAAAAGCTTCTTCCCTTGTTTGGCTTCCATGATGAATCACTCGGAAAAATGCAAACTTTACAAACAATCACCAAGAAAGATGAATAAAAATTGAAGTTTTTTTTGATTTTTTTTTCTCTCACTTTTTTTTTGTTTTTTTTTTGTCTCTATTATTTCACCCGCTTTTTTTGAATTTTCGATTTTTTTTATAAACTGGAAACAAACAAAAATTTAAAGACAAGGATTAAAAAGGATAGATAACACCAGACTAGAACCTAAGCTCTGATACCAACTGATACGATCCCCGGAGCCGTTGGTAACTAAATCGGGAGTCATGAAGGTTGAGGTAGTGAGGACGCCACAATCGGGATGGAAAACCGATTGATAAGTCAGGAGGACGCTACAACCGGCTATGGAGGTTCCGGTTGATAAGTCGGGGTTGAGCGCCGCGGCAAGCCGATAAGCTCTAAGAACGGTTCCGAGAACCAAAGAGAATCATCTCTCAATTTTTTTACTCAAAATTCAACTCCCTATTTCGTAAAATGAATTACAATATATAGAGTCCAAGTTGACTCAATAGACCCTAACAATTCAAATACCACCTAATTATTATTTTCAGATTTTAGTTTAAAATCAAACCAAATCTGAAATAATAAACTAAACATTTAAATCCTAATTAAAGCAAATAAATAATATGGCATTTATGCCTTACAAAGGAATTCTTAAAGAAAGACATAAAATTCAAAATAAATAATAAATAGAAGATAGCCAATAATTGTCGTAAGACTAAGAATTGGTTGTCAACTTGTGCAAGATCACCAACGTTTCGAAAAGGCTCCCAGCTAATTAAATATTCATCCAATCACAAGCATGATATAATTGGAAGATCTCTAGGTGCAAATGTGTCTTCAATTCAGGTGCAGATATGTTGCTTGCAAAGTTCTGGTGGAAAAGGATCTTCAACCAACGAGTAATAAGTGGACCAGCTCCATTTGGAAATATTAATATAGTAGCATCCAAATTAAAAGGCAATTGTGCATGAGCTGGGGGTAAATTCACGTACATAATCAGCCAATGGTAGTATGAATTAATTAAGCATCATCATGGGATTAATGCAAGGAATATTACCCTTGGAATTGCTTGCACTTGGGCCGGGGTACTTCCAAATAAATTGCTCATGGGCGCGTGTTTGGTTGTTGCACTTTGATTTTAATGCATTGTTTGGGAAGAATCCTCATAGATTTCTTTCCACATGCTCAAGGCACCCATGCTCACATCATTTTCTCCTTCTTCAAAAAGATTTGTCCTCAAATCTGTGCCATACCCTTCAGATAAACACATGGAACTCTTTTGCCTTAGACGCCTCGTCTTGTATGAGTACATCCACACCCAACTGCCGGGATCGAAGACAAGTCTTGTCTTTTCATTTTCAGCTTCCCTATCTTCTTTTCAAGATCCAATATCTGAACCGTTGAACAATTTGGCAACACTAGGATCACAAAAATATTTTAAGGAAGCTCTCGAAACTAAAACAATGGAAGCTCGAATAGAATCTAAATATGTCTCCTTCCATGTGCTCAAGCCACCCATTTTTGCGTCATTCTCCTCTTCTTCAAGGGGATTTGCCCTCAATTCCAATCCTGCATCAATAGTTGGTGTGTCTAACAAAATTTCTCCTTTGTGCTCTCCACATTCTTTTTCAAGTTTGGATCTTTCCTCCTCCTCTCTCTCAAAGCTTTCAATATTATCAACAAAAACCTCATTTTTCTCTTTTTCTTCTTTTTCTTTTCTCTCAAGATTTTCTTTTTCCTCTACTTCTTTCTCATAACTTTCTTTTTTCTCTATTTCTTTCACACTCATTTTCTTTTCCTCATTCTCACTCTTCACATGCATTACCTTTTCTGGATCTAATGGCACAAGAGTGATTTCTCGATTTTCAAATAAAAATGAGTACTTATTGGTGTAGTTATCATGCTTTGCAAGTCGTTCGTGCCTCCATGGAAGCCCAAGTAACAAGTCTTTCGTTTCTGTAGGCAACACATCACATAGCACCTCATCTTCATATTCCCCAAGTTTGAATGGCACTCGTACTTGTTTAGTCACCGTCAAGTCACCCATATCTCTAAACTCTGGATCATCAAGGCTATCGAGTATATACGGTGTTGGATGCTCAAGAACTGGAAATTTCAACTTCTCCACCATGGTTGTACTGGCCACATTTATCCAATATTTTCTATCAATGACTAAATTACATACTTTATCCTTCACAATGCATCTAGTAAAGAAAAGCTTCTTCCCTTGTTTGGCTTCCATGATGAATCACTCAGAAAAATGCAAACTTTACAAACAATCACCAAGAAAGATGAATAAAAATTGAAGTTTTTTTTGATTTTTTTTTCTCTCTCACTTTTTTTTTTGTTTTTTTTTTGTCTCTATTATTTCACCCCGTTTTTTTTTGAATTTTCGATTTTTTTTATAAACTGGAAACAAACAAAAATTTAAAGACAAGGATTAAAAAGGATAGATAACACCAGACTAGAACCTAAGCTCTGATACCAACTGATACGATCCCCGGAGCCGTTGGTAACTAAATCGGGAGTCATGAAGGTTGAGGTAGTGAGGACGCCACAATCGGGATGGAAAACCGATTGATAAGTCAGGAGGACGCCACAACCGGCTATGGAGGTTCCGGTTGATAAGTCGGGGTTGAGCGCCGCGGCAAGCCGATAAGCTCTAAGAACGGTTCCGAGAACCAAACAGAGTCATCTCTCAATTTTTACTCAAAATTCAACTCCCTATTTCATAAAATGATTTACAATATATAGAGTCCAA
This sequence comes from Calophaca sinica, assembly GCA_037113605.1. Lineage (NCBI taxonomy): Eukaryota > Viridiplantae > Streptophyta > Magnoliopsida > Fabales > Fabaceae > Calophaca > Calophaca sinica. Next base: position 71,647,814 of record CM073732.1, read on the forward strand.
GTTGACTCAATAGACCCTAACAATTCAAATACCACCTAATTATTATTTTCAGATTTTAGTTTAAAATCAAACCAAATCTGAAATAATAAACTAAACATTTAAATCCTAATTAAAGCAAATAAATAATATGGCATTTATGCCTTACAAAGGAATTCTTAAAGAAAGACATAAAATTCAAAATAAATAATAAATAGAAGATAGCCAATAATTGTCGTAAGACTAAGAATTGGTTGTCAACTTGTGCAAGATCACCAACGTTTTGAAAAGGCTCCCAGCTAATTAAATATTCATCCAATCACAAGCATGATATAATTGGAAGATCTCTAGGTGCAAATGTGTCTTCAATTCAGGTGCAGATATGTTGCTTGCAAAGTGCTGGTGGAAAAGGATCTTCAACCAACGAGTAATAAGTGGACCAGCTCCATTTGGAAATATTAATATAGTAGCATCCAAATTAAAAGGCAATTGTGCATGAGCTGGGGGTAAATTCACGTACATAATCAGCCAATGGTAGTATGAATTAATTATGCATCATCATGGGATTAATGCAAGGAATATTACCCTTGGAATTGCTTGCACTTGGGCCGGGGTACTTCCAAATAAATTGCTCATGGGCGCGTGTTTGGTTGTTGCACTTTGATTTTAATGCATTGTTTGGGAAGAATCCTCATAGATTTCTTTCCACATGCTCAAGGCACCCATGCTCACATCATTTTCTCCTTCTTCAAAAAGATTTGTCCTCAAATTTGTGCCATACCCTTCAGATAAACACATGGAACTCTTTTGCCTTAGACGCCTCGTCTTGTATGAGTACATCCACACCCAACTGCCGGGATCGAAGACAAGTCTTGTCTTTTCATTTTCAGCTTCCCTATCTTCTTTTCAAGATCCAATATCTGAACCGTTGAACAATTTGGCAACACTAGGATCACAAAAATATTTTAAGGAAGCTCTCGAAACTAAAACAATGGAAGCTCGAATAGAATCTAAATATGTCTCCTTCCATGTGCTCAAGCCACCCATTTTTGCGTCATTCTCCTCTTCTTCAAGGGGATTTGCCCTCAATTCCAATCCTGCATCAACAGTTGGTGTGTCTAACAAAATTTCTCCTTTGTGCTCTCCACATTCTTTTTCAAGTTTGGATCTTTCCTCCTCCTCTCTCTCAAAGCTTTCAATATTATCAACAAAAACCTCATTTTTCTCTTTTTCTTCTTTTTCTTTTCTCTCAAGATTTTCTTTTTCCTCTACTTCTTTCTCATAACTTTCTTTTTTCTCTATTTCTTTCACACTCATTTTCTTTTCCTCATTCTCACTCTTCACATGCATTACCTTTTCTGGATCTAATGGCACAAGAGTGATTTCTCGATTTTCAAATAAAAATGAGTACTTATTGGTGTAGTTATCATGCTTTGCAAGTCGTTCGTGCCTCCATGGAAGCCCAAGTAACAAGTCTTTCGTTTCTGTAGGCAACACATCACATAGCACCTCATCTTCATATTCCCCAAGTTTGAATGGCACTCGTACTTGTTTAGTCACCGTCAAGTCACCCATATCTCTAAACTCTGGATCATCAAGGCTATCGAGTATATACGGTGTTGGATGCTCAAGAACTGGAAATTTCAACTTCTCCACCATGGTTGTACTGGCCACATTTATCCAATATTTTCTATCAATGACTAAATTACATACTTTATCCTTCACAATGCATCTAGTAAAGAAAAGCTTCTTCCCTTGTTTGGCTTCCATGATGAATCACTCAGAAAAATGCAAACTTTACAAACAATCACCAAGAAAGATGAATAAAAATTGAAGTTTTTTTTGATTTTTTTTTCTCTCTCACTTTTTTTTTGTTTTTTTTTGTCTCTATTATTTCACCCCGTTTTTTTTTGAATTTTCGATTTTTTTTATAAACTGGAAACAAACAAAAATTTAAAGACAAGGATTAAAAAGGATAGATAACACCAGACTAGAACCTAAGCTCTGATACCAACTGATACGATCCCCGGAGCCGTTGGTAACTAAATCGGGAGTCATGAAGGTTGAGGTAGTGAGGACGCCACAATCGGGATGGAAAACCGATTGATAAGTCAGGAGGACGCCACAACCGGCTATGGAGGTTCCGGTTGATAAGTCGGGGTTGAGCGCCGCGGCAAGCCGATAAGCTCTAAGAACGGTTCCGAGAACCAAAGAGAATCATCTCTCAATTTTTTTACTCAAAATTCAACTCCCTATTTCGTAAAATGAATTACAATATATAGAGTCCAAGTTGACTCAATAGACCCTAACAATTCAAATACCACCTAATTATTATTTTCAGATTTTAGTTTAAAATCAAACCAAATCTGAAATAATAAACTAAACATTTAAATCCTAATTAAAGCAAATAAATAATATGGCATTTATGCCTTACAAAGGAATTCTTAAAGAAAGACATAAAATTCAAAATAAATAATAAATAGAAGATAGCCAATAATTGTCGTAAGACTAAGAATTGGTTGTCAACTTGTGCATGATCACCAACGTTTCGAAAAGGCTCCCAGCTAATTAAATATTCATCCAATCACAAGCATGATATAATTGGAAGATCTCTAGGTGCAAATGTGTCTTCAATTCAGGTGCAGATATGTTGCTTGCAAAGTTCTGGTGGAAAAGGATCTTCAACCAACGAGTAATAAGTGGACCAGCTCCATTTGGAAATATTAATATAGTAGCATCCAAATTAAAAGGCAATTGTGCATGAGCTGGGGGTAAATTCACGTACATAATCAGCCAATGGTAGTATGAATTAATTATGCATCATCATGGGATTAATGCAAGGAATATTACCCTTGGAATTGCTTGCACTTGGGCCGGGGTACTTCCAAATAAATTGCTCATGGGCGCGTGTTTGGTTGTTGCACTTTGATTTTAATGCATTGTTTGGGAAGAATCCTCATAGATTTCTTTCCACATGCTCAAGCCACCCATGCTCACATCATTTTCTCCTTCTTCAAAAAGATTTGTCCTCAAATCTGTGCCATACCCTTCAGATAAACACATGGAACTCTTTTGTCTTAGACGCCTCGTCTTGTATGAGTACATCCACACCCAACTGCCGGGATCGAAGACAAGTCTTGTCTTTTCATTTTCAGCTTCCCTATCTTCTTTTCAAGATCCAATATCTGAACCGTTGAACAATTTGGCAACACTAGGATCACAAAAATATTTTAAGGAAGCTCTCGAAACTAAAACAATGGAAGCTCGAATAAAATCTAAATATGTCTCCTTCCATGTGCTCAAGCCACCCATTTTTGCGTCATTCTCCTCTTCTTCAAGGGGATTTGCCCTCAATTCCAAACCTGCATCAACAGCTGGGGTGTCTAACAAAATTTCTTCTTTGTGCTCTCCACATTCTTTTTCAAGTTTGCATCTTTCCTCCTCCTCTCTTCCACTGCTTTCAATATTCTCATCAACTTCCTCTTTTTTCTCTTTTTCTTCTTTTTCTTTTCTCTCAAGATTTTCTTTTTCCTCTACTTCTTTCTCATAACTTTCTTTTTTCTCTATTTCTTTCACACTCATTTTCTTTTCCTCATTCTCACTCTTCACATGCATTACCTTTTCTGGATCTAATGGCACAAGAGTGATTTCTAGATTTTCAAATAAAAATGAGTACTTATTGGTGTAGTTATCATGCTTTGCAAGTCGTTCGTGCCTCCATGGAAGCCCAAGTAACAAGTCTTTCGTTTCTGTAGGCAACACATCACATAGCACCTCATCTTCATATTCCCCAAGTTTGAATGGCACTCGTACTTGTTTAGTCACCGTCAAGTCACCCATATCTCTAAACTCTGGATCATCAAGGCTATCGAGTATATACGGTGTTGGATGCTCAAGAACTGGAAGTTTCAACTTCTCCACCATGGTTGTACTGGCCACATTTATCCAATATTTTCTATCAATGACTAAATTACATACTTTATCCTTCACAATGCATCTAGTAAAGAAAAGCTTCTTCCCTTGTTTTGCTTCCATGATGAATCACTTAGAAAAATGCAAACTTTACAAACAATCACCAAGAAAGATGAATAAAAATTGAAGTTTTTTTTTATTTTTTTTCCTCTCTCACTTTTTTATTGTTTTTTTTTTGTCTCTATTATTTCACCCCGTTTTTTTTTGAATTTTCGATTTTTTTTTTATAAACTGGAAACAAACAAAAATTTAAAGACAAAGATTAAAAAGGATAGATAACACCAGACTAGAACCTAAGCTCTGATACCAACTGATACGATCCCCGGAGCCGTTGGTAACTAAATCGGGAGTCATGAAGGTTGAGGTAGTGAGGACGCCACAATCGGGATGGAAAACCGATTGATAAGTCAGGAGGACGCCACAACCGGCTATGGAGGTTCCGGTTGATAAGTCGGGGTTGAGCGCCGCGGCAAGCCGATAAGCTCTAAGAACGGTTCCGAGAACCAAAGAGAATCATCTCTCAATTTTTTTACTCAAAATTCAACTCCCTATTTCGTAAAATGAATTACAATATATAGAGTCCAAGTTGACTCAATAGACCCTAACAATTCAAATACCACCTAATTATTATTTTCAGATTTTAGTTTAAAATCAAACCAAATCTGAAATAATAAACTAAACATTTAAATCCTAATTAAAGCAAATAAATAATATGGCATTTATGCCTTACAAAGGAATTCTTAAAGAAAGACATAAAATTCAAAATAAATAATAAATAGAAGATAGCCAATAATTGTCGTAAGACTAAGAATTGGTTGTCAACTTGTGCATGATCACCAACGTTTGAAAAGGCTCCCAGCTAATTAAATATTCATCCAATCACAAGCATGATATAATTGGAAGATCTCTAGGTGCAAATGTGTCTTCAATTCAGGTGCAGATATGTTGCTTGCAAAGTTCTGGTGGAAAAGGATCTTCAACCAATGAGTAATAAGTGGACCAGCTCCATTTGGAAATATTAATATAGTAGCATCCAAATTAAAAGGCAATTGTGCATGAGCTGGGGGTAAATTCACGTACATAATCAGCCAATGGTAGTATGAATTAATTATGCATCATCATGGGATTAATGCAAGGAATATTACCCTTGGAATTGCTTGCACTTGGGCCGGGGTACTTCCAAATAAATTGCTCATGGGCGCGTGTTTGGTTGTTGCACTTTGATTTTAATGCATTGTTTGGGAAGAATCCTCATAGATTTCTTTCCACATGCTCAAGCCACCCATGCTCACATCATTTTCTCCTTCTTCAAAAAGATTTGTCCTCAAATCTGTGCCATACCCTTCAGATAAACACATGGAACTCTTTTGTCTTAGACGCCTCGTCTTGTATGAGTACATCCACACCCAACTGCCGGGATCGAAGACAAGTCTTGTCTTTTCATTTTCAGCTTCCCTATCTTCTTTTCAAGATCCAATATCTGAACCGTTGAACAATTTGGCAACACTAGGATCACAAAAATATTTTAAGGAAGCTCTCGAAACTAAAACAATGGAAGCTCGAATAAAATCTAAATATGTCTCCTTCCATGTGCTCAAGCCACCCATTTTTGCGTCATTCTCCTCTTCTTCAAGGGGATTTGCCCTCAATTCCAAACCTGCATCAACAGTTGGTGTGTCTAACAAAATTTCTTCTTTGTGCTCTCCACATTCTTTTTCAAGTTTGGATCTTTCCTCCTCCTCTCTCTCAAAGCTTTCAATATTATCAACAAAAACCTCATTTTTCTCTTTTTCTTCTTTTTCTTTTCTCTCAAGATTTTCTTTTTCCTCTACTTCTTTCTCATAACTTTCTTTTTTCTCTATTTCTTTCACACTCATTTTCTTTTCCTCATTCTCACTCTTCACATGCATTACCTTTTCTGGATCTAATGGCACAAGAGTGATTTCTAGATTTTCAAATAAAAATGAGTACTTATTGGTGTAGTTATCATGCTTTGCAAGTCGTTCGTGCCTCCATGGAAGCCCAAGTAACAAGTCTTTCGTTTCTGTAGGCAACACATCACATAGCACCTCATCTTCATATTCCCCAAGTTTGAATGGCACTCGTACTTGTTTAGTCACCGTCAAGTCACCCATATCTCTAAACTCTGGATCATCAAGGCTATCGAGTATATACGGTGTTGGATGCTCAAGAACTGGAAGTTTCAACTTCTCCACCATGGTTGTACTGGCCACAGTTATCCAATATTTTCTATCAATGACTAAATTACATACTTTATCCTTCACAATGCATCTAGTAAAGAAAAGCTTCTTCCCTTGTTTGGCTTCCATGATGAATCACTCAGAAAAATGCAAACTTTACAAACAATCACCAAGAAAGATGAATAAAAATTGAAGTTTTTTTTTATTTTTTTTTCACTCTCACCTTTTTTTTTGTTTTTTTTGTCTCTATTATTTCACCCCCTTTTTTTTTGAATTTTCGATTTTTTTTTTATAAACTGGAAACAAACAAAAATTTAAAGACAAGGATTGAAAAGGATAGATAACACCTGACTAGAACCTAAGCTCTGATACCAACTGATACGATCCCCGGAGCCGTTGGTGACTAAATCGAGAGTCATGAAGGTTGAGGTAGTGAGGACGCCACAATCGGGATGAAAAACCGATTGATAAGTCAGGAGGACGCCACAACCGGCTTTGGAGGTTCCGGTTGATAAGTCGTGGTTGAGCGCCGCGGCAAGCCGATAAGCTCTAAGAACGGTTCCGAGAACCAAAGAGAATCATCTCTCAATTTTTTTACTCAAAATTCAACTCCCTATTTCGTAAAATGAATTACAATATATAGAGTCCAAGTTGACTCAATAGACCCTAACAATTCAAATACCACCTAATTATTATTTTCAGATTTTAGTTTAAAATCAAACCAAATCTGAAATAATAAACTAAACATTTAAATCCTAATTAAAGCAAAAAAATAATATGGCATTTATGCCTTACAAAGGAATTCTTAAAGAAAGAAATAAAAATCAAAATAAAAAATAAATAGAAGACAGCCAATAATTGTCGTAAGACTAAGAATTGGTTGTCAACTTGTGCAAGATCACCAACGTTTTGAAAAGGCTCCCAGCTAATTAAATATTCATCCAATCACAAGCATGATATAATTGGAAGATCTCTAGGTGCAAATGTGTCTTCAATTCAGGTGCAGATATGTTGCTTGCAAAGTGCTGGTGGAAAAGGATCTTCAGCCAACGAGTAATAAGTGGACCAGCTCCATTTGGAAATATTAATATAGTAGCATCCAAATTAAAAGGCAATTGTGCATGAGCTGGGGGTAAATTCACGTACAAAATCAGCCAATGGTAGTATGAATTAATTATGCATCATCATGGGCTTAATGCAAGGAATATTACCCTTGGAATTGCATGCACTTGGGCCGGGGTCCTTCCAAATAAATTGCTCATAGGCGCGTGTTTGGTTGTTGCACTTCGATTTTAATGCATTGTTTGGGAAGAATCCTCATAGATTTCTTTCCACATGCTCAAGGCACCCATACTCACATCATTCTCTCCTTCTTCAAAAAGATTTGTCCTCAAATCTGTGCCATACCCATCAGATAAACACATGCACCTCTTTTGCCTTAGACGCCTCGTCTTGTATGAGTACATCCACACCCAACTGCCGGGATCAAAGACAAGTCTTGTCTTTTCATTTTCAGCTTCCCTATCTTCTTTTCAAGATCCAATATCTGAACCGTTGAACAATTTGGCAACACTAGGATCACAAAAATATTTTAAAGAAGCTCTCGAAACTAAAACAATGGAAGCTTGAATAGAATCTAAATATGTCTCCTTCCATGTGCTCAAGCCACCCATTTTTGCGTCATTCTCCTTTTCTTCAAGGGGATTTGCCCTCAATTCCAAACCTGCATCAACAGTTGGTGTGTCTAACAAAATTTCTCCTTTGTGCTCTCCACATTCTTTTTCAAGTTTGGATCTTTCCTCCTCCTCTCTCTCAAAGCTTTCAATTTTATCAACAAAAACCTCATTTTTCTCTTTTTCTTCTTTTTCTTTTCTCTCAAGATTTTCTTTTTCCTCTACTTCTTTCTCATAACTTTCTTTTTTCTCTATTTCTTTCACTCTCATTTTCTTTTCCTCATTCTCACTCTTCACATGCATTACCTTTTCTGGATCTAATGGCACAAGAGTGATTTCTCAATTTTCAAATAAAAATGAGTACTTATTGGTGTAGTTATCATGCTTTGCAAGTCGTTCGTGCCTCCATGGAAGCCCAAGTAACAAGTCTTTCGTTTCTGTAGGCAACACATCACATAGCACCTCATCTTCATATTCCCCAAGTTTGAATGGCACTCGTACTTGTTTAGTCACCATCAAGTCACCCATATCTCTAAACTCTGGATCATCAAGGCTATCGAGTATATACGGTGTTGGATGCTCAAGAACTGGAAGTTTCAACTTCTCCACCATGGTTGTACTGGCCACAGTTATCCAATATTTTCTATCAATGACTAAATTACATACTTTATCCTTCACAATGCATCTAGTAAAGAAAAGCTTCTTCCCTTGTTTGGCTTCCATGATGAATCACTCAGAAAAATGCAAACTTTACAAACAATCACCAAGAAAGATGAATAAAAATTGAAGTTTTTTTTGATTTTTTTTTCTCTCTCACTTTTTTTTTGTTTTTTTTTGTCTCTATTATTTCACCCCCTTTTTTTTTGAATTTTCGATTTTTTTTTTATAAACTGGAAACAAACAAAAATTTAAAGACAAGGATTAAAAAGGATAGATAACACCAGACTAGAACCTAAGCTCTGATACCAACTGATACGATCCCCGGAGCCGTTGGTAACTAAATCGGGAGTCATGAAGGTTGAGGTAGTGAGGACGCCACAATCGGGATGGAAAACCGATTGATAAGTCAGGAGGACGCCACAACCGGCTATGGAGGTTCCGGTTGATAAGTCGGGGTTGAGCGCCGCGGCAAGCCGATAAGCTCTAAGAACGGTTCCGAGAACCAAAGAGAATCATCTCTCAATTTTTTTACTCAAAATTCAACTCCCTATTTCGTAAAATGAATTACAATATATAGAGTCCAAGTTGACTCAATAGACCCTAACAATTCAAATACCACCTAATTATTATTTTCAGATTTTAGTTTAAAATCAAACCAAATCTGAAATAATAAACTAAACATTTAAATCCTAATTAAAGCAAATAAATAATATGGCATTTATGCCTTACAAAGGAATTCTTAAAGAAAGACATAAAATTCAAAATAAATAATAAATAGAAGACAGCCAATAATTGTCGTAAGACTAAGAATTGGTTGTCAACTTGTGCAAGATCACCAACGTTTCGAAAAGGCTCCCAGCTAATTAAATATTCATCCAATCACAAGCATGATATAATTGGAAGATCTCTAGGTGCAAATGTGTCTTCAATTCAGGTGCAGATATGTTGCTTGCAAAGTGCTGGTGGAAAAGGATCTTCAACCAACGAGTAATAAGTGGACCAGCTCCATTTGGAAATATTAATATAGTAGCATCCAAATTAAAAGGCAATTGTGCATGAGCTGGGGGTAAATTCACGTACATAATCAGCCAATGGTAGTATGAATTAATTATGCATCATCATGGGCTTAATGCAAGGAATATTATCCTTGGAATTGCATGCACTTGGGCCGGGGTCCTTCCAAATAAATTGCTCATGGGCGCGTGTTTGGTTGTTGTACTTTGATTTTAATGCATTGTTTAGGAAGAATCCTCATAGATTTCTTTCCACATGCTCAAGGCACCCATGCTCACATCATTCTCTCCTTCTTCAAAAAGATTTGTCCTCAAATCTGTGCCATACCCTTCAGATAAACACATGGACCTCCTTTGCCTTAGACGCCTCGTCTTGTATGAGTACATCCACACCCAACTGCCGGGATCGAAGACAAGTCTTGTCTTTTCATTTTCAGCTTCCCTATCTTCTTTTCAAGATCCAATATCTGAACCGTTGAACAATTTGGCAACACTAGGATCACAAAAATATTTTAAGGAAGCTCTCGAAACTAAAACAATGGAAGCTCGAATAGAATCTAAATATGTCTCCTTCCATGTGCTCAAGCCACCCATTTTTGCGTCATTCTCCTCTTCTTCAAGGAGATTTGCCCTCAATTCCAAACCTGCATCAACAGTTGGTGGGTCTAAAAAAATTTCTCCTTTGTGCTCTCCACATTCTTTTTCAAGTTTGGATCTTTCCTCCTCCTCTCTCTCAAAGCTTTCAATTTTATCAACAAAAACCTCATTTTTCTCTTTTTCTTCTTTTTCTTTTCTCTCAAGATTTTCTTTTTCCTCTACTTCTTTCTCATAACTTTCTTTTCTCTCTACTTCTTTCACATGCATTACCTTTTCTGGATCTAATGGTACAAGAGTGATTTCTCGATTTTCAAATAAAAATGAGTACTTATTGGTGTAGTTATCATGCTTTGCAAGTCGTTCGTGCCTCCATGGAAGCCCAAGTAACAAGTCTTTCGTTTCTGTAGGCAACACATCACATAGCACCTCATCTTCATATTCCCCAAGTTTGAATGGCACTCGTACTTGTTTAGTCACCATCAAGTCACCCATATCTCTAAACTCTGGATCATCAAGGCTATCGAGTATATACGGTGTTGGATGCTCAAGAACTGGAAGTTTCAACTTCTCCACCATGGTTGTACTGGCCACATTTATCCAATATTTTCTATCAATGACTAAATTACATACTTTATCCTTCACAATGCATCTAGTAAAGAAAAGCTTCTTCCTTTGTTTGGCTTCCATGATGAATCACTCTGAAAAATGCAAACTTTACAAACAACCACCAAGAAAGATGAAAAAAAATTGAAGTTTTTTTTTGATTTTTTTTTCTCTCTCACTTTTTTTTTGTTCTTTTTTTGTCTCTATTTTTTCACACACTTTTTTTTTGAACAGGTTTCACCCCCTTTTTTTTTCAATTTTCGATTTTTTTTATAAACTGGAAACAAACAAAAATTTAAAGACAAGGATTGAAAAGGATAGATAACACCTGACTAGAACCTAAGCTCTGATACCAACTGATACGATCCCCGGAGCCGTTGGTGACTAAATTGGGAGTCATGAAGGTTGAGGTAGTGAGGACGCCACAATCGGGATGAAAAACCGATTGATAAGTCAGGAGGACGCCACAACCGGCTTTGGAGGTTCCGATTGATAAGTCGGGGTTGAGCGCCGCGGCAAGCCGATAAGCTCTAAGAACGGTTCCGAGAACCGAAGAGAATCATCTCTCAATTTTTTTACTCAAAATTCAACTCCCTATTTCGTAAAATATATAGAGTCCAAGTTGACTCAATAGACCCTAATAATTCAAATACCACCTAATTATTATTTTCAGATTTTAGTTTAAAATCAAACCAAATCTGAAATAATAAACTAAACATTTAAATCCTAATTAAAGCAAATAAATAATATGGCATTTATGCCTTACAAAGGAATTCTTAAAGAAAGAAATAAAAATAAAAATAAATAATAAATAGAAGATAGCCAATAATTGTCGTAAGACTAAGAATTGGTTGTCAACTTGTGCAAGATCACCAACGTTTTGAAAAGGCTCCCATCTAATTAAATATTCATCCAATCACAAGCATGATATAATTGGAAGATCTCTAGGTGCAAATGTGTCTTAAATTCAGGTGCAGATTTGTTGCTTGCAAAGTGCCGGTGGAAAAGGATCTTCAGCCAACGAGTAATAAATGGACCAGCTCCATTTGGAAATATTAATATAGTAGCATCCAAATTAAAAAGGCAATTGTGCATGAGCTGGGGGTAAATTCACGTACATAATCACCCAAGGGTAGTATGAATTAATTATGCATCATCATGGGCTTAATGCAAGGAATATTACCCTTGGAATTGCACGCACTTGGGCCGGGGTCCTTCCAAATAAATTGCTCATGGGCACGTGTTTGGTTGTTGCACTTTGATTTTAATGCATTCTTTGGGAAGAATCCTTATAGATTTCTTTCCACATGCTCAAGGCACCCATGCTCACATCACTTATATAATGAGTTTGGTGTTTTCGCCTTGTTTGTTGTGTGGTTTGATTGTTTGTTTAATTGTGTGATAATACGTGTAGTATTATTATGTGATATCATGAATTGTTGTGATGTGATTTGGACCTGCGTGGCATGACTGTTTCGTATTGTGAGATTTATATCATGTATGATGGATTTAATTTGGATTTGATATTGATCAAGTATGCATGATAATGATAATGCTGATGATCATGATTTAATTAATAATTCGGCGATCGATTGTAAACTGGTTGACGATTTACAACGATAAATCTGATGCGATTTCATATGCTAAACTAAGGTTTCAAAAATGAAATGTAAAGGCTTTTGATTTAAAAGCAAGCAAGAGGGTTTAGTAAAATTAGCCAAAGATTGTAAAGAATTTTCCAATGGAATTATGCTAAGTAAATGACTTAAGATAAATAGTACAATTTGCGAAAAACGGTTGAGTTAAATAATGCGTCTGGAAAATTTAGGATAGAAAAGACTTTGTAATTAAGAGTTTTGCACCGCCTCTTTTTCCTGGGAGTCCTTTCAATGTATTATTTAGCACAACTGGAGTTCTAACAACCTAAAGCTAAAGAGTATTTTCAGATACATTAGTACAAAGGAATGACACACAAACAGAGAAAGAGATTTAAAAGATCAAGACTTGTAAAGAATAAAATATTCGGAACCTAGTGTTCCTATTGAGCATATGGGCCATGTGTTCTATGCTGGGACTTGACGTCCTTCTTGCGTGCACATTCTCTTGATTAAGGATTAGACCTAGTGTTCCGTATGGCGTGCCTAGTGTCTCAAGCTAAGAATTGAGCCTAGTGTTCCGCATTACGTGCCTAGAGTTTTGATCTAAGATTGTGACTAGTTTTTCGCAGTTGAACACTTAGACCTAGTGTCCTGTGTTTGAATTCTAAGTGGTATTTTCTCATCGTCTCAGTTTACTGTATGATGTGCAATGCCAGAGCATTTCACTGAGTAGTATGAGATGCCCAGAGTGTGCTTAAGCTTTGAGTTCCTTCCGTCTTTTCAAAATAGAAACGCAGTGATCAAACTTATAGGACATGAGAGGCTTAAGAAATCATAGTTGATTTTCAATCGGCATAAATTAAATAATCTCTCGGACACTCTTATGGTGAGTGAACCGTAAAAAGGTTTTGGTTTGATGCGTACTAACCATGGAGCATCGACATAAAAATGAATGTCGTCTGATTTGCTTGATCTGAGGTACGTTGTATTGGACCAGAGATCTATATAGGGAAGTGTACTCTAATGGCGATTGTTTAGACTACACATTCCATTGCGATGGAAAAAGGTTTTTGGGCTTGAAAGATTTTTCTCCAGTGCCCTATTGCTTCCCCAAGTCGGGCTGCAATATGTATACACAAGGTTTTCATATGCAATGGCATGCATACTGACCACATTATAACATGTGATGTTTGATTGATTGAATTATAGATTGGATTATTTACTCATATGCAAACTGCTTGATATGCCATGTTGATGCTTGCGGTCTATTAAGCTAGATATGTATATAGATAAAGCATGTTGTTGTACTATGTATATATCCTGTTTGCATGCGACTAGCCTGTGATAAACTCGTGGACAAGGAATTTACCCTTGCACTACTGTTGGATTGGACATTCTTATGGATGTCAATTCCAGATGGAATTCCATAGCTGCTGCAGTTTCGTCTTTCCAGGAGCGTCGAAAAATGAATCAGTAGAGGAAGATTCCTCCTTGTGCTTCATTTCTGATCTTACTGAATGATTTTTCAGTAAGAGTTATAGTCGTTGGCAGCTTAGCTTAGGCTGTTGTCTATGATTATTTACGTAATTACTTATTGTTTTGTAATTATACTTTTCAGAAAACCTCGCCTCAGTGCGAAATGATTATGTTATGGTTTATGTTATATGAAGCATTCATTGTACTCTGATATTTGCAAAAGACTGATTTTGCATCATTTAGAAAATTGTAGTACTCTTTATGTCTCATTTTTTAAAAAGGATTTCAAAGGGGGAAAAAATTTCTCTCCTATTTTCCATTATGAAATACAGAAGAGTATTTTTTACTGAAAGCATATTAGCATCAAATGTTTTCATCCTTAGATTGGGTTGCACAGTAGCATCCGGAAACGGCGTGTTACATTAGTAGTATCAGAGCAGTTCGGTTCTAACCGGACCGCTTAGTTTAAGCTGGCCTAGATTGTACAGAATTATCGGGTATAGGTTTGTTATGTCTAGAATATGTGCATTTTGTTTGTGATTATCTGTAATATTTCGTAGTTGAAACATGTGTGACATTGTATGAATTTGTGTACAATCATCTCAGATGATTGATCTTGTTTTGGGGTTCTGATAGTTTGCCTTAAAGAAATTCAATGTCTTCGAGATGAACAATTCTTTCTGCTAGAACTGGGAATCCAGACTATAGCCCAACAAACTGCCACTGTTACGTCCGTGTTTTACTATAGTATATTTTAATGTTGCTGTAACTATTTGTGATTATCTGTGTAATTAATTGTGTGATTATTTTGTGAGCGTATTTATTATACGCGAATAGTTTTAGAGCGCGTTGAATTAAATTTCTCTTGATAATTTAATTTACGCGATTTATCGCCAATCGAGTAATCAGTAATGCGATCACCTGATGTCACAAATTAGTGCGACGCAGAGACCGTGGGGCTAAGTCAAGAGAGCATTTTGGAGTAGGTGAGAGTTAGTGGAGGGAGTATAGTGCATGATGAGTTGTCGCCGTATTATTGATTAAATTTTTTTTTTGCAAAAATCCTATCAACCTTATCTTTGTCTTTAGACACAATGATAACTAAGTAGAATTTTGGGGTGGGGTCACTTTTCCCTTCCCTTCTTCCTTGGCCGGTTCTTTTTAATAATAGAGGGGGAGAATAATTTTTTTAGTGTGTTGATGTTGGTGGAGAGCTTTAACTTCCTTCCTTTGTCTTCCCTTGTGAGCCATGCGGGCCATTTTTACTCCAATGACCTCCATTTTTCCTTCATCCTTCTCCTAACTTGTGCTCAATCGTGTGGTGGTGAGAGGTGTGAGAAATCTTGGGAGTTTACAAAGTTTTCGGAGTAGTATTATTAGCCTTGAAGCCGTGAGATTGTGAGTGTGTTAGAGCTTGACCTTACTTCCATTTCCTTCGTGAGAAAATCGTGAGCTTTAGGATGATGTTTGGTGTAGACCCTCTTTCATTTTTGTATTTTATGTTGATGTTGTGGATATTGTTGTTGTTGGTGATCTGAGAGCTATCATTTACCCTTGATGTCTTACAATCGTCTACTGTCGTAGGATTTGTTGGTGAGTATTTTAATTTCCTTAAGTTTTTGATTTGTGTTGTTTTACATGATTATGTTGATGGTTTTGGGAAAACCTTTCCTTCCTTTTCATTTTGTTGAAACCGTGAGTTACTTTAAGTAAAAAAAAAAAGAAGATTTCGTGATTTTTCTAGTTAATATGTTGTGGATTTTATTGTTGTTGTGGTTTAGGAGTTATAGAGGAAAAATTTTTGTTAAAAAGCCTTTGAGTGTGAGTAGAATAATTTTGAAAAAATGGATTTGAGTGTGTGTGTGCAAGCCGTGAGGCTCTTTGAGCAAAAGAAAAAGATTTCATGTTCTAAAATATAGGTTCTTAGTGATTTTGTTGTTGTTGGTGTTTAAAAGCTTCTAGGAAAAGTGTTAATTTTTTATCCAAGTGCATTTTGATGACTTAGAGTTTGATGTAGGTTTTGGTTTTCAATTTAAGTGTGACTTGATGATTTTAAGACAATGAAAAAACCTTTGAGTCTTGAAGAGATAAAGTTGTGTTTTATGAATTCGTACTTTGCGTCATTTTTAAAATATTAGACGTTTTAAAAAATAAAAGAAATTTGATGTTGGTTTTTGTGTTAAAGCCGTGATTATGTTGGCATATTTGCGATAGTGGAGTTTCGTTTGCGTTAGCATGTAGCCGTAATTCAGTAGTCGTCATGACCGTGTTCATGAACGTGATTTGGTAGAGATCGTAGCTGTGGAATAAAGCGTCAGCTAACGGTGATGCAATGTAGCAGTCTTGTAATCCTTCATTTATGAGTCTGTCCAAGATTCCATCTATAAATAAACCAGGAAAAATTAGAGCGTGGTGCATTGGTAGTTTTATCTGGATTTGATTCATATCATGCCTCATCTGACACTAGTCTCTTTTCCAGCTCATTACCTATTCTTCCACATGAATGTTTATTATTGTGTTTTATCAATATGTGAGTTAATGATGTAGTGTTTTGCTTGAATAATCATGTATGAATAAAATGTATGCTTAGATGTTTGACTATTTGAGTGTAATAATTATCATGTTGTATTAAAGTTCAGAATCCAAATTTATGATATGCCTTTGGTATTAAGTTATGATTTTTTTTATTTATTTCTGATTTCGTTTTAGTTTATAAGTGAATTTTCAGGGATGCAATTTTTTTAAGGAGGGTGGTAATGTAAACACCTCAATTTTTATGAAAATTATTTTACAGTCTCCGACTACTTGGAAGTAAATCATAGAGATTGATCACCTTAACAATTTATGAAAAGTATAAAGAACTGCTATGTTTTATCGTAAATAATTCGCTATTTTGGTAATTAATTCAGATTAATAGACATTGTAGAAGTATACTGTTTTTAATATGAATTAATCCTGGAAAATATGAAAAATTGTTGTTTTATTAAAGAAAATTATTTTATTGAAGGAGAAATAATTTTTAGGGCGTAATGAATATTTTTAAGTCACGGTTTGAATTTTCAATGTTTGGAGGATTGTTAAATTGTTGTTTTAAGTCGTATTTAATACAAATTTTATTTTAATAAATTTTGTATTGGTGATTTTATTGTTTGAATAATATTTAGATGATAAGAGAAATTGGAATTAGTGATCTTCACTAATTTATAGTTTTTATTACGTTGCAAAAATTCTGTTAAATCATGCCTTTATGAGGCTATTGAGTGACTTTCTAACTGAAACATGCCAAAACGTGATCCAAATTTTACAAAATTTGAGATCTTTGTTATTTTCCAATATTTATGATTTATTGGAAATTCTTCTAGAATTTTGGGGCAACAGAAAATATTTAGTGCATTTTCTATGCCTCAAAACTGCCTAATTGCAACGTTTTCCCTCGTAATTTTAGAAAACCAAATACATAGGTTCATTTCTAATGTCATGGGGGACATTTTACCGAGATATTTTATCAAGTGGGGGACATTTGTGTGGTTAGGAATCAGCCACATAGAATGGTGGGCTTCTAGAAGCCCTACTTGTAAACTTTATGCTAACTTGTTTCCTAACTAAGTAAGATTTAGTTACCTTTATAGTTAACAAGGGCATATCAAGAATTTTTCTTAATCCTTATCCCTTCTTCTAACTCATGCCTATATAAAGGGACAAATTTTTGTTAATCCTTATCCCTTCTTCTAACAAGAATTTTTCTTAATCCTTATCCTGTATTTTCATTCATTTCCTTCTTAGAAACATAAGAGACAAACTTTGGAAAATCAAGAGAAAGGTAGAGATCTAGTGAGAGAAGTTAGAGCAAAGTGAGAATTTCCTTCTCCTTCTATTGAGGTTGTGTTTTCAGCCCTTCTATTTAGGTAAGATCATGTTCTTCTTCTTCCTATTTTCTTATTCATAAAAGTTCTATGTGTTAGTTAAAGATTTTGGAAGAAAAAGGATTGGATTTGAGATGGTTAAAAGTTTTATTTTTAGTGGGGCTGTTGGGCTGAATAAATGCTTGTGGGGTGTGTTTTAAATTGATTTTACTTATTAAAAGTACTTGATTTTAGATGTGTCTTGAGCCTTTGGTTTTAGATCTGAAAGAAAAGATTTGTTATGTCATCAAAATTTTTCATTTTCCTTGTTGATCTTAAAACTCGAGTTTGGGTATTATCAGTATTTTGCACATAACTTTTAGTACATAAATCTTTTTGATTTGATTCTTAATTTTCTTGAAAACTAGACTCATTTCTCTTCATTGTTTGCACAAATTTCACCGGATTTGGTTGAGTATTGAGGTTTTAAAGTGTACAACAAATTGGCCAATAGTGGGAGGTCATTTTCTGTACCCCCGAGGATTCTTTAGTAAAACTTTAACATATGGCTTACTATTTGTTAAAGTAAAAATCAGTTTCAAAAAGTAGACATCTTAAGCTTTCCAAGGAGTGGTCATTTGCTCAAATCCAACACCGTTTGCTATTTTAATAAAATCAGTGAAGTGAATGCATAGATGCAGGAAAATACTAGTTAACCGAATTTGAATATGTTTGGTGTTTTTAAAATAAAGAAAAATCCATTTTTCTAACTTGTTTTGGTAGATCTTTAAGTTTGTTATCAAATAAGATTAGCTGAGCGATTCCAATCCTTTAGAGCCTAAGAAACATGGCTGCCCATAGACTTTGATGTCTTAGGATTCGTTCTAAAACATCATAGCTTTGTATATTCAAGGTTCGAGTGACGTTCGAGCGAGGAATATCGCTGATAACTCCAACACGTTAGTTAAGGAAAGCATACGAGGTAAGGGAAATTCTTATATAATGAGTTTGGGCTTTTCGCCTTGTTTGTTGTGTGGTTTGATTGTTTGTTTAATTGTGTGATAATACGTGTAGTATTATTATGTGATAGCATGAATTGTTGTGATGTGATTTGGCCCTGCGTGGCATGACTGTTTCGTATTGTGTGATTTAGATCATGTATGATTGATTTGATTTAGATTTGATATTGATCAAGTATGCATGATAATGATATTGTTGATGATCATGAGTTAATTAATAATGCGGCGATCGATTGTAAATTGGTTGACGATTTACAACGGTAAATCTGATGCGATTTCATATGCTGAGCTAAGGTTTCAAAAATGAAATGTAAAGGCTTTTGATTTAAAAGCAAGCAAAAGGGTTTAGTAAAATTAGCCAAAGATTGTAAAGAATTTTCCAATGGATTTATGCTAAGTAAATGACTTAAGATAAATAGTACAATTTGCAAAAAAAAGGTTGAGTTAAATAATGCGTCTGGGAAAATTTAGGCTAGAAAAGACTTTGTAATTAAGAGTGTTCGCACTGCCTCTCTTTCATGGGAGTCCTTCCAGTGTATTATTTAGCACAACTAGAGTTCTAACAACCTAAAGCTAAAGAGTATTTTCAGATACATTAGTACAAAGGAATGACACACAAACAGAGAAAGAGATTTCAAAGATCGAGATTTGTAAAGAATAAAACATAGGAACCTAGTGTTCCTATTGAGCATATGGGCCATGTGCCCTGTGCTGGGACTTGACGTCCTACTTGCGTACGTATTCTCTTGATTAAGGATTGGACCTAGCGTTCCGTATGGCTTGCCTAGTGTCTCAAGCTAAGAATTGAACCTAGTGTTCCGCATTACATGCCAAGAGTTTTGATTTAAGATTAAGACTAGCATTTCGCAGTTGAACACTTGGACCTAGTGTCCTGTGTTTAAACTCTAAGTGGTATTTTCTCATCATCTCAGTTTACTGTATGATGAGCAATGCCAGAGCATTTCACTGAGTAGTATGAGATGCCCAGAGTGTGCTTAAGCTTTGAGTTCCCTCCATCTTTTCAAAATAGAAATGCAGTGATCAGACTTATAGGACATGAGAGGCTTAAGAAATCGTAGTTGATTTTCAATCGGCATAAATTAAATAATCTCTAGGACACTCTTATGGTGAGTGAACCGTAAAAAGGTTTTGATTTGATGCGTACTAACCATGGAGCATCGACGTTGAAATGAATGTCGTCTGATTTGCCTGATCTGAGGAACGTTGTATTGGACCAGAGATCTATATAGGGCAGTGTACTCTAATGGTGATTGTTTAGACTACACATTCCATTGCGATGGAAAAAGGTTTTTGGGCCCGGAAGATTTTCCTCTAGTGCCCTATTGCTTCCCCAAGTCGAGCTGCAATGTGTATACACAAGGTTTTCATATGCACTGGCATGCATACTGACCACATTATAACATGTGATGTTTGATTGATTGAATTACTGATTGGATTGTTTACTCATATGCAAACTGCTTGATATGCCATGTTGATGCTTGCGGTTTATTAAGCTAGATATGTATATAGATAAAGCATGTTGTTGTACTATGTATATATCCTGTTTGCATGCGACTAGCCTGTGATAAACTCGTGGACAAGGAATTTACCCTTGCATTGTTGTTGGATTGGACATTCTTATGAATGTCACTTCCAGATGGAGTTCTATAGCTGCTGCAGTTTCGTCTTTCCAGAAGCGTTGAAGAATGAGTCAGTAGAGGAAGATTCCTCTTAGTGCTTCAGTTCCGATCTTGCTGAATAATTTTTCAATAAGAGTTATAGTCGTTGGCCAGCTTAGCTTAGGGTGTTGTCTATGATTATTTACGTAATTACTTATTGTTTTGTAATTATACTTTTTAGAAAACCTCGTTTCAGTGCGAAATGATTATGTTACGGTTTATGTTATGTGAAGTATTCATTGTGATGTGATATATTCTGATATTTGCAAAAGACTGATTATACATCATTTAGAAAATTGTAGTACTCTTTATGTCTCATTTTTGAATAGGGATTTCAAAGGGTGAAAAAAATTTCTCTCCTATTTTTCATTACGAAATACAAAAGAGTACTTTTTATTGAAAGCATGTTAGCATCAAATGTTTTCTGCCTTAGATTGGGTTGCACAGTAGCACTCCGGAAACGGGGTGTTACATTAATCTCCTTGATTTTCTTTTGGATTTCTTTGGCGAAAGTTTGATAGTTAAATGATTGAATTGCATATTCATTTCATTATGTTCATGCATTTATAATGCATAAGTTAAAAGTAAGACACTTAAAAGACACCAAGATTCCTCATAAGAGGAGATGTACGGTATGGTTAGTCTAGTGGGACGCCACTTGGAGGTTAATATTGTCTAACCACCATACCGTAAGTTATGTTTATTGGGGTCTAGGGATCAAAACCTATGACAAAACCCATTAACATAAATTCTCGGTTAGTCACCAAGTTAACCATCAATGGAATAGTTAAGATGTGCTAAGCACAAAGTAAAGAAGAACTATATATTCTTAGTTAAGTTGCATTGCATATTAAGTTCCATTCATTTTCTTGGATGTAGCAAGTTAAGAGATAAACTATATGTTCTATGTTTATTAGTTTTGCAAATGTATTTATGTTTGTATGTGTTAAATGTTTTGGCTTAAATGCCTCAAATATGTTTATCAAATTAGTGTGAGATTATGTATGTTTGATGTTAGCTCCTATGTTAGCCCCATAGTGTTTCAAGGTATATGTTTAATGTATGTGTTGTCCATTAATTTGGTCAATTGTGAGGCTTGTCAATGAGCACTAAGTGTATGTCCATGGTGTCAAAGAAAGGACCCTATGAAAGTATGTGATAAGTGAATAATTGAAGTAGATATTCATAATTTGGCATAAGTCTTATTATGAGTATAGCATGTGTAAGCCTTTAAGTGAGTAGTTAGCTAGAAATGAATGTTGTTAATGTTAAGCTAGATTCATTGAAATGATTGTAATTTCCTTGAATGTAATGAGGATGATGTTAATAAATCCTAGTTAGCTAAGTTACATTTCTATAAACATGCATAAAAGCATAAGCAAAAGCATGAGCAAAAGCATTAGGAAAAGCATGAGCAAAAGCATAAGCTAAAGCATAAGCATAAAGTCCATGGCAAGACTCCTTTATTTATAGGAGAAGCACGGTGTATGGTTAGCCTCGTGGGATGCCACTTGGAGGTTTAAGATGTCTGACCACCATATCATAGACGTTACTCGGGGTCTCGGGACCTAAGCCTTGACAAAACCCGGTAACGGAGATTCCCTGTTGAATATTGATTCAACCGGTGGGAAGAGCTAGAACGTGCTTAGTAGCACAGCAAAGCTGACTATGAACATAATAATGTTCAAGTCTAAGAATGTTAATGTATTCCTTATATATATATATATTCGGAATTGGCCTAGTTAAGTAAATGTTATGATGGATTGTAAATCCTTAGATGCTAAGTTACTTGATAGTAATAATGTATAGAAGTAGTAAGAGTTGTGTTAAGATCTCTTAAGTAAGCAAGCAAGCTATGTTGATTGGAGTCTATAGACTAAATCATAAGATCAAATCCAAGAGCATAAAGAAAAGCAAAGATGTGTTAAGTATAAAGTGAGTAAGTAGTAAAGAAGAACTAAATGTTCTTAGTTAAGAAAGTTTGCATTTTCGTAGCATTGTGTTTAGTTGTGCTAAACATAGTTAAAGAAGTAATGTTTAAATGATTTACGAGTAATGCTATTCATTTATATGTTTAGTTGAATCACAAGTTGATAAGTGGTATAGTGGACCTAGGATTATCCTACTCCGTAATATCCCAAGTTCTAAGTTCATGTTAACTCATTCTAAGGCGTTCTCGCTTAGAATGTCAAGGATTTTCTTTTTAAGTCCCTTACGGTTAATAGGGAGAGTAATGTTTAAGTTAGTCTTTTCAGGCTAGTATGATTCGGCGAGCGAATGGTGAGGAGTCCGTGAAGGGCTCACTGAGATTTATCATCTCACCTCGTTCCTTTTATTTGTTTTTCCAGATAAACAGGTACCGAAGACGATGAGGCGAAGCTCAAAGCTTGGGATTTATAGACCAATTTTATAGTGTAATGGAATTTTATTTTCCGAGTACTGTATAAGTTGTAATCTATTTATTAGATTAATAATTTGAGTTTAATTTATGACTTGGATCACTGTAACCAAAGTTGTAAATTATTAGTAATTCCAATACTTTAATGTAATTTGTCGTACTTTCGATTTATATTGAGGTATGGGTGTTACATTATGGTATCAGAGCAGCTCGACCTTATCGGACTGGGAGTCACAAGTTTAGTAGTGACTCAGCTTAGGAAGTGTCAGTTTAGTCCTTGTTGGACTGTAGTCAGTTAGCCGGAACTTTCCTTTGCTCGAGAACTTCTCTCTGTATTCTTATGCCTAGTATGGAATATTGAGCCTGATCAACTTAATACTCCATACCGTGTACGAAGAATGTAACACCCCAAATTTCCTCAAGCTTGGTTTGTTGTGTGTGTATAAGCTTAGTATGGCTTAAAGATGAACTTTAAGTGATATTTTCATTGATTGTCATAGTTGAATATGTGAAAAATTGTGTTTGGTGAAATTTTGCCCAGTGTGAATCTGATGGCCTCCTTGTTGTAGAAATTGGCCATTTGCTTGACTTCCAAATAAAAGAAACTGGTTGTGACTTTGTTTTTGTATTTTTGGATATAAGTGAACGAAATATGGGTAATGGAAGATGTGAATTTCGTGGAATTGGTGATAATGAAAACTGGAAATAGATTGAGAAGTTCTGAATAAAGAAAAGAACACAATTACAAAACAAACAACAAAAAAAATGAGAAGATGGATGAATGGGGGGGGGCAGGGGCGCCACCTTAGTCTAATCCAAGACAAGGATAAGCCTATGAATGTGAGGATCACCACAAGAAGAGAATTTCTTGATAAGATCAATAAACTGGTCCAATCCAGAACCAAAGAGTATGAACTCAATTTTTGCTAAAATCTTTCTTCCCTTTATTGAGACTTGCACTCCCTTTATATAATGGAGAATGCTCTTGCTGTTACAAACAAAAGAAGAGACAAAGTCTTTTCCATTTAGAGTATAAGGAATCCTAAGCTGAAATAATTAGCCTAATAAAAGGACATTACATCAGAATATTATGGCTGTTCTCATAGTCTAAATGGCGCCATTAAGGAGTAGGAAACAATTCCACATTTGTTGAATGCTCTTCATGACTAGGAAGGTTTCACAACCACACATTGAATGCAATTAAATGGATGGCTGTTATGCTTTTATGGTGCTGATGGAGCATTAATCTCTTTGTCTCTTGTAACTCCCTTTGCCTTGATTGCTTTGAATTTCTTTGTCTTTCTTTGGCAGCAAGGTTTATTGACTCATTCAAACTACACAAGAGTTATTGAGAGGTGTGGGACCCCCTACTCTTTGTGCCACACAGCCACTTAAAGTGGATTAAACACACAAAAAAAAGAAAATAAATAACTTAGTGCCTTGGACCCAAATAAATCAATTGGTCACTTGCACTTTTATTCAAATAAAAGAAATAACTTGGCTGCATGTCATGCAAGTTGCACCTCCTCCATGGCTTGTATGACAAGCATGGTTTTTGGTGCAATTACATCTTTGCCTTTGCTTGCAATTGTCTTAGTCATGAATTGGACTAAGCCTTCTTGGACCCTTCTTGCCATTGCCCTAGTCATTGGTCCTCCTAAGATTTGAATGGCCTCTTGGTGATCCATGTCCTCATCAAATGGAGACAAGTCAGCAACGTTGAAAGTCGCACTAACACCATACTCACCTGGGAGGTCAACTTTATAAGCATTATCATTAACTGTGGCAATCACTTGAAAAGGCCCATCGCCCCTAGGCATTAACTTAGATTTCCTTTGTGAAGGAAACCTTTCTCTCCTCATATGGATCCAAACCCAATCTCCGGGTTCAAAAGTAACCCGTTTGCGCCCCTTATTAGCACTTTTGGCATAGCTTTCATTTTTCTTCTCAATTTGCAACTTAACTTTCTCATGCAAACTTTTCACAAATTCAGCTTTTGCTTTGCCATCTTTATGCTTCAAAAGAGATGTGTTAGGTAAAGGTAATAGATCAAGAGGAGTTAAAGGATTATAACCATACACAATCTCAAATGGGGAATGGTTTGTGGTACTATGGACAGCCCTATTATAAGCAAATTCAACATGTGGCAGCCATGTTTCTCACATTTTCAAATTTCTTGAAAGCACAGCCCTTAAAAGAGTAGAGAGAGTTCTATTTACTACCTCAGTTTGCCCATCAGTTTGGGGATGACAAGTTGTAGAGAATAGTAACTTAGTTCCCACCTTACCCCACAAAGTTCTCCAGAAGTGGCTTAGAAATTAATGTCGCGATCCGACACTATACTTTTTGGTAGGCCATGTAGGCGCACCACTTCTTTGAAAAACAAATCAGCAATGTGGCAAGCATCATCCACCTTTTTGCATGGAATGAAGTGTGCCATCTTTGAGAACCTGTCCACAACAACAAAAATAGAATCTTTCCCGTTCTTTGTTCTAGGTAACCCTAAGACAAAGTCCATGGAAAGGTCAATCCAGGGATATTCAGGAACAGGCAATGGAGTATATAAACCATGGGGCATAACTTTGGATTTGGCCTTTTTGCAAACAATGCATCTTCCACAATATTTTTGCACATCAATTTTCATGTGAGGCCAATAGAAATGTTCTTGCAAAAATTCCAAAGTCTTAGGAACACCAAAATGTCCCATTAAGCCCCCCTCATGCGCCTCTTTGACTAAGAGTTCTCTAATGGATCCTTTTGGCACACACAACCTTTTTTCTTTAAATAAATAATCATTGTGCCTAAAAAATCCATTATGGGCAGCATGCACACATTCAGCATATTTACCAGAAAAATCAAGATCATGCTCATACAATTCCTTAATGTGCTCAAGACCAAAAATTTTAGTTTCAAGGGTAGAGAGCGTACCTTCTTGATAATGCATCAGCCACAACATTGGCTTTACCCTTTTTATGCTTAATCACATAAGGAAATTGCTCCAAAAATTCAACCCATTTAGCATGCCTCTTATTCAACTTACCTTGTCCTTTTAAATACTTCAAGGACTCATGATCACTATGAATGACAAATTCTTTTGGCAGCAAGTAATGTTGCCACGTTTGCAATGCCCTTACTAAGGCATACAATTCCTTATCATAAGTGGAGTAATTTAGGGCAGCCCCTTTTAATTTCTCACTAAAATAAGCAATTGGATGACCTTCTTGAATCAAAACAGCCCCAATTCCAACATTGGAAGCATCACACTCAATTTCAAAAGATTTTGAAAAATTAGGCAATGCTAGAATTGGTGCTTGGGTGAGCTTTTCTTTAAGAATTGAAAAAGCTTGTTCTTGTTTCTCACCCCATTTAAAACCAATTTCCTTTTTAACAATTTCATTAAGAGGTGCAGCAATAGTACTAAA
This sequence comes from Calophaca sinica, assembly GCA_037113605.1. Classification (NCBI taxonomy): domain Eukaryota; kingdom Viridiplantae; phylum Streptophyta; class Magnoliopsida; order Fabales; family Fabaceae; genus Calophaca; species Calophaca sinica. The sequence continues at coordinate 71,673,943 of CM073732.1, forward strand.
ATCCTTAACAAACCTCCTATAGAAACTTGCTAAACCATGGAAACTTCTTACCTGTCACACTTTTAGGTGCTGGCCATTCTTGGATTGCCTTCACCTTTGCTTCATCCACATGTACTCCTTGAGATCTTATGACAAAGCCTAGAAAACGGACTTGATCCGTGCAAAACACACATTTTTCCAAGTTTGCATACAAGTTTTCTTTTCTTAGCACATTTAAAACAGCCCTTAGATGAATGCAATGGTCCTCTAAATTTTTGCTATATATCAAGATATCATCAAAATATACAACAACAAATTTTCCCAAAAATTCCCTCAAAACATGGTTCATTAATCTCATGAAAGTGCTAGGTGCATTAGTTAATCCAAAAGGCATAACAAACCACTCATATAAACCATATTTAGTTTTGAAAGCAGTTTTCTATTCATCCCCTTCCCTTATTCTAATTTGATGGTATCCACTTTTTAAATCAATTTTGGTAAACAAGCATGCACCAAACAGTTCATCAAGCAAGTCATCTAACCGAGGTATTGGATGCCTATACTTAACAGTAATATTATTAACAGCCCTACAATCAGTGCACATTCTCCAACTACCATCTTTCCTAGGGACTAAAATAACAGGGACAACACATGGACTTAAACTTTCCCTTACCCAACCTTTACTTACCAATTCAGCCACTTGCTTTTGTATCTCTTGCGTTTGTTGTGGGTTGCTCCGGTAGGCTGGCCTATTAGGCAAAGTGGCGCTTGGGATGAGATCAATGTGGTGCTCAATCCCTCTCAGGGGTGGCAGCCCACTTGGTACCTCCTTAGGAAACAAATCCTCAAATTCCTGCAAAAGAGAATTTATGCAATTTGGCAATTCTTGAGTGTTAGGTAAATTTTCCAGCAAGGCCACCTCTTTGCTAAAAAGCAAATATAGGGGCTGATTGGAGAAAATAGCTTTTTTAACCTCCCCTTTTGTCGCCATCAAATTTTCTTTCTTTTTCCCATCAATCTTTTTTTTGTCACTCTTTTTTCTCTCTTTTTCTTTGGCGATCTTTTCTTTTTCTTCTTTTTCTTCTTTTTCTTTTTCACATTTTTCTCTCAATTTTTTTTGATCATCTCTCACCTCACTTGGGCTCAAAGGAGCCAATACAATTCTTTTTCCATGATGAACAAAAAAGTACTTATTGGTATGCCCTTCATGGCTTGCCTTTTTGTCAAATTGCTAAGGCCTTCCCAACAAGACATGGCTAGCCTCCATAGGAACTACATCACAAACAGCCACATCTTCATATTTTCCAATTGAAAAAGAAATTTCTACTTGTTCATCAACAATCATCTCAACATCATTAACAAGCCATTGAAGCTTATATGGCTTGGGATGTGGTTTAGTTTCTAGTTGGAGTTTGGAAACTAACCTTGTGCTAGCAACATTTGTGCAACTCCCATCATCAATAATTAGGGAACATACCTTGCCTTGTATGAGGCATCTTGAGTGAAATATGTTCTCCCTTTGAGTCGCATCTTCCTCCTTTACCACGGCTTCCAACAACCTTTTTATCATAAGTAGCTCTCCACTGGGTATTTGGGCCTCCTCCTCAACACAATCCTCATCATACTCTTCAACCCCTTCATCTTCCTCCTCAACCTCCTCTACAATCATAATTCTCTTGGTAGGACATTGAGATGCAATGTGTCCTAAGCCTTGGCATTTGAAACACTTAACAGCCCGGTTAGTTGAAACAACTTGAGAAGGACTAGTTGTAGTGTTTTTACCTTTTGTGTCAGCCCCGGCTTCTTTGGATGATGAAGTACCTTCACTCTTAATATTGCTCTTCCAATTTTGAGGATTGGAAGTGGTAGTGCTTCTTCTTATCTGACCCTTCCTCTTGAGTTGTTGTTCTACCCTTGTGGCTTGATGTACCAAATCATCTAATTGAACATAGTGTTGTAGTTCCACTATGTCACTTATATCACGATTTAGGCCATGCAAGAACCTGGCCATGGTTGCTTCATCATCTTCCTCCACATTTGCTCTAACTTTCGCCACCCCCATCTCCTTGTAGTACTCATCAACACTTTTGTTGCCTTGGGTGAGTCGCTGTAATTTGTTGTGCAACTCTCTGTTGTAGTAAGATGGGGTGAATCTCCTTCTCATGAGCCTCTTCATCTCCTCCCATGTGGCAATGGCTGGCTCATTGTGGCTTCTCCTCTCCTTTGTCAATTGGTCCCACCACACTAAGGCATAATCTGTAAATTCAATAGAAGCAGCCTGCACCTTTTGAAGATCAGTGTAATTGTAACAGGAAAAAATTTGTTCAATTTTAGTTTCCCATTCCAAATACGTCTCCGGGTCATTTTTCCAGACAAATTTTGGTACTTTTATTTTTATACCACCCAACCTATCTTCTCTAGGTTCATCACGTCTCCTTCTCCTCCGTTCCTCCTCATCACTATTATTTTGTCTATTTTCTAATGCGTCAATTCTCTCATTTATACCTTCCACTTCCTCTTTCAAAAGTTCTCTCATTTTTGCCGTGAGGGCATCAAATAGCAAACGATTTTGAGGATCCATAACTCTGTCAGTTCTTTAGAGAAACCAGCAAATTATCAATACTAGAAATCAATTCAAATAATAATCCACACACCCAATCAGCTTGGAAAGGAAAGGTAAGAAACAAAAATTGAACACAAAGTTTGTGAGACTAGAACAAGAAAGAACTCACTCAAAAGAAAGAAATAAAATAAAAATTTCAGAGTGTAGTAGCAACGAAGAAACACAACCAGAATTCAAGATTTTGTTTTTATGAATTTTCGCAATTTTTTTTTAAAGAATTCAGAACTCAAAGATAAGAATAGAGAAACCTGGGATTCTTTTGAACAAAGTCGAAACCTTGCTCTGATTACCAAATGATGGCCTCCTAGTTGTAGAAATTGGCCATTTGCTTGACTTCCAAATAAAAGAAACTGGTTGTGACTTTGTTTTTGTATTTTTGGATATAAGTGAACAAAATATGGGTAATGGAAGATGTGAATTTCATGGAATTGGTGATAATGAAAACTGGAAATAGATTGAGAAGTTCTGAATAAAGAAAAGAACACAATTGCAAAACAAACAACAACAAAAATGAGAAGATGGATGAATGGGGGGGGCAGGGGCGCCACCTTAGTCTAATCCAAGACAAGGATAAGCCTATGAATGTGAGGATCACCACAAGAAGAGAATTTCTTGATAAGATCAATAAACTGGTCCAATCCAGAACCAAAGAGTATGAACTCAATTTTTGCTAAAATCTTTCTTCCCTTTATTGAGACTTGCACTCCCTTTATATAATGCAGAATGCTCTTGCTGTTACAAACAAAAGAAGAGACAAAGTCTTTTCCATTTAGAGTATAAGGAATCCTAAGCTGAAATAATTAGCCTAATAAAAGGACATTACATCAGAATATTATGGCTGTTCTCATAGTCTAAATGGCGCCATTAAGGAGTAGGAAACAACTTCACATTTGTTGAATGCTCTTCATGACTAGGAAGGTTTCACAACCACACATTGAATGCAATTAAATGGATGGCTGTTATGCTTTTATGGTGCTGATGGAGCATTAATCTCTTTGTCTCTTGTAACTCCCTTTGCCTTGATTGCTTTGAATTTCTTTGTCTTTCTTTGGCAAAGAAGGTTTATTGACTCATTCAAACTACACAAGAGTTATTGAGAGGTGTGGGACCTCCTACTCTTTGTGCCACACAGCCACTTAAAGTGGATTAAACACACAAAAAAAGAAAATAAATAACTTAGTACCTTGGACCCAAATAAATCAATTGGTCACTTGCACTTTTATTCAAATAAAAGAAATAACTTGGCTGCATGTCATGCAAGTTGCGCCTCCTCCATGGCTTGTATGACAAGCATGGTTTTTGGTGCAATTACATCTTTGCCTTTGCTTGCAATTGTCTTAGTCATGAATTGGACTAAGCCTTCTTGGACCCTTCTTGCCATTGCCCTAGTCATTGGTCCTCCTAAGCTTTGAATGGCCTCTTGGTGATCCATGTCCTCATCAGAATCGATTCCCAGGCCCTGTGAATTGATTCAGGGCTGTGGGTTTGCTGGGACTCGATTAGGTTTGCAGTGAATCGCAGAGTGAATCGATTCACAAAGGTTGATCCTCTGTGAATCGCAGCGTGAATCGATTCACAAAAGTCAGTTCTCTGTGAATCGAATCTGGGAACTGCAGGAATCGATTCCTGCACTTAAAACTGCGATTCCTGTCATTTTTACACTGAGTGAATCGATTCACCTATGCTGTGAATCGATTCACAGCTGCAGTATATCAGAAAAACTCAGCAGAGAAAGAACAGAACGCGATTGTTAGAGAGAGGGTTAGAGAGAGAGGGTGCGACAGAGAGAAGAAGGAGAAGGGGTTAAAACACCTAGGGTTCACAAATTAGAGGGGAAAAACAAGGATTCATGCTAGATTCATCCTCAATCTTAGCTTGAATCCAAGTTGGGGAGTGTTTATGCTTGGATTGGAAAGTTGAAGGAAATCCCTAGAAGGCCAGCTTGAAGGAGAAGAGGAAGAACGTGAAGAAGGAAGAAGAAGAAGCTAAGCATCAACTTTGAACTTGAATCTTGGAAGTTGTGGTGAGTTCTTCCTTCTCTTAGGTGATGGGCACCCATAAGTCCCACATTAGGGTCCCCTTGAAGAAAACCCATGAACCCTATGTTAGGAAGTTCCCCAAATCCCTATTTGATGTACAGTTTTTAGTGTTAATTGCTATGCGTGTATTATTGGGACTGTTTATAGGGGTTAATGTTGTACCCAAAACCCCCATAAACTGTGAGATGGATGTTTGACCATTGGGAGCTCCATGGAGCCCTAATGGAAATGTGTTTTGTCTTGATGTATTTTTCCATGACTGAGCATGTTACATGTTTTCAATTGAATTTGAAATGTATCTTTTTACATGAATATGTTTAGTTCCATATAAAGCTAGAGTAGCACCTAATTGTATTCTTAATCTTGATTAAAGCATGCATTTAAGGATATAGTGGTGAATTAAATTCTCTAAAAGACACTAAGATACCTCTAAAGGGGGTGATCGATATGGTTAGCCGTGTGGGACGCCCTCGGACGGTTAAGACGTCTAACCACCATATCGAAAGCGTGTTTATGGGGTTGTATGGACGTAAGCATACAACACTACCCATGAATACGAGCCAAAGATGAATTAGAAATTCATAGTAAGAATATGCATTGCATAAACGTGTCATATAAATTCTTGACTGATGATAAATTGTATGAGTTGATGGTGAGGAGTCGGAGGGAGGATTCACTGAGATTATTATCTCACCCCACTCCTTTATTTAATTATTTTTACAGATGTACAAGTTTCAAAGGAGGACTTACAGCTGGTAGCTCTGGAGAGCTTGTTTATTCTGTAGTAGTTTTAGAGTAACACCCTGAATATGTAAATTCTAGAATTATGTATGGATGTTGCACCGACATGGATTTATGTATTTAAGTTTAGTTTTATGACATTTGAACTTAATGTTGGACTTTAAGTTTAAATTTGGGATTACTGTACCTAATGTTATTTATCATATTTTCAAGCAAATGAAAGTAAGGTGTTACATTATGGTATCAGAGCAGTTCGATTCTAATCGGACTGTGGGGGTTGCTAGTAATAGTTTCGTGATTTTCTTGAGTCTGTTGTTGTCTTTCTACTTATTATGCTAAGAGATATTGAGCCTGATCAACTCAATGCTTGGTGCATTCTATGCAGAATTATGGCTTCAGGTTCTGGAAGGCGCGGAAGGCCCAGGAGGAATGACGCAATACCTCCGAATCCGCCAGAACAAGAGAATGCTTGGCTGCAAGGGATATTGCAGGCTATTCAGAATCAGAGTATTGCAACCAACAATCTTGCAGCTCAGTTAGCCCAACAACAGCAGTACCAAGCCCAACCTCCCCCGCAAGAGGAGGAATTGGACCGAAAATTTCTCAAGTTCCTCAAGACGAAGCCACCAACCTTCAATGGAAAAGCAGAAGCCATGGCATCCCAACACTGGCTGGAAGCCGTGGAGAAGAGTTTTAAGGTTGTCCATTGTACTGAGGAGCAGAAGGTCAAACTAGCTACTCATGTGCTCATAGAGGATGCTGAAAACTGGTGGAAAGGGGCTCGGGCTTATATGGTGGCTCAAGGGACACCACTAACCTGGGTGAACTTTCAGAGGATCTTCTTGGAGAAGTACTTTCCACAGACTGTGAAGGATATGATGGATAGAGAATTAGTCCAGCTTCAGCAAGGGAAATCTACGGTTTCAGAATATGTGAACAAGTTTGAGGAGTTGGTAAGGTACTCATCTGTCGCTCAATTTGCTCCGAATGATAATTGGAAAATCAAGCAGTTCAAGTGGGGACTGAGGCCAGACATCCAGAACAGCATTTCACAGACTGAATTCACCGAGTTCGCCAAGGTAGTCCATCAGAGCTACGTGGCTGAAGCCAGCTTGAAGAGGATGTATGAGGATAGGCAAACTAGGTGGCAAGATAAGAACAAAAAGAAGGATGCGGATAAGAACGCTCAATACATGAGACCGAAGGGAAATCTTTTCAAAGGGAAGCAGGTTCAAACCTCCGAGTCTGATTATCATGCATGCTTGAACTGTGGGAAAGTACATCCGGGAGAGTGTATGAAGGGAAAGAATGATTGCTATGTTTGTCACCAACCTGGGCACATGGCTAGGGAGTGCCCCCAATACACTAAAGGGAAAGGAGCCAAGCCTGGTGATCCTAACCAAGGGAGAGTCTTTACTCTTGATGCCAAGAAAGCAAAGGGAGCGGAAAATCTGATGAAAGGTACTTGTTTCTTCCAGGATGAACCTCTAGTTGTTTTATTTGATTCGGGAGCAACACATTCCTTTATCTCTTGTACATGTGTTCAAAGGCTAGGGTTGTGTCTCACCTCTTTACAATTCCCGTTGCATGTGTATACACCCACCGAAGATAGCATTTCTACTTCCTTGATATGTGAGAATTGCCCTCTCCTAATTCAAGGGAGGACGTTTTTAGTAAGCCTTGTGTGTCTACCTCTTAAGGGAATGGACATAATTCTGGGTATGGATTGGCTTTCCGCCAATCAAGTTGTTTTGAATTGTTTCTGTAAAACGATTGAGTTTCCAAATGTACATCCTGTTACTAAAGAGTCAAGTTATGTTCCACAGAGTAATGATCTCCTATTGAGTCGCTGTCTAGTGGAAGGTCTTGCAGGATATATGATTTTACTTTCTTCAACTATAAAGGCTAGCCTAGATCTGGACACTATCCCTATAGTGAACGAATTCTTAGATGTGTTTCCTAGCGAGGTAGCGACCTTACCCCCTGAGAGAGAAGTGGAGTTCTCAATAGAACTGGTTCCCGGAACGGGACCAATCTCCATAGCACCTTATAGGATGTCACCCTTGGAGTTGAAGGAATTAAAAACACAGTTAGAAGATTTGATTGCTAAGCAGTTTATTAGACCTAGTGTGTCACCTTGGGGTGCACCTGTCCTTTTGGTAAAGAAGAAAGATGGGAGTATGAGGTTACGTATTGATTACCGAAAAATCAATAAGATCACAGTGAAGAATAGATACCCCTTGCCCAGAATAGATGACTTGTTAGATCAACTTAGGGGAGCTTCGGTTTTCTCTAAGATTGATCTAAGATCTGGTTATCACCAGATTAAAGTTAAGGTAGAGGATGTTCCAAAGACGGCATTTAGGACTAGATACGGACACTATGAGTATTTGGTTATGCCTTTTGGTCTGACCAACGCTCCGGCCGTATTTATGGACTATATGAACCGAATTTTTAGGCCTTTTCTTGACAAGTTTGTAGTGGTCTTCATAGACGATATCTTAGTTTATTCTAAGGACCCTCGAGAGCATGAGGAACACCTTAGGATTGTTCTAAGTACCCTTAGGGAAAAGAGCCTTTTTGCTAAACCTGAGAAATGTGAGTTTTGGCTCAATGAAGTTAAGTTTCTTGGTCATGTGATTTCTAAAGCGGGAGTGTCGGTTGATCCTAGTAAAGTAGAAGCAGTCCTTAGTTGGGAACGACCAACCACAGTCACAGAAGTTAGGAGCTTTCTAGGATTAGCCGGTTACTACCGAAGGTTCATTAAGGGATTTTCACAGATGGTACTTCCCCTAACAAGGTTAACCCGAAAAGGAGAGCCATTTGTGTGGACTAAGAGCTGTGAGAGTAGTTTCCTAGAGCTTAAGATCAGGTTGACTTCCACCCCGGTCTTGATTATCCCTGACCCAGCATTGGGATTTGAAGTTTATAGTGATGCCTCTAAGAAAGGGTTAGGATGTGTTCTCATGCAGAATCGACAAGTTGTAGCCTACGCATCTAGGCAGTTAAGACCCCACGAGGAGAACTACCCTACTCACGACTTAGAGCTCGCAGCCATTGTCTTTGCTCTAAAGATTTGGCGGCACTATCTATATGGTGCTCAATTTGAAGTGTTTAGTGATCATAAGAGCTTGAAATACCTTTTTGATCAGAAGGAACTTAACATGAGACAAAGAAGATGGGTTGAGTTCCTAAAAGATTATGACTTTGAGTTGAAGTACCATCCGGGCAAAGCAAATGTAGTCGCTGATGCCTTGAGTAGAAAATCCTTGCATGTGTCTTCACTGATGATAAAAGAGATGGAGTTGTTGGAGTCCTTTAGGGACCTTAATCTTGGAATTTTCCCATCAGTGAACAGTCTCATGCTTTACCATCTAGAAATTTCCTGCAATTTTAGGGAACAAATTAGACTTGCCCAGTTTAGATGTAGAGTTGCGATCTAGCAAACACCGCCTTGGTTTTTCAAGCCGAGGATGGTACTTTATTGTTCCATCGTGAGAATCTGCATACCAAAGGATAATTCCATTAAGCGTGAGGTTCTAGGAGAAGCCCACAAGAGTGGATTCTCGGTACACCACAGCTCCACTAAGATGTATCGGGACCTTAGACAGAGGTATTGGTGGCCAGGCATGAGGAATGATGTGGCGCATTTGTAGCCCAATGCTTAGTTTGTCAGAAAACCAAGATAGAACACCAAAAGCCTTCAGGTCTTCTCCAACCCTTAGAAATTCCCGAGTGGAAGTGGGATAGTATAGCAATGGACTTCGTGGGGGGGTTACCCTACACTCAGTTAGGATATGACTCTATATGGGTCATAGTGGACAGATTAACCAAATCTGCTCATTTTCTTCCCATAAAGTCCACTTACAAAACCGCCCGGTTAGCTGAGATCTATATCAGAGAGATTGTTAGACTCCATGGAGTTCCAGCTAACATTGTTTCTGATAGGGATCCAAAGTTCACCTCTCGGTTTTGGAAGGCACTTCATCAAGCCTTAGGGACGAGGTTAAGTCTTAGCACAGCCTACCATCCCCAGACAGATGGTCAATCTGAGAGATGAAGGAAATCCCAAGAAGGCCAGCTTGAAGGAGAAGAGGAAGAGCGTGAAGAAGGAAGAAGAAGAAGCTAAGCATCAACTTTGAACTTGAATCTTGGAAGTTGTGGTGAGTTCTTCCTTCTCTTAGGTGATGGGCACCCATAAGTCCCACATTAGGGTCCCCTTGAAGAAAACCCATGAACCCTATGTTAGGCAGTTCCCCAAATCCCTATTTGATGTACAGTTTTTAGTGTTAATTGCTATGCGTGTATTATTGGGACTGTTTATAGGGGTTAATGTTGTACCCAAAACCCCCATAAACTGTGAGATGGATGTTTGACCATTGGGAGCTCCATGGAGCCCTAATGGAAATGTGTTTTGTCTTGATGTATTTTTCCATGACTGAGCATGTTACATGTTTTCATTTGAATGTGAAATGTATCTTTTTACATGAATATGTTTAGTTCCATATGAAGCTAGAGTAGCACCTAATTGTATTCTTAATCTTGATTAAAGCATGCATTTAAGGATATAGTGGTGAATTAAATTCCCTAAAAGACACTAAGATACCTCTAAAGGGGGTGATCGATATGGTTAGCCGTGTGGGACGCCCTCGGACGGTTAAGACGTCTAACCACCATATCGAAAGCGTGTTTATGGGGTTGTATGGACGTAAGCATACAACACTACCCATGAATACGAGCCAAAGATGAATTAGAAATTCATAGTAAGAATATGCATTGCATAAACGTGTCATATAAATTCTTGACTGATGATAAATTGTATGAGTTGATGGTGAGGAGTCGGAGGGAGGATTCACTGAGATTATTATTTCACCCCACTCCTTTATTTAATTATTTTTACAGATGCACAGGTTTCAAAGGAGGACTGACAGCTGGTAGCTCTGGAGAGCTTGTTTATTCTGTAGTAGTTTTAGAGTAACACCCTGAATATGTAAATTCTAGAATTATGTATGGATGTTGCACCGACATGGATTTATGTATTTAAGTTTAGTTTTATGACATTTGAACTTAATTTTGGACTTTAAGTTTAAATTTGGGATTACTGTACCTAATGTTAATTATCCTATTTTCAAGCAAATGAAAGTAAGGTGTTACAAAGAATGTAGAAGATGGAGCTGGCGGACGAGGGAGAGGACCGAATAGGAGCATGAACTCTGAGAAAGTTTAATGGACAAGGATGATGCCGATAAGGAAGGAACGAATGCAAGAGCTCTCGATAAGTGAGAATCTATGGAAGATACGGATAAAGGGAAACAAGTTCCCACCTTTCCGGAACCAAGAATTAAGGAATGTTTCAAGAGTGGTTAGAACCACTGATGCGAGTGTTCGGCAGGATAAGCATGTACTTCATGTACCGTCAACCGGGACGTTCTGGAAGTAATTAGGAACAACGCGTAAGTAAGGGGTTTTTATTGTAGGGTTTCAATCGACTTAGGATGGGCGTTTATAATAGGTTCGGGTTCAACAGTTATTAGTTTACCAGGTTGTTTAGCCTAATCTAATATGAATGGATCCAAGATTGATTGAAATCATATGTGATACCTAAGTGATCCTTAGTGTTCCAAGTGATTAGTAGTCAGGATAGGAAGTAAGTTATGGATAAGCCACCACTTCAATGCCTAACGGTAGTAAGGAACCTCGAGGGAGAGTAAGCCCTAGAGGAGTAGATAGAAACCCCAAGCCTTTCACGTATAGTGACCTTGGTCGAGTAGTTAGCTTAGAAAAAGAAGTGGAATATAGTTTTCGAACTATAGGAGTCATAAGCAAAGTTTAGTCGGCGAAAATTCCAGGTCATCAATGTTTGCATTCGATCCAACTGGCCGGTAAATGACGTGAATTCATCTGACCAATTATAGACTTTATCTTAACCAAATAAGAATATTAATTGGAATGAGACTTAGTCTGTAATCGGATAATGAAATCGCCAAATTCTCAGGACAGTTAGTTCCTTTGCAGAAGTTAATTCCTTTCTGAGTTTCCAATGATCTAGAAGTAGTAGAGAAAGTAAATCTGATCAGAATATCAAGGATTTATTTTCTTGATATTAGATAGCCCATTGGTTATTAGACACGTCGATCCACATTGCCATCAGATATGACTATGTGGATTTCCGGTCTAATTCCAGTAGGACCAAGATAAGGGAGTTACTCCCTCAAGTTGAAGAGAGTAGTAGTAAGGTACAACTAAGAGTGAAATGTTATGGACACAAGTTAATCGGGGGACATATGAGATTATAAGTTACTACGAGTAAAGTCGTTAGGTTGGGTCAGATGTGATTCTAACTAGCCACCTACAAGTTGAGTCTCTAATCAAGTGAGGCTTAGACCTCGTGTGAGACAAAGTTTGTAACCAACTGGTGAAAATCAAGTCAGTCTAACCAACGGATACCTCCCAAGAGTTGAGCAACCCTAGAATTTCAAGTTGCCTAGGCCAAGATGGCTGTAAGACGAAGTATAGTGAGCTAGAGATGAGTATCACTTCCATAAGTTACAGAAGAGATATTTGAGGAAGAATTTCCATTTGTAACATAAGAGTGAATGATGTAAATGGGAATTATTCAAAGTATGTATTAGTTAAGTTACCTCAGGGTGACAACCTTATTTCGATAAGTTAATTGACAAATGAAAGGTCACGAAAGGTTGTTTTGAGCGAACTTCCAAGAAATGTTCTAGGGAAGTATTTTCCAAGGAGTCTAAGGAGATAGAAGAAGCAAAGATCCATTCGTTTGACACCAACAGGCACGTCCGTAGTGAAGTGTGTAGACACATTCGAAGAATTGTCCACATACACAACCAACCTTCAATGTGTATAAGATGATGAGTAAGAGACTCTCCAGATGGAGCAAGAGCTTGAACCGGGTCAAGTAATGTTGTGTGTCAATTTGAGGAGGATGTTTATGAGAGACTGTGAGTTACGACAGAATTGCAAAGAAAGTATAGACTGCTTTAATAGCAGAACGTCTAGACAAATAGCAGATGATGTAGAGCAAACATAAGAATGTCCAACAGTTAAGAGCAACAGAATAAGAGAGCAGCACCAGAGTTAAATCTGTAGTCAGTAAGGTATTCCACTTGACGGGAATAAGCCAAGAGGAGTTTACCTATTTGAAAAGGGCATAAGATCAAAGTTCGCAGCGGAAGCACCGAAAGCCAATCCTACCGAAGGATGGGATAAGAAGATAAAGTGAAGTTTGGGGACAAAATCCCATGAAGGTGAATTTCCGTTCTCAACCCCACGCTGATGTTATTATAAAGTTCCTACACTTTTAGCTCCACAAAGGGAGTCTTGAAGTGAAAACCTGTTTCATGGGAATGAAGTTGTAGTCGAAGTTCCAATGTAATACGTAGCAATTTTCGAGGACGAAATTTTTTAATAGGTGGGTAGTAGTGTAACACCCCAAATTCTCTAAGCTAAGTTGAGAGTAACTTATGAGGAGTTGTGTGATTGTATTCAAGCTTAATTTGGTTTCAAATTGAATGAATATGATTATACAAAGTTTTAAGGGGTAAGTTATTGATTTTGAGTTGAGAAATAAGTTGGATTTAATCCTAAGATTGGGAGTGTTAACTAGGAGTAAATTGATGAAGATTTGATTGATATTAAAAGTTGATTTCTCACATTTTAGTACAGTGTGAATCGATTCACAGAGGCTTGAATCGATTCACAACTGTATTCCAGACCACAATATGATACTGTGAATCGAATTGGGAGTTTGTGAATCGATTCACAGATTCGATTCACGAAAGTGCAGATGTAATTTTAAGTGGATCAATCGATTCTCAGTCTGCTATGAATCGATTCACACACGGTAAAATGCTTAAAAACACTGCAGAACGAGCAGAAACGCAAGAAAGAGGAAAAAGGGAAAGAAAAGAAGGAAAAGGGAAGAGAGAAAAGAGGAGAAACACTTAGGGTTTCACAAATCCTAAAGGGAATTCATGGATTCATGCTAGATTTTCCTCAAATCTTAACTTGAATCCAAGTTAGTGAGTTGAGATATGAGTATTTTGAAGATTAGGGTTTGAACCCTAGAGAAGAAGAAAAGGAAACCGAATTTGAAGAAGAAGAAGAGGAAGAAGACCAAGCTCATTCCAAGATAGCTCAAGTCCTTAGATTTGAAGAAGAAGATTAAATGTTGTGGCTCAAGATTGGGAAGATTTAAAGAAGCCCTAAGTTGAACAAAGAGGGAAAAGCTTGAAGGAGAGCAAGGAGGCCTAAGTTCAACCCTTCTAGCTCAAATTCTTGAAGAATCATGGTGAGTTCTTCATCCCTTAGGTGATGGGCAATCATAAGTCCCTCATATAGGAATTTTCCTCAAAGAAGTCTTTGAACCCCAAGGGTTCAAAGTTAGGGTTTGGTAACCCCTTTGATTTTAAGTTTAATGTTAAAGTTATTATTATGAAATTATATGGGGTTTGACTGAAATAAGGTTGGATTCTGTCCCTAACCCCCCTAATTATTATGTGATGCTTGAATCCTTGAATGCTCCAAAGAGCTTCAATGAGATTATGTATGTTTGATGTTAGCTCCTATGTTAGCCTCATAGTGTTTCAAGGTATATGTTTAATGTATGTGTTGTCCATTAATTTGGTCAATTGTGAGGCTTGTCAATGAGCACTAAGTGTATGTCCATGGTGTCAAAGAAAGGACCCTATGAAAGTATGTGATAAGTGAATAATTGAAGTAGATATTCATAATTTGGTATAAGTCTTATTATGAGTATAGCATGTGTAAGCCTTTAAGTGAGTAGTTAGCTAGAAATGAATGTTGTTAATGTTAAGCTAGATTCATTGAAATGATTGTAATTTCCTTGAAATAGTTAAGTAATGAGGATGATGTCAATAAATCCTAGTTAGCTAAGTTACATTTCTATAAACATGCATAAAAGCATAAGCAAAAGCATGAGCAAAAGCATTAGCAAAAGCATGAGCAAAAGCATAAGCTAAAGCATAAGCATAAAGTCCATGGCAAGACTCCTTTATTTATAGGAGAAGCACGGTGTATGGTTAGCCTCGTGGGATGCCACTTGGAGGTTTAAGACATCTGACCACCATATCATAGACGTTACTCGGGGTCTCGGGACCTAAGCCTTGACAAAACCCGGTAACGGAGATTCCCTATTGAATATCGATTCAACCGGTGGGAAGAGCTAGAACGTGCTTAGTAGCACAGCAAAGCTGACTATGAACTTAATAATGTTCAAGTCTAAGAATGTTAATGAATTCCTTACATATTTATATATATATATATATAAGCAAAGATGTGTTAAGTATAAAGTGAGTAAGTAGTAAAGAAGAACTAAATGTTCTTAGTTAAGAAAGTTTGCATTTTCGTAGCATTGTGTTTAGTTGTGCTAAACATAGTTAAAGAAGTAATGTTTAAATGATTTATGAGTAATGCTATTCATTTATATGTTTAGTTGAATCACAAGTTGATAAATGGTATAGTGGACCTAGGATTATCCTACTCCGTAATATGCCAAGTTCTAAGTTCATGTTAGCTCATTCTAAGGCGTTCTCGCTTAGAATGTCAAGGAGTTTCTTTTTAAGTCCCTTATGGTTAATAGGGAGAGTAATGTTTAAGTTAGTCTTTTCAGGCTAGTATGATTCGGCAAGCGAATGGTGAGGAGTCCGTGAAGGGCTCACTGAGATTTATAATCTCACCCCGTTCCTTTTATTTGTTTTTTCAGATAAACGGGTACCGAAGACGAGGAGGTGAAGCTCAAAGCTTGGGATTTATAGACCAATTTTATAGTGTAATGGAATTTTATATTCCGAGTACTATATAAGTTGTAATCTATTTATTAGATTAATGATTTGAGTTTAATTTATGACTTGGATCACTGTAACCAAAGTTGTAAATTATTAGTAATTCCTGTACTTTAATGTAATTTGTTGTACTTTCAATTTATATTGAGGTATGGGTGTTTCAAAATGGGTTTAGGTAGAGTTGACTTATTATTATGTCGAAATGTTTAATGCATGTCTCGGTTTATGATGTTATGTTGAATTGTTGTTCTTAAAATTAACATGGTTAGTCCTTGTATAATTGGATAAAGGTTTATGTTTAATGATGAATATGTTTGAATGAACTTGATTTGTGAGTGCATATTGGAATATCTTACCATTATGTTTTGATGTTTGTAATGTCGGGTCCTTTTGGGTGGAAAAGGGTTGGCTGCTGACCCCCACACCGACATATGTTTTAGGTTTCCTTCATTGTTCTCTCCACGGCAGGGATTTTGGAGTGATGTATGTTTTGGCTAGCAAATATACGTGAGTGAGTACTTTCGTATTCCTCACCTATATTTGAGAGTCCAGATAGAGGTTATGATCACGAATTGGTCAGTGCCACACCCCAAGTATAAAGTGTTTAGTAAAGTAAATCCTGATAGTTCTATGTTTGCTTAGGCTTCATGATCCTATTAGGTTTGTCTGTATGGTACTTCTGACGCAGGAAATACGAAAGTCACTTTGGAACGTACTACCATGTGTTGTCTGAGTCTAAGGTGGTCTAGCAAACCTTATCAATTCTCTTGTTGTGACTACTTAGTTAAATGACAATTAGGATGGATAAGTACAGGCTCCTAGTTGTATGGTTTTGATTAATTAGGATGGGCATTTGTAATTGATTAGGTTTTCAATACTTGTTAATTTATCAAATTTGTTTAGCCTAACCAATTATGAATGGATCCTAGATCGATTAAAACCCTATTATAGTCCTTAAGTGAGTTATTATGTTTGACTTAGTAAGTGGTAAGGATAAGGAGTAAGATGAGAACATGTTACGTTAGTTGTACTATAAACCCTAGAAATTGACCAAGCTCTAATGAGGCAGTAAGAAAACCCTGGAGTAACCAACCTAAGAAAGAAGATTAGACAGTACTCTTTGAACTATAAGAGTTTTCAACAAAGCTAAATCAGTGGGCAGCCAAAGTTGTTAATGTTTGCACTCGATTCAATTGACCAGTACATGAAGTGATCTCGCTTGCCAATTACAAACTTCGTCTTAACCAAATAAGAACCTTATTTGGAATAAGACCTAATTTGTGATCGGTTAATGAAATCACCAAATTTCCCGGACAATTGACTCCTTTGTAGAGATTAATTCCTTTTGGGATTTCCAATGATTTAGGATGAGTATTAAGGTAGTTTAAGATAAGTGAGATGGATTATTCACAAGAAAATGAATTTATTTCCTTGATGCTTGTTGGTCTATTGGTTATTAAACCCTGCGACAGACACGTCGGTCCATGTGGAGATCAGTCATGGCTGCGTGGATTCCCAGTTTAATTCCAATTGAATAAAAGAAGGGAATTAATCTATCAAGTTGAAGAGAGTAAGTAGGAAATTCCAAGTGATAATCCTACAAGAGTGTTATACCTTTAAGAGAAGTTTTATAGTGGTACGCTTGGGAATTACAACCCACGGTGTTACAGTAGAATTAATGAAGTAACCTTAGACAGATCTAAATCAAAGATAGGAGTTACTTATTTGGAAGCACGTAGGATTGGAGTTCACAATGGAAATGCCGAAAACCAATCCTACAGGAGGATGAGATAAGAAGGTAAGGCGAATTTTGGAGACAAAAATTCCAGAAAAGTTTAAAGTTGTAAGGAAGTAAGTTGCCACCAAATCGGCGGAGACCTAAAGTTATTCTCGATTACAAGTATCTCGTCAATTGGTGTTAGGAGTGATCCCACCTAACCAGTTACAAACTGCGCTACAACCGGTCGAGTAATATCTCTCGGTTAAGGCCTAGTCTATGACCGGTTGATGTTATCACGATTAAACTAATTGATTGATGCCTTGTAAGGATGAATCACTTCTAGGTTTACCAATGGATGGAATTGACTATGATAGAAAGTCACAGTTGAAGCTACGATGTTAGAAGTAGCAATTTTCGAGGACGAAAATTTTTAAAAGGTGGGTAGTAATATAACACCCCAAAATTGCCTAAGCTTAGTTAATTATAAGTTGGGTGATTGTGTTTAAGCTTAATTTGGATTCAAATTGAGTAAATAGGATTACATAAAGTTTTGATGTGTAAGTCGTTGATTTTGAGTTAAGAAATAGGTGGGGTTTAATCCAAAAATGATTAGGAGTATTGATTAGGAGTTAATTGAAGTTGGTTTGGGGAGAAAGTCTCAAGATTGGGTGTTAGAATTGAGTTTCCTGGATTTAAGGCAGTAGGAATCGATTCATGTGAAGCCTGAATCGATTCAGGCAGTTACAAGCCTCTGGGAGTCGAATTGGAGGGCCTGGGAATCGATTCACTCACTTAATTCACGAGCTGTCACATTCTGTCTGTGTGAATCGATTCACACATAAGCTGTGAATCGATTCACAGCCTTAAATTTGCTTAAAAACGCAATAGCAGAGGACAGAACGCGAAATGAGAAAAAAGGGGAAAGGAAGGGCGATTTTGAAGAGGAGAAAAAGAGGATGTGAGCTAGGGTTTCATGGTTTGAGAAGGATTAAAGAGATTCATGTTGGATTTCTTCAATCTCTTGCTTGAATAGAGAGTTAGAGAGTTGAGATTGAGTTTTAATGGAAGTTGGAGGAACCCTAGAGGAATAAGAAGAAGAAGAGCGTGAGGAGGAAGAAGAAGAGGAAGAGCTTGACCAAGAGGCGAAAGATGGAGGAGAAGGAGCATCAAGACCTAAGGATGGAAGATTGAAGAAGATGAGATGAAGAAGGAACTTGATTCAAGTTTCCATGGAGGTTGAGAGCAAGCCAAACCCTAGGATTTGGGGGTTTCCATTCCAAAGCACTTGGGAACAATGTATCATAAATTTCCCCAATTCAAAACCTCTCTTAGGGTGTGCTAGGGTTTATTTTAAATTCCTAAACTTGAATGTCTATTGAGTAGAAATAGTGATAGTTGAGTGGGTTTGGTTAAAATGAGGTTGGATGGCTGCCCCCAACCCCCACAAATTGTATGCTTGATGTATGAACCATTGGTTGGTCTATAGAGCTCCAATGGGATTGAGTTTTTGATTCATGAGGGTCTATACCTTAAATGTGATGATAAGTTTCCTATGAATTTGTATTTGTCTTGGTTATATGTATAAGCGAATGTACATGTTATGAAAGCTTAGGGTTCCAATGCAAGTTAAGTTGAATTATTTGATCTTGTTGTAAATGTCTTGGAATAAGTAAAGAATGTTATAGAATAATATGACGTTTGCCCCAAATGTGAGTTCCACGGGACTCCACTTGGAATGTTTGATGCAAGCTAGAATGTTGGAAAAGCAAATAGATAAGATTAGAGATGTTCAAGTTTACGATCATTGATGGCCTCCTTATTGTAGAAATTGGCCATTTGCTTGATTTTCAACATAGAATCTGGTTGTGACTTATGTTTTTGTATTTTTGATATAAAATGAATGAACAATGGATAGAGAATGAATGAAATTTCGTGGCTTTGGCGGTAGAGAATTAAGGGGACAGATTGTGAAAACACAAAATAGAACAAGAAACAAACAAGGTCTCAAGGATCTGTTTATGAGTAAGTGAAGAAGATGGATGATTGGGAGGCAGGGGCGCCACCTTAGTCTAATCCAAGACAAGGATAAGCCTATGAATGTGAGGATCACCACAAGAAGAGAGTTTCTTGATAAGATCGATAAACTGGTCCAATCCAGAACCAAAGAGTATGAACTCAATATTTTTGCTAAATCTTTTGTTGTCTCTTATTGAAATTTCGCCCCCTATATATAATGAGGGTCTTGTTGTTACAAAGAGTCAAAGAGACAAAAATCCTTACAAGGAATCCTAGGCTAACATAACTAGCATAACTAAAGGCAATTACAAACAACATAATTGTGGCTGTTCCATAGCCTAAGTGGCGCAACTGAAATGAAAGAGACAGCTTCACATTCTGTTTGATTGCTCTTCATGACCAGGGGAAGGTTTCACAACCACACATTAATTACAATTAAATGGGTGGTTGCGCTTTTAATGTGCTGTTGGAGCCTTCATTTCTTTGTCTTGTGTAACTCCTTTTTGCCTTGATTGCTTTGAATTCCTTTGTCTTTCTTTGCCAAAGAACATTATAGACTCATAAAACTACACAAAGAGTGTTGAGAGGTGTGGGACCCCTTGCTCCTTAGCCACACAGCCACTTGAAGTGGATTAAACACACCAAAAAAATTAAATAACTTAGTGCGTTGCTCCCAAATAAATCAATTGGTCACTTGCACTTTTATTCAATTAAAAAAAATTAACTTGGCTGCGTTCTTTTATGCAAGTTGCGCTCCTCCATGGCTTGTATGACAAGCATGGTTTTGGTGCAATTACATCTTTGCCTCTGTTTGCAATTGTCTTAGTCATGAATTGGACTAAGCTTTCTTGGACCCTCCTTGACATTGCCCTAGTCATTGGTCCTCCTAAGCTTTGAATGGCCTCTTGGTGCTCCATGTCCTCATCATTCCCTCCTCTTGAGGAGAATTCGACCTCGAATTGAAGTCCTCATCACCTACATCAAAAGGAGACAAGTCAGAACGTTGAAAGTGGCACTAACACCATACTCACCTGGAAGGTCAACTTTATAAGCATTATCATTGACTTTGGTAATCACTTGAAAAGGGCCATCGCCCTAGGCATTAACTTAGATTTCCTTTGTGGCGAAAACCTTTCTTTCCTCATATGGACCCAGACCCAATCTCCTGGTTCAAAAGTAACCCGCTTGCCCTTTATTGGCACTTTTGGCATAGCTTTCATTTTTCTTTTCAATTTGCGGTTTAATTTTCTCATGCAAACTTTTCACAAATTCAGCTTTAAGCTTTACCATCTTTATGCTTCAACGAGAGATGTGTTAGGTAAAGGTAATATATCAAGAGGAGTTAAAGGATTATAACCATACACAATCTCAAATGGGGAATGATTTGTTGTACTATGGACAGCCCTATTATAAGCAAATTCAACATGTGGCGACCACGTTTCCCACATTTTCAAATTCCTTGAAAGTACAGCCCTTAAAAGAGTAGAGAGGGTTCATTTACTACCTCGGTTGCCCATCAGTTTGGGGATGACAAGTTGTAGAGAATAGTAACTTAGTTCCCACCTTACCCCACAAAGTTCTCCAGAAGTGGCTTAGAAATTTAGTGTCACGGTCAGACACTATACTTTTTGGTAGACCATGTATGCGCACCACTTCTTTGAAAAACAAATCAGCAATGTGGCAAGCATCATCCACCTTTTTGCATGGAATGAAATGTGCCATCTTTGAGAACCTGTCCACAACAACAAAAATAGAATCTTTCCCGTTCTTTGTTCTAGGTAACCCTAAGACAAAGTCCATGGAAAGGTCAATCCAGGGATATTCAGGAACAGGCAATGGAGTATATAAACCATGGGGCATCACTTTGGATTTGGCCTTTTTGCAAACAATGCATCTTTCACAATATTTTTGCACATCAATTTTCATGTGAGGCCAATAGAAATGTTCTTGCAAAAATTCCAAAGTTTTAGGAACACCAAAATGTCCCATTAAACCCCCCTCATTCGCCTCTTTGACTAAGAGTTCTCTAATGAATCCTTTTGGCACACACAACCTTTTTTATTTAAACAAATAATCATTGTGCCTAAAAAATCCATTATGGGCAGCATGCACACATTCAGCATACTTAACAGCAAAATCAAGATCATGCTCATACAAATCCTTAATGTGTTCAAGACCAAAAATTTTAGTTTCAAGGGTGGAGAGTAATGCGTACCTTCTCGATAATGCATCAGCCACAACATTGGCTTTACCCTTCTTATGCTTAACCACATAAGGAAATTGCTCCAGAAATTCAACCCATTTAGCATGCCTCTTGTTCAACTTACCTTGAACTTTTAGATACTTCAAGGACTCATGATCACTGTGAATGACAAATTCCTTTGGCAGCAAGTAATGTTGCCACGTTTGCAATGCCCTTACCAAGGCGTACAATTCCTTATCATAAGTTGAGTAATTTAAGGCAGCCCCCTTTAATTTCTCACTAAAATAAGCAATTGGATGACCTTCTTGCATCAAAACAGCCCCAATTCCAACATTGGAAGCATCACACTCAATTTCAAAAGATTTTGAGAAATTAGGCAATGCTAGAATTGGTGCTTGGGTGAGCTTTTCTTTAAGAATAGAAAAAGCTTGCTCTTGTTTCTCACCCCATTTAAAACCAATTTCCTTTTTAACAATTTCATTAAGAGGTGCAGCAATAGTACTAAAATCCTTAACAAACCTCCTATAGAAACTGGCTAAACCATGAAAACTTCTTACCTCAGACACGTTTTTAGGTGCTGGCCACTCTTGGATTGCCTTCACCTTTGCTTCATCCACATGTACTCCTTGAGAGTTTATGACAAAACCTAGAAAGATAACTTGATCTGTGCAAAACACACATTTTTCCAAGTTTGCGTACAAGTTTTCTTTCCTTAGCACTTTTAAAACAGCCCTTAGATGAATGCAATGGTCCTCTAAATTTTTGCTATATATCAAGATATCATCAAAATATACAACAACAAATTTACCCAAAAATTCCCAAAAAACATGGTTCATTAATCTCATGAAAGTGCTAGGTGCATTAGTTAATCCAAAAGGCATAACTAACCACTCATATAAACCATATTTTGTTTTGAAAGCAGTTTTCCATTCATCCCCTTCCCTTATCCTAATTTGATGGTATCCACTTTTCAAATCAATTTTGGAAAACAAGCATGCACCAAACAGTTTATCAAGCAAGTCATCTAACCTAGGTATTGGATGCCTATACTTAACGGTGATATTATTAACAGCCCTACAATCAGTGCACATTCTCCAACTACCATCTTTCTTAGGGACTAAAATAACAGGGACAACACATGGACTTAAACTTTCTCTTACCCAACCTTTACTTACCAATTCAGCCACTTGCTTTTGTATCTCTTGCGTTTGTTGTGGGTTGCTCAGGTGGCTGGCCTGTTAGGCAAAGTGGCGCTGGGATGAGATCAATGTGGTGCTCAATCCCTCTCAAGGGTGGCAGCCCACTTGGTACCTCCTTAGGAAACAAATCCTCAAATTCTGCAAAGAGAATTTATGCAATTTGGCAATTCTTGAGTGTTAGGTAAATTTTCCAGCAAGGCCACCTCTTTGCTAAAAAGCAAATATAGGGCTGATTGGAGAAAATAGCTTTTTAACCTCCCCTTTTGTCGCCATCAAATTTTCTTTCTTTTTTTCATCAATCTTTTTTTTGTCACTTTTTTTTCTCTCTTTTTCTTTGGCGATCTTTTCTTTTTCTTCTTTTTCTTTTTCACATTTTTCTCTCAATTTTTTTTGATCATCTCTCACCTCACTTGGGCTCAAAGGAGCCAATACAATTCTTTTCCATGATGAACAAAAAAGTACTTGTTGGTATGCCCTTCATGGCTTGCCTTTTTGTCAAATTGCCAAGGCCTTCCCAACAAGACATGGCTGGCCTCCATAGGAACTACATCACAAACAGCCACATCTTCATATTTTCCAATTGAAAAAGAAATTTCTACTTGTTCATCAATAATCATCTCAACATCATTAACAAGCCATTGAAGCTTATATGGCTTGGGATGTGGTTTAGTTTCTAGTTGGAGTTTGGAAACTAACCTTGTGCTAGCAACATTTGTGCAACTCCCACCATCAATAATCAGGGAACATACCTTGCCTTGTATGAGGCACCTTGAGTGAAATATGTTCTCCCTTTGAGTCGCATCTTCCTCCTTTACCACGGCTTCCAACAACCTTTTTATCATAAGTAGCTCTCCACTAGGTATTTGGGCCTCCTCCTCAACACAATCCTCATCATACTCTTCAGCCCCTTCATCTTCCTCCTCAACCTCCTCTACAATCATAATTCTCTTGGTAGGACATTGAGATGCAATTTGTCCTAAGCCTTGGCACTTGAAACACTTAACAGCCCGGTTAGTTGAAATAACTTGAGAAGGACTAGTTGTAGTGTTTTTACCTTTTCTGTCAGCCGCGGCTTCTTTGGATGATGAAGTACCTTCGTTCTTTATATTGCTCTTCCAATTTTGAGGATTGGAAGTGGTAGTGCTTCTTCTTATTTGGCCCTTCCTCTTAAGTTGTTGTTCTACCTTTATGGCTTGATGTACCAAATCGTCTAATTGAACATAGTGTTGCAGTTCCACTATGTCACTTATATCACGATTTAGGCCATGCAAGAATCTGGCCATGGTTGCTTCATCATCTTCCTCCACATTTGCTCTAATTTTTGCCACCTCCATCTCCTTGTAGTACTCATCAACACTTTTGTTGCCTTGGGTGAGTCGCTGTAATTTGTTGTGCAACTCTCTGTTGTAGTAATATGGGATGAATCTCCTTCTCATGAGCCTTTTAATCTCCTCCCATGTGGCAATCACTGGCTCATTGTGCCTTCTCCTCTCCTTTGCCAATTGGTCCCACCACACCAAGGCGTAATCTGTAAATTCAATAGAAGCAACCTGCACCTTTTGAAGATCAGTGTAATTATTCTGAGGAAAAAATTTGTTCAATTTTAGTTTCCCATTCCAAATCGTCTCCGGTCATTTTTCCCAACAAATTGTGGTACTTTTATTTTTATACCACCCAACCTATCTTCTTTAGGTTCATCATGTCTCCTTCTCCCCACCCTCCTCATCAAAGGCTATTTTGTCTGTTTTCTAATTGGTCAATTCTTTCATTTATACCTTCCACTTCCTCTTTCAAAAGTTCTCTCATTTTTCTTTGTGAGGGCATCTAGTAATGTCGATTTTGAGGATCCATAACTCTTGTCAATTCTTTAGAGAAACCAGCAAATGATCAATACAAGAAACCAATTCAAATAATAATCCACACACACAACAGCTTGGAATTGAACACAAATTTTGTGAGACTAGAACAAGAAAGAACTCACTCAAAAGAAAGAAATAATATTCAGAGTATAGCAGTAAGGAAGAAACACAACCAGAATTTTTTTTTTTTTGAATTTTTGCAATATTTTTTTTTTAAGAAATCAGAACTCAAAGATAAGAATAGAGAAACCTGGGATTCTTTTGAACAAAGTCGAAACCTTGCTCTGATTACCAAATGATGACCTCCTTATTGTAGAAATTGGCCATTTGCTTGATTTTCAACATAGAATCTGGTTGTGACTTATGTTTTTGTATTTTTGATATAAAATGAATGAAAAATGGATAGAGAATGAATGGAATTTCGTGGCTTTGGTGGTAGAGAATTAAGGGGACAGATTGTGAAAACACAAAATAGAACAAGAAACAAACAAGGTCTCAAGGATCTGTTTATGAGTAAGTGAAGAAGATGGATAATTGGGAGGCAGGGGCGCCACCTGTAACGACCCGTTTCCGGACCGCTACCGAGCTCAATATACCGAGCTCGAGTTACCGAGCTCAACACACCGAGCTCAACATAAATCTATATGAGATGTGTTTTAAAAACAAAACTCTTGTGCCTTTTAAAAATACGATATATATTTTTTTTTTATAAAACCAACTCGTGCACATCAGAGTAATTACAGCTTTTCGAAACATGGTGCAACTAAGACACAAGACTTAAATTCAAATAAAACATACATGCATAACATACATATATATATCACTCGAAATAATAATGTATACAAATACAGAGTAGCAAATGTGTAAAGAAAATACACCTAAGGTACGACGACTTCAAAAGAGTAATCATACCCTGGGGGTACTTCCGGCAGACTCCCACGCAGGGGGCTGCTCCAAAAGTAAGACCACCAGTCTACCCTGTAGCAACAAAACAACACTGCCCAAACTGGTCACGACCTCGAACACAAAAGAAAAACGAAGTACAGTCCTCAGAAAAACAAACATCCAACAAACAAACAATCACGACAGATAGAGGTCGTCACTCGGGTCCTCGTCGAGCTCCTCCTCGGCATCGTCTACTGTCGAGTTACCTGCGCCCTCGACATCGCCTGGGTAACCGTCATGGATTGAAGGCACCACGGGAAAGGGTCAACTTCTCAACAATTCAAGATAAGCTCGACATAAAAATATAAGCAAACAGCAAAGTATAACATTCACCGACGTGACTCGACCATCTCACTCTAAACTCGACACAACTCGCAAATCCATTTTCTCTCGACTCGACAATTTTCCGGAATGCACACGTGCATCAGTATGTCGGAAAGTCCAGCCCAAGCCTTGGGCTCCTCGCTCCCCCTAGGCCAGTCAACTCAGGTCCCATAGCGTGGCGACGTCTAGTCAATCTCCCGTAAACAAAAAGGGGACCTAGCACCCTCAGTTATCCGGGTCACGGCTCAAAAACGTCATACGACTCACCTAGCTCGCTCACTCGATGAACAATTCGCCGCATACGATATTCAAAGAGTTAAACACAAGATATTCAACCGCATGTCAAATAAAAGAGCAAGCTCGACATGAAGAAACGCAATTCAACATGCAATACACACTTCACGACATATATTCAATCACATATTAAATACATGCAAAAACTCAATCATATCACAACATTTCAGCTCGACACAAATCAGGAAAATCCATACACAATAACATAACCACGTAGAATATGAAATGCCCTTACTTAAGGACTTATAAAATAAAGCCTTAGAGATTTCTAGGAGTTGCCCTTACCGAACTCCAAGTTAATGCTGCTCGACAACGACCTCGACACAGCTGTCTTCAAAGAGCTCGACACGTACGCTTCTCAGTCGACCTCGACACGTACAGTCCTCGATCTGGATTCTGCTGCTTCCGCGTCCTTGGATTCGCTTTCCCGTACACCTTGATTCGGAATTCACTCGATCTCGGGAAAAAGACTTCCTAAAACAAACACAACTTAGATCGATCCATGGGTTCTAATACCTCTAACTCTCTCTTCCCCAAACTCAACCACAACCCAGAAAAATATAAAACTCAAGAACTGAAAGATATTTTTCCTCTAACACAAAGTTAGGGATTTCGATCAAAATTTCATGAAAAAGTTATCTGATGCTTCAACAGATAGATCGACAACAACAATAACCAGAAGCAACGAATGAAAAACAAGAAATCGAAACGAACCAAAAATGGAGGTTTACGGCACTGCGGTGCGAAAAAGCGAGAGGAAGAATTTTGTTTTACAAGCCCAATTATTGGGTTAGAAAGATAGGTAATATTGTGAAGAAGAAAACCCATCAATTTGACATGATTTGGAAGCATAAAACTGGTTAAAAATGGAAGAAGAATTAGCGCTAAACAGTAGCACAGATGAAAAGAAAAATCTGTTCTTCATACCTCAACCGTGATCGAGTAGATGAGATATGGGACGAGAAGTTGATGATGAACAAAATTGATGAAGAAAGCCTGCGCAGAATCGCGAGGGGACTCACGGTTTAAATCGATGGAGATTTTTGAAGAAAACAACGAAACCGCAGGCGAGAAGGAAGGAAGAAGAAGAAGAAGAAAAGAAATGAGTGTTTGAGGAAAAGCGATCGTGAATACAATTTGGAAGGGCATAATCGTAACTCCAGCTATAAGATGCCAATCCCAATAATCATCTACCCGTTAACTCGTTCCTCTCATAATTACCCTCTACTCTGTCGGTCAACGGCAAGCCGACAATGTAATAATTACAAACAATATAATAATAACGCTGAATAACGTTCGAAAGAATACGAGGTGTCATCTCGACACGATGTCGACAAGAGTGCTCGTGCAAGCGTACAAGGTTCTAACACGAGTTCGTGAACGCGGTCTCCTCAGCTCGACTTGCGTCCTCATCAGCTCGGTACGCGACTTCATCAACTCGACACGCGACCTCCTCAGTTCAGCAGCTAGTGCACGTGGTCTCATCAGCTCGACAAATGATCTCGGCAAACGATCTAGTCAAGGGATCTCGACACAAGGTCTTGGTCGAGGTCTCGATACGTCGTCCTAATACGATGTCGATCTCGTCCTCAGGTGTTACACCACCTTACTCTAATCCAAGACAAGGATAAGCCTATGAATGTGAGGATCACCACAAGAAGACAGTTTCTTGATAAGATCGATAAACTGGTCCAATCCAGAACCAAAGAGTATGAACTCAATATTTTTGCTAAATCTTTTGTTGTCTCTTATTGAAATTTCGCCCCCTATATATAATGAGGGTCTTGTTGTTACAAAGAGTCAAAGAGACAAAAATCCTTACAAGGAATCCTAGGCTAACATAACTAGCATAACTAAAGGCAATTACAAACAACATAATTGTGGTTGTTCCATAGCCTAAGTGGCACAACTGAAATGAAAGAGACAGCTTCACATTCTGTTTGATTGCTCTTCATGACCAGGGGAAGGTTTCACAACCACACATTAATTACAATTAAATGGGTGGCTGCGCTTTTAATGTGCTGTTGGAGCCTTCATTTCTTTGTCTTGTGTAACTCCTTTTTGCCTTGATTGCTTTGAATTCCTTTGTCTTTCTTTGCCAGCAACATTATAGACTTATAAAACTACACAAAGAGTTGTTGAGAGGTGTGGGACCCCTTGCTCCTTGCCCCACACAGCCACTTGAAGTGGATTAAACACACCAAAAAAAATTAAATAACTTAGTGTCTTGCTCCAAAATAAATCAATTGGTCACTTGCACTTTTATTCAATTAAAAGAAATTAACTTGGCTGCCTTCTTTTATGCAAGTTGCGCCTCCTCCATGGCTTGTATGACAAGCATGGTTTTTGGTGCAATTACATCTTTGCCTCTGTTTGCAATTTTCTTAGTCATGAATTGGACTAAGCTTTCTTGGACCCTCCTTGACATTGCCCTAGTCATTGGTCCTCCTAAGCTTTGAATGGCCTCTTGGTGCTCCATGTCCTCATCAATCATTGATGATTGCTTATGCATTATAGTGTCTTGATCATATAATTTCTTAAAGATGCATGATGTGAATGTGGGTTGCTCAAATATATGTTAAGTTAATCTCCTTGATTTTCTTTTGAATATCTTTGGAGAAAGTTTGATAGTTAAATGATTGAATTGCATATTCATTTCATTATGTTCATGCATTTATAATGCATAAGTTAAGAGTAAGACACTTAAAAGACACCAAGATTCCTTATAAGAGGATATGTACGGTATGGTTAGTCTCGTGGGACGCCACTTGGAGGTTAATAACGTCTGACCACCATACCGTAAGTGATGTTTATTGGGGTCTAGGGATCAAAACCTATGACAAAACCCATTAACATAAATTCCCGGTTAGTCACCAAGTTAACCATCAAGGAATAGTTAAGATGTGCTAAGCACAAAGTAAAGAAGAACTATATGTTCTTAGTTAAGTTGCATTGCATATTAAGTTCCATTCGTTTTCTTGGATGTAGCAAGTTAAGAGACGAACTATATGATCTATGCTTATTAGTTATGCAAATGTATTTGTGTTTGTATGAGTTAAATGTTTTGGCTCAAATGCCTCAAGTATGTTTATCAAATTAGTGTGATATGAGGAGAGGAGTTTTCCATACGTAGCACACCACGTATGGCTGACAACAACGATAAATGATTTTTATGTTAAATCTATGTTACTGAGTTTTTATAACTCACTATGTTTTGGGGCGTTGTTTTCAGATACAAGTATAATGAAGCAGTTAGAGAACGAAGTTGTGCTCGGTCTTGCCTTCGCGATGAGACTTTTTGTAATGCCCTGACTCTAATTAGGGCATCACTTACTAAATTAATCTGGAATTAGTAGTTAAACTTGGAAAGAATTTTTTACTTTAAATAATAAACACTAGGAAATAAATCCTTTGACACATACTACTTCTACTACATGTAAAATATTTGAAAAAATAAGGCATTACAAAGTAATTTGATAATAACAGTCCTTTATTAATAACTACAACCAAGTCGAAGACGGTACGGAAAACTCATAACAATTATGGCTCCAATTTGGACTACCAAACATTAATTTAAACTTATGCTAAACTCAAACGGTATAAAACCAAACTTGACTCTTACATAAAACTTAAAGAAATGAAAGACGACTCGTGATCTGGTATGAACTCGAAAGGTCTCGTCGCGAAGGCAAGACCGAGCACAAATTCATGCTCTAACTGCTTCATTATACTTGTACCTAAAAACAATGCCCCAAAACATAGTGAGTTATAAAAACTCAGTAACATAGACTTAACATAAAAATCATTTACCGTTGTTTTCAGCCATACGTGGTGTGCTACGTATGGAAAACTCCTCTCCTCATATGACACTAATTTGATAAACATAATTGAGGCATTTAAGCCAAAACTTTTTCCTTATACAAACACAGACATATTTGCAATATTGAGTATCCTGATTTTGGGAAAGAACCTAGAAACCTAAGACTTGCATTGTCTACTGATGGATTTGACCCGCATGGTGTTCAGAGTAGCTCTCATAGTACATGGCCTGTGATTTTGGTGATTTATAACCTACCTCCATGGCTATATATGAAGCGCAAATATATGATGTTGTCTATGTTAATTTCTGGCCCCAAACAACCAGGAAATGATATAGACATATTCTTGGCTCCTTTAATTGAAGACTTAAAGCAAATATGGGATACGGGTGTAGAGGTGTACGATGGGTATAGAGAATAAAGTTTCACCTTGAGGACTATGATTTTCGGCACAATTAATGATTTTTCAGCATACGGTAATTTTTCTGGATACAGTACCAAAGGCCAGTGTGCATGCCCTATATGTGAAGATGTACAGATTGGATGCAGTTGGAACATGGTAAGAAGAATGTCTTCCTTAGGCATCGTAGGTTTTTGCATCAAAAGCATCATTAGCAGTCGTGGAGGAAAGCATTTAATGGGAATACTGAAGAACGTAGAGCTCCTTTGCCTTTGACGGGTGCACAACTGTTTGTCAAGGTAAAAGATTTGAGTATTGAATTGGGAAGCCTTTTGCGGGAGAGCTTGTCACACGAGGGTGGAAGAAAAGGTTGATTTTCTTTGAGCTGCCATATTGGAGTTCATTATACATGAGACATTTTATTGATGCATGTTGAAAAAAATGTCTTTGATAGTGTCAATGGTACCTTACTCAATGTGCCCGGGAAGACTAAAGATGGCATCAATGCAAAGCTTGACTTGGTTAGTATGAGATTGAGATGGGAATTGGGACTGGTAAAGAAGAACGTACATATCTACCTCCAGCCGCTCATACTTTGTCTAGAAAAGAGAAAACGGTTCTTTGTAAGTTTCTTCACAGAGTTAAGGTTCCAAAGGGGTACTCTTGAAACATTATGAACCTCGTATCAATGAGAGATCTCAAGTTAAAGGGTCTAAAGTCCCATGATTTCCTTGTTCTCATGGAGAATTGGCTACCCATTGGTATACGATCCATTTTGCCCATCAAAGTGCAGAACACCTTAACTAAACTTTGTTTATTCTTCAAGGCATTGCAAACAAAAATTGTTTTGATTTTATGTGAGCTTGAGATGTATTTCCCACCTTCATTCTTTGACATAATGATTCATTTAACAGTTCATCTAGTTAGGGAGACACAATTGTGTGGACCAGCTTACATGAGATGGATGTACCCGTTTGAGCGTTACATGAAGATATTAAAAGGGTATGTGAAAAACCGATCACGGCCAGAGGGTTATGTTGTTGAGCGGTACACAGTCGAAGAAGCTGCTGAATTCTGTTCCGACTACCTATCTAATGGTGGATATTCCATAGGATTGCCAAAGTCTCATCACACAGGCGGAAGTGAAGGGAAATGGATTACTGGATGTAAAATATTGACTATATCAAGGTAGCAGATGAAGCAAGCACACTTATATGTTTTACACAACACCAATGAGGTTGAGTCTTATGTTGTAAAACACAACAAAATGCTCAAGAGTATGCACCCAAATAAGAATCAAAATTGGTTAATAAGAGAACACAATTTGGTGTTTTATAACGTATCTAAGAGATCACATTTCTACAGATCCTACCACGGTTTCAGAAAGACTCAGATGGTTAGCGAGGGGTCCAAGTATACATGTTATCTCTTACACCGGTTATTTGATGAACGGGTACACATTCAATAAAATAGAACATGATGATCAGAGTAAAATGCAAAATAGTGGGGTCTCTCTTGTTGCTCAAGCTATGCATATCTCAAATGCCAAAGACAGAAATCCCATATATGCAAGTATCTCATACTTTAGGGTCATTAAACACATATGGGAGTTAGATTATGCTATGTTTCGGGTGCCTGTGTTCCAATGTAAGTGGGTTGACAATAATTACGGTGTAGAAATTGATGATTTGGGGTTCATGAAGGTGAATTTCAGTAAGTTAGGATATAAAGATTAGCCTTTTATTTTAGCATCGCAAGCTCGACAAGTGTTTTATGTCACCGGTCCTACCGATATGAATTGGTCTATTGTTTTGCTGACTAACAAAAAAATTGGTTATGGGATTGATGATCAAGCAAATGAGGTTGCTGATATTGAGGATGACCCTTTCTTTGTGATACAATCAATATTTGCTGAGGAAAAAGTACATCAAGAGAGGATGATACATATGTTAGACATGATCATAAGGAGGGGCTTTGGATCAGTCGGAGGAAAATGAAAAGGAAAAGAAGTTGCATGTATGTAGATTGTGTTTTTTTAGTTACTTGATAAATGACTATGAATTTTACTTGTGTGCCTAATTACTTGTGTGTCTAATTTTTTTTTGCAGATAGCTAGATGGCTTCTTCCGGACCGACTGTGAAGAAGAATATCTTCCGAGCAAGAGATAGCGCCAAAGATAGTTGCATTCTTAAGTGACAAAGGTAATAAATCAAATTACTTCAATGTTGCTATTTGACATGAATTCCTAAGTTAGCACATTCCTTATACTATAGATTGAGATTTTTCTTTGCAGAAACATCTCAGGTTCATCATTAAAGGGTTTCTTGCACCAGAGTTAGGGTTTCAAACTCTTTATTAGCTTTCTCTCATTATTAGCTTGATAAAGGTTAGGTCTCTTTTCCTTTCAAAAAAAATGGTTAGGTCTCTTTATTTGGTTCTTTTCTTTTTGTGTTTCCTTGTTTGTGTAGGTTTAAGCCTGCTACTCTGGTTGTCTCTTCTGAACTTCCTCTGGGATTGTGTTGAAACTCCAATCGTATCCTAATGATTGCACTTAGATATCTGGTTTACCACATTTTTCATTTCAGCAAGTTATCAAAGATGATGATAAAAAGCTGAATGGGCTAATAAGAAGGTTTAGTGGCAAGCATAATCTTAGTGGTGGCGACCTTAAAGAGAGAAATGAATACAAGCAGAGTGGGGGGTATTCATTTCTCTCTTTTAAGGCCGCCACCACGACATTATAAGCCGGTTTACCATGCTTTCTTATCAGCCCATTCAGCTTTTTAACATCATCTTTGATAACTTGCTGAAATGAAAAATGCGGGAAACCAGATATCTAAGTGCAAGCATTAGGATAGGATCAGAGATTCAACACAATCCAAGATAAGTTAGGATATAAAGATGACGCTCATATTTTAGCATCGCAAGCTCGACAAGGTAATAAATCAAATTACTTCAAAGGCAGAATTTGGTAGATTAATTAGTATTTATGAATTGGTAACTAAGTATACTTGTCTAGTGGCTATGTTGCATACTAGGTAGACTTTATAGTGACTTGTGCTGACTGGTATATGGTATTTTTTGTTATTACAAGTAATAGATAAATTTTTGAATGTCCATCTTTTAGGGGAGACTCTGCTAAAATTTTGTTAGAAATTCAAATTGAAGTATAAAAATATACAAGCCAATGATTAATTGATTGATATTTTCTGTATGTGTGTGATGGTATTTTTTGTATGTATGTGTGTGATGTTTGTTGGTATTTTTTGTATGTGTGCGTGATGGTATTTTATGTATGTGTGATTGTTTCTGTAACAGCCCAGATTTTTTTCATCCTTCAAGATTAGGATATGTCTTAGGGTATTAGAACATGCTTATAGTTGCTTGGGATGGGTTTCATATGTTTTACCATTCCTTCAGCCGATTGAGTATCTAGATGTACCTTTATTCCTATGTTTAGTTATTTCAGTCACCGTATTCCCCATTTTTGAACCTCTTAACAACTCAATTGGATTTAAGTCCCTTCAATAAAGTTGTAGCGTTATCTCTCATCTTTTAGTTGGCTTTAGTTCGACTCGATTTCGATACCTACAACTCTAGATATGCTCTCTGGAGTCAATACAACGCAAGCGTAACACCTAGGAATATTATAGTATATTTCAACTGCATGTTTGATCCTGTTAGAGTCCAAATTTGGGTAAGCCTATTAGAGAGAAAATTGTAGGAAATTATCTTAGCTTTCTAACGACACCAAGAACGCCTCAATCAGACATCTGTCACACGATTTTTTTTATGTTTTGACGCGTTTTGGCACGTGGAATCTGACCCATTGGACCCAAACTCGACCCAATTCACTAAGATTACATGTTAGGGTTATGAACCACCAACTAAGCCTCAGTTTTTACTCTAACCACGTTCTCTAAACTGCCCACAAAGTGTCTCACCAGAAAAACCACTTTCTTCTTCTTCTCTTTGCTTTTTCTGCTCTAGGGTGTTCTTGGATAGAGCTTGTGCATAAAAACTCGAATTGAAGACTAGTATCACTGTCATTCTCTTATGTCCATTGAGGGGATTAGTTTAAGGTAAGCCTTCTTGACCGTGGATAAGTTCTTAATCATCATTAGGGTTCCAAAATTCTGGTTTATCATTCTTATATCCTATGCTCTTGTGTTTTTTATTAAGAAAGTCGCTAAGGAAGAATCTTGGAGTTCTCTCAACCTACTCTAGGAGCACAAAATTCTCTTAAGGTAAGGGGTAGTTGTGTCTCATCTAGTGAGTGTATGGAACATGAGTGAGCAATAGGGGTGTCCCAAGACCCCTACGCCTCGCGCGGTAGCAGTAAATGAGTACTATCACCACCGTGATAGGAAAATACTTGAACCCTTGGATAATAATCTCCGATTTGTGATACCTACCGTAATGTAATGTGATAAATTCATTTGATAGATGGTTTTGGTGTGGTGATTGAGCCTTGACTGTTTATATGATTGTTACTCTTGATGACCTCTTTGATGTTCATGGATTTATGAGTTTTTGGTTGTTGTTGGGAATTGCTATGGCATGAATCCTACAAACTTTGAAGATATACTATATGATTTGTGTTGTTGTGCCTTGGTATTGACACTGATATCATGTGCAAGTTAATGAATTGCCTAACTCAACTAGTTATTGTTGTAGGGAATTAGAAGGTAATGTTATACTTTAAAAACAGAATTCTTATGAGGCTAAAAATGGAGTTAAAATCGACTAAGTTAGGATTAATCATCTAGAATAATTGATACATGAGTTGGTTATGTTTTGATAATGAATTTTCGCGGTGTCAAGATGACGTCTGAGTACTAATAGTAATGGCTAAGTAGATTATGCAGAATTTTCTGTCGAAAATTATTAGGTGTTGAACTTAAATAGTTAAAGAACCACCTTTCGAATTTTATAAATTTGTAGGGACTAATTATGGATCAAAGGACTCTAGATTATGCTTAATTATGTATTATGGGACAAAATGGTGCGGCGTTTGGTCCCCAAACGAGTGGGGACTACCATTTTACTATTTGTAAGACAGTGGCAGGGCGCCAGCGCCCACTGCCGATGCTAGGCCCGATGGCAGCTTTGTGTGAGTTGTGTTGTCGCTTTTCCCTAGATTCCCGTTCTTTATACAGTGTTGTAAGACCTATGTAGAGTGCCTAAGAATTGTCTAAGACACCTAATTCCCGTTCTTGCCGAATTGACTAATCGTTTAAATTGATGATTTATTTAAGTGTTATGTGCTTAAACTAAATTGGCTAAGGGTGTTGATTTATTCTCTTGTTGATTGAAGGCACTCTTTGATGTATTGACCTGTGTCTTGAAGTTGTTGTTGTTGTTCTATCGAGGATATTGCGATAGAAGTTGTTGTTGTTAGACACCGCATTTGGTTATGTTCATGCATCATGGTGTAGGCATTGTTGTTGTTGTTGTTAGTAGGGCGTACCGGGCAAGGTATCCCGTGACGGGCGAGGTTTCCCGGTCCTACGGTTAAAAAGGGCGAATCGGGCAAGGTATCCCGTGACGGGCAAGGTTCCCGGTCCTACTGTTAAATGGGCAAATCGGGCAAGGTATCCCGTGACGGGCGTGGTATCCCAGTCCTGTCGTTATTGGGGCATTACGGACATGGTATTCTGAAACGGGCAAGGTATCCCGGCCTCGTTATAAATGGATCCACATGCATATAGTTATGGTCCTAGAAATATATCATTTTACATGATAACATGCCTGGTTGTTTAGTTTTTGGTGGTGTACTTTAATGTTGTGGTTGATGTTGTGGCATGTGATATTTAATTGTTGTGGTAACATCTTTATGTCGTGGTTGATGTTGTAGTACTGGTGATTAGGTGTGGTCATTGGAATTGTTGTTATATTGCGCATTGTTCACTGATTTCCTTCTCTGTATGTACTATTTGAGGTTATGATGACTAACCCCTTTTGTGGCTATGCATGTCCCATTGGGTATGTATAGATGATGAGACTGCAGGTGTTGAGGGTGTTAATGTCGATGGGTTATCGTGATGGCTCGTTGGAATAGATAGAAGACTTATTTTTATTTTGAACAAGTTATTGTATTTTTTTTTTGTATTAATTAGGGAGAAGCTCTGAATTAATGTGACATCGGGGAACCTTGGTTTTATCTCCTTTTGATGTTTTCCCTCTTGTACTATGTTTGATTTCCGCAAGTTGAGAGTGACAGCCCTACCTTATTTGAAATGAAAAGCTTTTACTTGGATCAAAATTTTATTTCTTGTTCTTTCCTTCTTACATTGCTAAAATGCCATGACGGGGTAGAGGGTGTCACATTTAGTGGTATCAGAGCCAGGTTTGTTCTTCAGGCCGTGGTATGCGTCTATCATGTAATCTTTGTGTACTCTTGTATGATTATCTATGTTAGAATAGATGATGGTATGAGATTTTAGGACTTTACTTAGTGACTGATTCATTTCATGACTGCCTAAGTGAGAAGGGATGAAGAACGAGAGTAACCATGTTGTCCTCGACGTTGTTGGAAGCTTGATTGATGTGAAGGGACGTTCGACCCAGGATGAGCACCACATTGGATTTGTGGGATGGAGAAAATTGTTCTGAGGGATGACTTGCACGGATGCTCCGAAGGTGGCATTCGCTACATTCAAATTGACCGACGAAGCTGAACATTGGTGGGATGACACTTGCTAACGCTTGGAAAAGCTAAAGTTGCTATCAGCTGGAAGCTGTTCAATGGGAGATTTTCTTTGGAGAAGTGTTTTCTAGTCTGAAGGGTAGCAAGGGTCACTACATTAGTGAGTGCCAGGAAACTAAAGTCATAGGTTGCAAGTGCCATAAGCCGGGCCATATTTGCAGAGACTGTAAGGGAGTTAAGCCTGAACCAGCTAGTGGGAGTACGCCTCAGATGCCCTAAGCTAACAAGATAAAGTCCACTGGCCGAGTCTTCACCCTCACAGGAGTAGAAACAGCTGAGTTAGAGAGCCTCATTCAAGGTATATGTCGCATTGAGAGGATTTCCAGTTGCCCAATTGCTTCTTGCCCCATTTGCTTTGAACGCTTGTTCTTGGGTTGTGATAGGTAGAAGTGTGGGGTAAACCATAGTTGACTATTAACACTGAGTATGAACTAGATTGTTACGTTAGATGCGTTAGATCCCCCA
The DNA here is from genome assembly GCA_037113605.1 of Calophaca sinica. Classification (NCBI taxonomy): domain Eukaryota; kingdom Viridiplantae; phylum Streptophyta; class Magnoliopsida; order Fabales; family Fabaceae; genus Calophaca; species Calophaca sinica. The sequence goes on from CM073732.1 coordinate 71,711,105, forward strand.
TTTTAGATTAGGCGACAGGCCACGAGAGTTAGCTTCGGGGATGTACTATGATAGTAGATAGTGGGAGGTTGATATGGGTAGTACTGTTAGATACAAGGTAGATTATCAGAGTAGCGCAGCGGAATTGTGGTAATAATAAATAGGGAGGAACTTTAATAGAGCTTGAGGGTAACTGTGAGGTACCAACATATTTACGCTCAAGCCCCTATCATAGATCCTTATAGAAGGCTAGTAAATGGCATGTCTGATTGTTGTTGCTCTGGTTACTCGGCTAGACAAGTAGGAGGGATGGCCACCCAATAACTTATCGCCAGTGACCGAAGCAAAGGTGATCGACATGGATAAATAAGATTAGTGGTGCAGACTATCATAGTTATATGGATATACTTACAAGTAGGGGTTAGTTACCTTACCATGATAACCCTAGAGACGTTCGGAAGGACTAATAGGGAAGTTGCCTTAATAACCTTGAAGACGCTAGGATCGGAGATTAGGTCCTTAACATTTGTCGAAATTTCGAGGACGAAATTCTTTTAAGGGGGTAGAATTGTAACAACCCAGATTTTTTTCATCCTTCAAGATTAGGATATGTCTTAGGGTATTAGAACATGTTTATAGTTGCTTGGGATGGGTTTCATATGTTTTACCATTCCTTCAGCCGATTGAGTATCTAGATGTACCTTTATTCCTATGTTTAGTTATTTCAGTCACCGTGTTCCCCATTTTCGAACATCTTAACAACTCAATTGGATTTAAGTCCCTTCAATAAAGTTGTAGCGTTATCTTTTATCTTTTAGTTGGCTTTAGTTCGACTCGATTTCGATACCTACAACTCTAGATATGCTCTCTGGAGTCAATACAACGCAAGTGTAACACCTAGGAATATTATAGTATATTTCAACTGCATGTTTGATCCTGTTAGAGTCCGAATTTGGGTAAGCTATTAGAGAGAAAATTGTAGGAAATTCTCTTAGCTTTCCAACGAAACCAAGAACGCCTCAATCAGACATCTGTAGCTCCAGATACGGCCAAAACAGTGAAACAGAGCGCCCAGACTCAAGCGCAGGCGCCCGGGATCACCGAGAGCCTGCGCCAGGCGCCCATTCCAGGCGCCAGCGCCATCGCACCATGCTGTCACCACGATTTTTATGTTTTGGCGTGTTTTGTACGTGGAATCGACCCATTGGACCCAAACTCGACCCAATTCACTAAGATTACATGTTAGGGTTATGAACCACCAACTAAGCCTCGCTTTACTCTAACCACGTTCTCTAAACTGCCCACAAAGTGTCTCACCAGAAAAACCACTTTCTTCTTCTTCTCTTTGCTTTTTCTGCTCTAGGGTGTTCTTAGATAGAGCTTGTGCATAGAAACTCGAATTGAAGACTAGTATCACTGTCATTCTCTTATGTCCATTGAGGGGATTAGTTTAAGGTAAGCCTTCTTGACCGAGGATAAGTTCTTAATCATCATTAGGGTTCCAAAATTCTGGTTTATCATTCTTATATCCTTTGCTCTTGTGTTTTTGATTAAGAAAGTCGCTAAGGAAGAATCTTGGAGTTCTCTCAACCTACTCTAGGAGCACAAAATTCTCTTAAGGTAAGGGGTAGTTGTTTCTCATCTAGTGAGTGTATGGAACATGAGTGAGCAATAGGGGTGTCCCAATATCCCTACGCCTCGCGCGGTAACAGTAAATGAGTACTATCACCACCGTGATAGGAAAATACTTGAACCCTTGGATAATAATCTCCGATTTGTGATACCTACCGTAATGTAATGTGATAAATTCATTTGATAGATGGTTTTGGTGTGGTGATTGAGCCTTGACTGTTTATATGATTGTTACTCTTGATGACCTCTTTGATGTTCATGGATTTATGAGTTTTTGGTTGTTGTTGTAAATTGCTATGGCATGAATCCTACAAACTTTGAAGATATACTATATGATTTGTGTTGTTGTGCCTTGGTATTGACACTGATATCATGTGCAAGTTAATGAATTGCCTAACTCAACTAGTTGTTGTTGTAGGGAATTAGAAGGTAATGTTATACTTTAAAAACAGAATTCTTATGAGGCTAAAAATGGAGTTAAAATCGACTAAGTTAGGATTAATCATCTAGAATAATTGATACATGAGTTGGTTATGTTTTGATAATGAATTTTCGCGATGTCAAGATGACGTCTGAGTACTAATAGTAATGGCTAAGTAGATTATGCAGAATTTTCTGTCGAAAATTATTAGGTGTTGAACTTAAATAGTTAAAGAACCACCTTTCGAATTTTATAAATTTGTAGGGACTAATTATGGATCAAAGGACTCTAGATTATGCTTAATTATGTATTATGGGACAAAATGGTGCGGCGTTTGGTCCCCAAACGAGTGGGGACTACCATTTTACTATTTGTAAGACAGTGGCAGGGCGCCAGGCGCCCACTCTGCCAGTGCTAGGCGCCCAGTGGCAGCCTGTGTGAGTTGTGTTGTCGCTTTTCCCTAGATTCCCGTTCTTTATACAGTGTTGTAAGACCTATGTAGAGTGCCTAAGAATTGTCTAAGACACCTAATTCCCGTTCTTGCCGAATTGACTAATCGTTTAAATTGATGATTTATTTAAGTGTTATGTGCTTAAACTAAATTGGCTAATGGTGTTGATTTATTCTCTTGTTGATTGAAGGCACTCGTTGATGTATTGACCTGTGTCTTGAAGTTGTTGTTGTTGTTCTATCGAGGATATTGCGATAGAAGTTGTTGTTGTTAGACACCGCATTTGGTTATGTTCATGCATCATGGTGTAGGCATTGTTGTTGTTGTTAGTAGGGCGTACCGGGCAAGGTATCCCGTGACGGGCGAGGTTCCCGGTCCTACTGTTAATGGGGCAAATCGGGCAAGGTATCCCGTGACGGGCGTGGTATCCCAGTCCTGTCGTTATTGGGGCATTACGGATATGGTATTCCGAAACGGCCAAGGTATCCCGGCCTCGTTATAAATGGATCCACATGCATATAGTTATGGTCCTAGAAATATATCATTTTACATGATAACATGCCTGGTTGTTTAGTTTTTGGTGGTGTACTTTAATGTTGTGGTTGATGTTGTGGCATGTGATATTTAATTGTTGTGGTAACATCTTTATGTCGTGGTTGATGTTGTAGTACTGGTGATTAGGTGTGGTCATTGGAATTGTTGTTATATTGCGCATTGTTCACTGATTTCCTTCTCTGTATGTACTATTTGAGGTTATGATGACTAACCCCTTTTGTGGCTATGCATATCCCATTGGGTATGTATAGATGATGAGACTACAGGTGTTGAGGGTGTTAATGTCGATGGGTTATCGTGATGGCTCGTTGGAATAGATAGAAGACTTATTTTTATTTCGAACAAGTTATTGTATTTTTTTTTGTTGTATTAATTAGGGAGAAGCTCTGAATTAATGTGACATCGGGGAACCTTGGTTTTATCTCCTTTTGATGTTTTCCCTCTTGTACTATGTTTGATTTCCGCAAGTTGAGAGTGACAGCCCTACCTTATTTGAAATGAAAAGCTTTTACTTGGATCAAAATTTTATTTCTTGTTCTTTCCTTCTTACATTGCTAAAATGCCATGACGGGGTAGAGGGTGTCACAGTTTCCTTTGTTGTGAATGTTTGATGCAGGAATTGGATCACATAATGCGGCAACAGGATACTGAATCTAAAAAAAAAAGCCAAATAGTCAGCACTTTTTGAAAAAGCGTTGTCTATCTTTGATAATAGACAGCGCTTTTTCAAAGAAGCACTGTCTATATCAGGAAATAGACAACGCTTTTTCAAAGATGCGCTGTCTATTTCCAAAATCCCCAGCGCTTGTCAAACGCTGTCTTTTCGAATCACAATCACCAGCAGGTGATTAGGCAGCGGTTTTAAGCGCTGGCGAAGGCCAAAACTGTTTATTTCGTTTTCTGTTATAGTGAGATATACATATATATATATGAGATTAGAGAAGACTAAGTAAAAGCTGGTTTGGAATCGAGGATAGATGAAAGTTTAAGATAGCTATTAAAGATGTGCAAGTTGGGTATGAGATAAATATGGAACTTGAATGGACTTAGATAGTTCAAGCATGGGGAAAGGACTATTACCAAGTTTCTAAGATTTGATCTAAATCTCCAAAATGTATTTGAAAACCAAAGAATATTCAGACGACATCAATTTCTAGTACGTGAAATATTTTTAGTGTTAGTAAAATAAATTGGAGTTTTAGTAAATTGTTAAAATGATACTTTATCTCAAAACTTTATTTTAAACTCATGATATATTTTATGCTTTAAAAAACGAGTTTAGAGAGAGTAAAAGGTTTTAAATCAAATGTATAGTTAATCGTATTTGATATTAAAACAAACTTAGATATGTGTAGTACTTGTTTGTGTTATAATTCGGCATTCTCGGAATGATCAGCTATGACGGGTGATGGGAAGAAGAGTAGAACATTAACACGTGGATGAAAAAGATAAATGCTGTGGAGATCATGGATACGACCAGACAGAGCTTAACTTGGAAGAAAAGTGATTGAGGTAAAGGAAATTTCTATATAATGAGTTTAGGCTTTTCGCTTTGTTTGATTGGTGTGATTGTTTGAATTATGTGAATTGATTGGTTATGTTTAATAATACTTGTAGTAGTATTATTTTTTGAGAAGTGCATTGATTGGTATTGATTTGGCCTTGTGTGGCAATCTGATGGATTGAATTGATTATTGTTTTGATTTAGTATGCATATTGTTTTTGAATTAATTGTTAATGCGATAATCAATTTTATTTGGTTTGGCGACTTACAATGGTAAGTCTGATAAGATTTCAAGAGCAGAGAAAAGTTTTCAAGGTAAACTAATGGAATCTTTCTAAAATGAGTAGACGTACAAAAATACTTTATGGATCAGAGAGTTAGACATTGTCTAAGTGGTTTCTTTTAAAAATAAAACAAACTAGTAAGTGAGAAAGAAGTTTCGAACTCTGAAGACAATTAAAGAAATTTAATCACAAAGTATTCTAGAAACTAGACGTTTAGATAATGAATTTTGAAAAGATTTAAAAAAGATCCCGATGACCATTTTCTGAAAGGGATTACAAAGAATCCAAAGATTCCAAATTTCTAAAAAGTAAAATTTGGGGAGTCTAGTGTTCCTACTGAGCATATGGGCCATATGTCCTATGTTGGGACTTGACGTCCTTCTTGCGTACGTATTTACTTGATTAAGGATTAGACCTAGTATTTTGTATCGCATGCCTAGTGTCTCAAGCTAATAATTGAGCCTAGTGTTCCGTATTACGTGCCTAGAGTTCCGATCTAAGATTGAGACAAGCGTTCCTGATAAGGACATAGTAAGCAAGGACACTAGTGAAGCACTTCAAGGACTAGGAGGACCAATGACAGGGGCACGTGCCAAGAAAGCTAAGGAGGCCTTAAGCCAAATGGTGACAACTATAATGGAAGCAAGGCCTAAACTAGAAGGAATAGAGCCCAAATTGGTCAACTACTTGAGTCCACATGAAGGAGGGCTGGGCGCATGACATGCTGCCCATTTTTTACTTGTTTTTTTTTAATAAGTTGTAATAAAATGTGTGGGTGTAGAACATTTAATTAATTAGGCCCCAACACTTAAGTTTATTTTGCATGTGTGTTTATTTCAAATGGAGCAAGGGCTGCTACATGTGTTATGCTCTGCCTAAGCCCAAATGTTGAGTTATTTTTGTTGTTTTTGTTGGTTTGAATGATGATTGGGCTGAAGCATAAGGAAGGGCGCCATGGAGCTACAAAGGGGGGTGCAAGAGCACTTATTTGGTGTTAGAAGAAGCAATTCTCGGATGCCTTTTTAGATACCTTGCTAAAGAATCAGTTTTGAGAGTTTTGTAACCACCATTCCATTAAGAGTAGACAAAGTCATAAATAGGGAGGTTACAAATTACCACCAAGAATAATGCTAGTTAAGTGGCTTGTCTCCTTCATTGTAAATTCAGCAAAGAGGATCCCTCCCTCTATATATATGTTGTGCCCAAATCAATAAAAGGTTAGCTTGGAATTTTTAGATAATTGATACCTTGTGTATTGTTGAGAGTATGTCTCTCTTGGGTTCTTCATTGAACCTTCCCTTTTGATCTTATCAAGAAACCAAGTTTTCTTGTGGTGATCATTCCCTAAGGCTTATCATTTCTTCTTCTTCTCCATAGAAGCAAGAGTGTGGTGCCTCCCCCATTTCTTTCTATTCCATCTTTTTCATTTCTTCTTTGTTCTAATTTCCTTATTCTGGTTCTTTACTATTCAGCCTTTACATTTCCTTGTCATTTAAATTCTTGCAATTTACAATTCATTGTCAAATTTATCATTTCCATTATATTATTGTGAATTTCAACTGAATTGCACAAGGATTGACAAACCATGCAAATTGGATAGTCATTAGTTCCGCAATTGAACACTTAGAACTAGTGTCCTGTGTTTGAACTCTAAGTGGTATGCTCTCATCATCTCAGTTTACCGAGTGATGAGGAATGCCCGAGCTTTACACTGAGTAGTATGGGATGCCCAGTGTAGTGCTTAAGATTTGAGTTCCCACCATCTTTTCAAAGAAAAACGCGGTGGTTTGTGTAACAACCCAGGCTACTTTCAAGATTGCCGACTGTCCCGACAAACCAAAACGGATCTTTTCAGCATGCTTTGTCCTCACTCACATGCTTGCTGGAAAACTTCCCACAAGGTCACCCATCCCAAGAGTGCTCCAAGTCAAGCACGTTTAACAATGGAGTTCTTATGTTCTAGGCTCCCAAAAAGAAGATGTATCTTGTTGGTATAGGTAGTACCAATCAATTCTTTTAAGATGATATCCTTCAACAGCGCAGTCCCATACCTACACAGCCTCAAGATCCCTCTCATTCTGGTGTGAATTCGGTTCATTCATGTGTTCCTTTGCTTGTCAGGTGCTTCGAGCATTGGAGGTCACTTGTCACCGTCGTCAGCCTCAGGCGTCACATGCCCACCAGCCTCTGCATGGTTTGTAACACCCCATTTTTGGAGCGCTCCTGTGCAACCCAATCTAATACTGAAAAACATTTGTTGCTTATGTGCTTTTAGTAAAAAGTACTCTTCTATATTTCGTAATGGAAAATAGGAGTAAATTTTTTTCTTTTTCTTTACTTTGAAACCATTTTCAAGATTGAGCCATAAAGAGTACTGCAATTTTCTAAATGATGTCAAATCAGTCTTTTGCAAATATCAGAGTATATCACATCACAATTAATGCTTCAGATCACATAAGACATGACATTACCATTTTGCACTGAGGCGAGTTTTTCGAAGAGTGTAATTACAAGACAATAACTAATTACGCAAACAATCAAAACAAAACCCTAAGCTAAGCTGGCCAACCATTCAGCAAGATCAAGACATAAAGCACTCAGAGGAATCTTCCTCCACTGGCTCATTCTTCAACGCTCTTGGAAAGACGAAACTGCAGCAGCTATGGAACTCCATCTGGAAGTGACATTCATAATAATGTCCAATCCAACAACAGTGCAAGGGTAAATTCTTTGTCCACGAGTTTATTAGACTATGTCGCATGCAAACAATATATATATATATATATATATAGTACAACAACATCTCTTTATATACATATACATACTTAATAGACCGCACACATCATCATGGTATATCAAGCATTGCACGTGAGCAAACAAATCAACCAACAGATCAACAATCAAGTCACCACAATAACAAACAATTGCATGTGAGCAAATAGTTCTATCAACAGATCAATGATCAAGTCATCACAATATCAGATTCATCAAATAATTCGTCACATATCATAAATGTGGTTAGCCATGCATGCCAATGCATTATGAACGAGTTTGTGTATACACTTGCAGCCTTAAACAAGGACAACAATAAGACACTGGAAAAATCCTCTAAGTCCAGACAAAATTCCCCTACCAAGGGTATTGAACACTGGAAAAATCCTCCAGATCCAAATCAAATTCCCCTAACAATGGTATTGGACACTGGAATAATCCTCCAGGTCAACATGCTCAATGGTCAGTATGCATCAATCCAATCCAATTCTTTGATACGACTTACTCACCATAAGAAGCGCCCGAGTAATGTTTAATTAATCAATGCGGATCGACGAACCCTCACTCACTCAACTTAGTGGATTTCCAATTTCAATTTTTGTGTCACACCTAAGTGTTGTTGTAATAAAAATAACTCTTTAGCTTTAAGTCGTCGGAACCCTAGGTGTGCTAAATAATGCATTAGGGGAAATTTCCAGGAAAGAGAGGCGGTGAGAACACTCTTAATAACTAAGTCTTTCCTAGCCAGAGTTTTTCCAGACGCATCATTCAACTCAACCGTTTTCGCAAAATACATTACTTATTCAAATTCTTTTTCTACTATTGTTCCATTCTACATTCTTTGTAAGCTTTGGCTAGTTGTACTAAAACCCTCACGCTTACTTTTAAGTGAAAATGTCCTTAACATTTTACTTATGAAATCATATTCGGCTTATGAATTCGCATAGGATTTATCGTTGTAAATCGTCAACCCAATAACAGTCGATCAACTCATTATTAATTAATCCATTATCATCAACAATATTTTTCATATTCCAAATCAATTCCAAGTTCCAATTAAATCTAACATGATTCAAGGAAAACAATACAAATCATAATGCCACATAGGGCCAAGAATATGCTACAGCATTTCAGACAGCATATAACAATTCAGTATGTTATAACATGCTACAACATTTCAAGCAGCATATAGTAATACTATAAGTACTACCACACAATCAATCAATCAACCAAACAACACACAAGGCGAAAAGCCTAAACTCATTATGTAAGAATTTCCCTTACCTTGGGTGCTTTAACAATCCAAGCCACCGTAATGAAGGTATAAACCGGTGTTGTTGCTTGAACGTCGCTCGAACATTGAATACAAAGCCATGAAGTTTTAGAATGAATCCTAAGACATCGAAGTCTATGGGTAGCCATGGTTCTTAGGCTCTAAAGATGGGAATCACTCAAAAATCCTTTTTGATCACAAACTAAAAGATCTACCAGAAACAAGTTAGAAAATTGGACCTTCTTCATTAAAACTCCAAACATATTCAAATTCGGTTATCTAGTATTTTTCATGCATCTATGCATTCAATTCACTGATTTTATTAAAATAGAAAACAATGTCGTATTTGAGCAAATGACCACCCCTTGGAAAGCTTAGGATGTCTAGTTAAACTGATTTTTAATTTAACAACTAGTAAGCCATTTGGTACAGGTTTTTTAAATAAGCCTCGAGGGTACAGAAAACGACAGCCCACTGTTGGCCAATTTGTTGTACACTTTAAAACCTCAATACTCAGCCAAATCCAGTGAAATTTGTGTGAAACATGTAGAGAAATGAGTCTAGTTTCCAATAAAATAAGAATCAAATCAAAAGGATTTATGTGCTAAATCTTATGAGCAAAAGACTGAACATACCCAAACTCGAGTTTTGAGATCAACAAGGAAAAATGAAAAATTTGTTGACATAACAAATCTTTTCTTTTATATCTAAGACCAAAATCTCAAGACACGCCTAAAATCAAGTACTTTAAATAAGTAAAAACAATTTAAAACACACCCCACAAGCATGAATTTTATTCAGCCCAACAGCCCCTCTAAAAACAAGACTTTTAACCATCTTAAATCCAATTCTTTTTCTTCCAAGATCCATTACTAACACATAGAACTTATGAACAAGGAAATAGGAAGAAGATGATAAAAGGGGCTTAGTGTGCAACCTCAAGAAAAGGAGAAGAAAATTCTCATTTTGCTCCAACTTCTCTCACTAGATCTCTACCTTTCCCTTACTAGAATTAAGACAACTTATATTTTCTACTACTAGCTCTTGCTATTTATAAAAAACTTGAGAACCAAATGAATGGCTCACAATGAAAGGAAGGAGGCAGCCAAGAACAAGGTCCAAGGGAGATGTATTTGTTTCATCCTTATCTTAAGCTTAGTCATCAAAACATATCATATTACAAGTGTTTCAATTCCAACCACATACTTCATTCTTATCCTTTGTTTTGTCAAAATGGTGGGCTAATAGATAAGATTCAGCTCCCCTTGCCCTGCTGCAGCCATGGTGCATCCCCCATGGCTCAGGTTTTCGATTCGTCGCGTATTTGTTCTACGGGGTGCGCGGCATTTCACGTATATTAAAGTAATATACCAAAAACTCCAAAAATAAATCTAATAAATTATTCCATATCTAAAAATTATTAATCCACCAAAATATCCCTAAAAATATTAGAAATATTTCTATGAATGTCGTTTTCTTGATTTATGAGCTAAAAAGTTACCGTTGTTTCTAGGCGTAGAAAATACCTTATATATTTTCTGATGCCCAAAAATTCTCAAAACATTCCAATAAATCATAAATATTGGAAAATACTTAAATCTCAAATTTTATAAAATTTGGATCATATTTGGGCATGTTTTAGTTAGAAACTTACCCGATAGCCTTATAACGGCAGAATTACTACAACAGAGCAAAAACTGTAAATTAGTAATAATTATAATTCTAATTTTTTCCTATCATCAAGAAAAATTTCAAACAATAAAATTATCCATAGAAAATTATGCAAAAATGGGTGGTTTGATCACATGGAAGGCATATTTTGTTCGAACTTCCATGGCTCTAGTCCCAAGTCCTCATTTGAAACATTTTTGTGATCCCAAAGTTGGTAAATTATTTCTTGATTCTGATCTTAAATTTTATGATGAGGTGAAGAACAATCAAGTTGAGAAAGCAAGACTTGTCTTTCCAGCACAGTTGGGAAGCCATGGCCAATTACTACTCTAACCCTTTCTTCTAAGTTTTCTTGTGGTTTCATATGTTGGGATTCTCCTAATTCTATTCCTTTGTCTAACAATTCTTTCATAAGTCTTGAAGAGAAGGAAGTGAATGAAGCAGAATGTTTTCAAGGAGTGGATACCATTTGTGAGCTATACATGATATGATTCTCGGAGCCGTCGGACCCAAATCAAGAGTCGTAAGGTGGAAATGAAAACGCCACAAAATTCAAGTTCCTCCAAAGGAGATTGAAGATGAAGTTCGAAATGATTCCTCCAGCACAGTTGGGAAGCCATGGCCAATTACTACTCTAACCCCTTCTTCTAAGTTTTCTTGTGGTTTCATATGTTGGGATTCTCCTAATTCTATTCCTTTGTCTAACAATTCTTTCATAAGTCTTGAAGAGAAGGAAGTGAATGAAGCAGAATGTTTTCAAGGAGTGGATACCATTTGTGAGCTATACATGATATGATTCTCGAAGCCGTCGGACCCAAACCAAAAGTCGTAAGGTGGAAATGAAAACGCCACAACCGGTTATGGATATTCCGGTTGATAAGTCGGGGTTGAGCGCCACGGCAAGCTGATAAGCTCTAACCTCCATAGTAGCCTTGCTTTGATACCACTTGATGACTACCAACCTCCATAGTAGCCTTTGAAATGATCTTAGGTTGAATTTTTATAGAACTGAATTTTTGAACAAGTAAATAGAAAAGAAATGGAATAGAGATAAGAGATGGATGCACCACAATTCCCTAAGGAATTGATAAGCAAGATGAAGACGCCACAAGAAGAGTTAACTTCTTGATAAGTCAGTTTTGGCTCAATCCAGAACCCAAGAGTGCATGACTCTCAAAATGTGTAAAACACAATTTTTAACATCCAAATTCTTCCCTTCTTCAAAAAGATTTGTCCTCAAATCCTCATAGCACTCTTTAAATAAAATCTTGGACTTTAGATACCTCTTTTTGATTGAATCAGACCATATCCAATTTCCTAGGTCAAAGACAAGTCTTGCTTGTCGTTGACACCTCCAAGGACGCCCAAATAGCAAGTGTCTTGTTTTTGTAGGCACCACATCACATAGTGCCTCACATTTATTTCCCTCGAATTTAAATGACACTAGTACTTGTTCTGTCACCATCACATCACCCATATCTTTAAATTTCGGATCATCGAGACTTTCAAGCGTATAAGGATCAGGATGCTCTAAAACAGGAAGTCCTAACTTCTCTACCATGAATGTACTGGCCATATTGGTCCAATACTTTCTATCAATGTCGAACTTAAATATCTTATCCTTCACACAACATAAAGTATAGACAATACTCTTCCTTTTCTTGACTTCCATGACATACAACCACAAAAAAATAAAAAAATTAAAAAAATTGAAACTCTGAATTTTTTTTTCCTCTCATGTTGAGATCTTTTAGAAATGAATTTGTTGTTGAGGGATATCAGGTTGGTATGTGGATGAAAAGAACTGCTGAGAGGTTAGATAGAAAAAAGAAAGAGCAAGAGAAAAAAAAGAGTGTGAAAAAAATGGGTTTTGATTTTGAAGATAAAATTCAAGAGAGGAGATAAGAAGAAAACAAATGGAAATGAAAAAAAGACGTCAAGATCGCTTTGAGAAAATTTTTGAAGAGTTTAGTAAAGAGTTGAAAATTCTACAAAGAAAATATTTGGGAGAAAAAAAGAGCATGAAAAGATCAACAATTCCGTTGAGAAAATCTTTGAGGAGTTTTAGTTTTGGATTGAGTTAAAAATTGGAGAGGATTCTCTATGGTTCTTTGTGAGCCGTGTTTAGAGCTTATCAGCTTGCCGTGGCGCTCAACCCCGACTTATCAACCGGAATATCCATAACCGGTTGTGGCGTTTTCATTTCCACCTTACGACTCTTGATTTGGGTCCGACGGCTCTGAGAATCATATTGTAACACCTTACTTTCATTAGCTTGAAAATAGGATAATTAACATTAGGTACAGTAATCCCAAAGTTAAACTTAAAGTCCAACCTTAAGTTCAAATGTCATAAAATTAAACTTAAATACATAAATCCATGTTGGTGCAACACCAATACACAATTCTAGAAATTACATCTTAGAGGTGCTACTTAAACTACTACAAGAAACAAGGTTCCGGGAGTAATCAGCTGTCAGCCTTCCTTTGGTACCTGTGCATCTGTAAAACAATTAAATAAGGAGTGGGGTGAGATAATAATCTCAGTGAATCCTCCCTTCGACTCCTCACCATCACTCATACAATTTATTATCAGTCAAAACTTAATATCACACATTGATGCAAATGTATATTCTTACTATGAATTTCTAATTCATATTTGGCTCGTATTCATGGGTAGTGTTGCATGCCTACGTCCATACAACCCCATAAATACGCTTTCGATATGGTGGTTAGACGTCTTAACCATCCGAGGGCGTCCCACACGGCTTACCATACCAATCACCTCCTTTATTGAGGCATCTTAGTGTCTTTTAGGGAATTTAATTCACCAACTATATCCTTAAATGCATGCTTTAATCAAGATTAAGAATACAATTAGGTGTCACTCTTACTTCACATGTAACTGAACATATTCATGTAAAAAGATACATTTCATAGTCAATTGGAAACATACCACATGCTTAGTCAAGAAAAATACATCAAGACAAGACACACTTCCATTAGGGCTCCATGGAGCTCCCAATGGTCAAACATCAATCTCACAGTTTATGGGGGTTTGGGGTACAACATTAACCCCCTTAATTAGTCCCAATAATACATGCATAGTAATTTAATACTAAAAACTTTAGAAATAAGAGAGATTTGGAAAACCCTAACCTTGAACCCCTTTAGGGTTCAAGGGTTTTCTTCAAAGGGAACCCTAATGTGGGACTTATGGGTGCCCATCACCTAAGGGAAGGAAGAACTCACCACAACTCCTAAGATTCAAGTTCGAAGTTGATGCTTAGCTTCTTCTTCTTCCTTCTTCACGTTCTTCCTCTTCTCCTTCAAGCTGGCCTTCTAGGGATTTCCTTCAACTTTCCAATCCAAGCATAAACACTCAACTTGGATTCAAGCTAAGATTGAGGATGAATCTAGCATGAATCCTTGTTTTTCCCCTCTAATTTGTGAACCCTAGGTGTTTTAACCCCTTCTCCTTCTTCTCTCTGTCGCACCCTCTCTCTCTAACCCTCTCTCTAACAATCACGTTCTGTTCTTTTTCTGCTGAGTTTTTCTGATATACTGCAGCTGTGAATCGATTCACAGCATAGGTGAATCGATTCACTCAGTGTAAAAATGACAGGAATCGCAGTTTTAAGTGCAGGAATCGATTCCTGCAGTTCCCAGATTCGATTCACAGAGAACTGACTTTTGTGAATCGATTCATGCTGCGATTCACAGGGGATCAATCTTTGTGAATCGATTCATGCTTCGCATCTCATCTTCAAGTTCCCAAGTAGCTTCTTCGGGAGTGGATGCTTCCCAGATCACCTTGACCAAAGGGATGGTCTTATTCCTGAGTGCCTTGGAAGCTCGGTCCACTATTTGGGCCGGTTCGGGCTGGTACGTGCAATCTGATCTTAGTTGTATAGACTCATGGTCTATAGAGTGGAATGGATCTGGAATGTATTTCTTAAGCTGAGACACATGGAAAACATTGTGGAGATTTGACAAAGAAGGAGGTAAGGCAATTTGGTATGCGACCGGACCAACTCGACTGAGGATTTGGAAAGGACCTACATACCGAGGGGTCAACTTTTTGGCCCTAAGAGCTCTACCAACACCTATAGTGGGAGTGACTTTCAAGAATACATGTTCTCCTTCATCAAATTCAAGGGGTTTAAGCCTACGATCTGCATAACTTTTCTGCCTACTCTGAGCAGTCTTTATCTTCTCCCTAATCATACGAATCTTATCAGTGGTTTCTTGAACAAGGTCTGGGCCTAACAATTGTTTCTCTCCCACTTCAAACCAACATAGAGGAGTCCTACACTTGCGACCGTAGAGAGCCTCGTACGGTGCCATTCCTATGCTAGAGTGATAGCTGTTGTTGTATGAAAACTCAATTAATGACAAGTACTTGCTCCAACTACCGCCATCCTCTAAAACACAGGCTCTGAGCATATCCTCTAAAGTTTGAATGGTTCTCTCAGATTGACCATCCGTCTGCAGGGATGGTAGGTCGTGCTAAGACCTAACCTCCTCCCTAAGGCTTGATGAAGTGCCTTCCAAAACCGAGAGGTGAACTTTGGATCCCTATCAGAGACAATGTTAGTGGAACTCCGTGGAGTCTAACAATCTCTCTCGATATAGATCTCAACTAACCAAGGCGGTTTTGTAAGTGGACTTTATGGGAAGAAAATGAGCAGATTTGGTTAATCTGTCCACTATGACCCATATAGAGTCATATCCTAACTGAGTGTAGGGTAACCCTCCCACGAAGTCCATTGCTATACTATCCCACTTCCACTCGGGAATTTCTAAGGGTTGGAGAAAACCTGAAGGCCTTTGGTGTTCTATCTTGGTTATCTGACAAACCAAGCATTGAGCTACAAATTCTGCCACATCATTCCTCATGCCTGGCCACCAATACCTCTGTCTAAGGTCCTGGTACATCTTAGTGGAGCCAGGGTGTACCGAGAATCCACTCTTATGGGCTTCTCCTAGAACCTGCTGCTTAATGGAATTATCCTTTGGTATGCAGATTCTCTGATGGAACATTAAAGTGCCATCCTCAGCTTCAGAGAAACCGGGGCGGTGCTTGCTAGACTGCAACTCTACATCTAAGCTCTGAGCAGACCTAATTTGTTCCCTAAAATTGCAGGAAATTTCTAAATGGTAAAGCATGAGACTGTTCACTGATGGGAAAATTCCAAGATTAAGGTCCCTAAAGGACTCCAGCAACTCCATTTCTTTTATCATCAGTGAAGACACATGCAAGGATTTTCTACTCAAGGCATTAGCGACCACATTCGCTTTGCCCGGATGGTACCTCAACTCAAAGTCATAATCTTTTAGGAACTCAACCCATCTTCTTTGTCTCATGTTAAGTTCCTTCTGATCAAAAAGGTATTTCAAGCTCTTATGATCACTAAACACTTCAAACTGAGCACCATACAGATAGTGTCGCCAAATCTTTAGTGCAAAGACAATGGCTGCGAGCTCTAAGTCATGAGTAGGGTAGTTCTCCTCATGGGGCCTTAACTGCCTAGATGCATAAGCTACAACTTGTCGGTTCTGCATAAGAACACACCCTAACCCTTTCTGAGAGGCATCACTATAAACTTCAAATCCCAAAGCTGGGTCAGGGATAATCAAGACCGGGGTGGAAGTCAACCTGATCTTAAGCTCTAAGAAACTACTCTCACAGCTCTTAGTCCATATAAATGGCTCCCCCTTTCGGGTTAACCTTGTTAGGGGAAGTACCATCTGTGAAAATCCCTTAATGAACCTTCGGTAGTAACCGGCTAATCCTAGAAAGCTCCTAACTTCTGTGACTGTGGTTGGTCGCTCCCAACTAAGGACTTCTTCCACTTTACTAGGATCAACCGACACTCCCGCTTTAGAAATCACATGACCAAGAAACTTAACTTCATTGAGCCAAAACTCACATTTCTCAGGTTTAGCAAAAAGGCGCTTTTCCCTAAGGGTACTTAGATCAATCCTAAGGTGTTCCTCATGCTCTCGAGGATCCTTAGAATAAACTAAGATATCGTCTATGAAGACCACTACAAACTTGTCAAGGAAAGGCCTAAAAATTCGGTTCATATAGTCCATAAATATGGCTGGAGCATTGGTCAGACCAAAAGGCATAACCAAATACTCATAATGCCCGTATCTAGTCCTAAATGCCGTCTTTGGGACATCCTCTACCTTAACTCTAATCTGGTGATAACCAGATCTTAGATCAATTTTTGAGAAAACCGAAGCTCCCCTAAGTTGATCTAACAAGTCATCTATCCTGGGCAAGGGATACTTATTCTTCACTGTGACCTTATTGATTTTCCGGTAATCAATACATAACCTCATACTCCCATCTTTCTTCTTTACCAAAAGGACAGGTGCGCCCCAAGGTGACACACTAGGTCTGATAAACTGTTTAGCAATCAAATCTTCCAATTGTGTTTTTAGTTCCCTCAACTCCAAGGGTGACATCCTATAAGGTGCTATGGAGATTGGTCCCATTCCGGGAACCAATTCTATTGAGAACTCCACTTCTCTCTCAGGGGGTAAGGTCGCTACCTCGCTAGGAAACACATCTAAGAATTCGTTCACTATAGGGATAGTGGTCAGATCCAGGCTAACCTCTACAGTTGAAGAAAGTAAGATCATGTATCCTGCAAGACCTTCTACTAGACAGCGACTCAATAAAAGATCATTACTCTGTGCAACATAACTGGACCCTACCATAGTAGAATGTACACTTGGAAACTCAATCGTTTTACAGAAACAGTTCAAAACAACTTGATTGGCGGAAAGCCAATCCATACCCAGGATAATGTCCATTCCCTTAAGAGGTAGACACACAAGGCTTACTAAAAACATTCTTCCTTGAATTTGGAGAGGGCAATTCTCACATATCAAGGAAGTAGAAATACTATCTTCGGTGGGTGTATACACATGCAACGGGGATAGTAAAGAGGTAAGACACAACCCTAGCCTTTGAACACATGTACAAGAGATAAAGGAATGTGTTGCTCCCGAATCAAATAAAACAACTAGAGGCTCATCCTGAAAGAAACAAGTACCTTTCATCAGATTTTCCGCTCCCTTTGCTTTCTGGGCATCAAGAGTAAACACTCTCCCTTGGTTAGGATCACCAGACTTGGCTCCTTTTCCCTTAGTGTATTGGGGGCACTCCTTAGCCATATGCCCTGGTTGGTGACAAACAAAGCAGACATTTTTGCCCTTCATGCACTCTCCTTGATGCACCTTCCCACAGTTCGAGCATGCATGATAAGCAGACTCGGAGGTTTGAGCCTGCTTTCCTTTGAATAGGTTTCCTTTCGGTTTCACGCGTTGAGCGCTCTTATCCTCCTCCTTCTTTTCGTTCTTATCTTGCCACCTCGTTTTCCTATCTTCATACATCCTCTTCAAGCTTGCTTCAGCCACATAGCTCTGATGGACCACCTTGGCGACTCGGTGGTCAGTTTGTGAAATCTTTGTTACGATGTCCGCCTTAGTCCCCACCTGAACTGCTTGATTTTCCAATTATCGTTCGGAGCAAATTGAGCAACAGATGAGTACCTTACTAACTCCTCAAACTTGTTCACATATTCTGAAACCGTAGATTTCCCTTGCTAAAGCTGGACTAATTCTCTATCCATCATATCTTTCACAGTCTGTGGAAAGTACTTCTCCAAGAAGACCCTCTGAAAGTTCACCCAAGTTAGTGGTGTCCCTCGAGCCACCATATAAGTTCGGGGTCCCTTTCCACCAATTTTCGGCATCCTCTATGAGCACATGGGTGGCTAGCTCGACCTTTTGTTCCTCGGTACAATGGACAACCTTAAAACTCTTCTCCACGGCTTCTAGCCAGTGTTGGGATGCCATGGCTTCTACCTTTCCATTGAAGGTTGGTGGCTTCGTCTTGAGGAACTTAAGAAATTTCCGGTCCAATTCCTCCTCTTGAGGGGGAGGTTGGGCTTGGTACTGCTGTTGTTGGGCTAACTGAGCCGCAAGATTGTTGGTTGCGATACTCTGATTTTGAATAGCCTCCAATATCCCTTGTAGCCAAGCATTCACTTGCCCTGGTGGATTCGGAGGTATCAAAGCATTCCTTCTGGGTCTCCCGTGCCTTCCAGAACCTGAAGCCATAAATTTGCATAGAATGCACCAAGCATTAAGTTGATCAAGCTCAATATCTCTTAGCATAATAAGTAGAAAACAGCAGCAAACTCAAGAAATTCACGAAACTATCCCTAGTAGCCCCTACAGTCCGACTAGAATCGAACTGCTCTGATACCATAATGTAACACCTTACTTTCATTAGCTTGAAAATAGGATAATTAACATTAGGTACAGTAATCCCAAAGTTAAACTTAAAGTCCAACCTTAAGTTCAAATGTCATAAAATTAAACTTAAATACATAAATCCATGTTGGTACAACACCAATACACAATTCTAGAAATTACATCTTAGAGGTGCTACTTAAACTACTACAAGAAACAAGGTTCCGGGAGTAATCAGCTGTCAGCCTTCCTTTGGTACCTGTGCATCTGTAAAACAATTAAATAAGGAGTGGGGTGAGATAATAATCTCAGTGAATCCTCCCTTCGACTCCTCACCATCACTCATACAATTTATTATCAGTCAAAACATAATATCACACATTGATGCAAATGTATATTCTTACTATGAATTTCTAATTCATCTTTGGCTCGTATTCATGGGTAGTGTTGCATGCTTACGTCCATACAACCCCATAAATACGCTTTCGATATGGTGGTTAGACGTCTTAACCGTCCGAGGGCGTCCCACACGGCTTACCATACCGATCACCTCCTTTATTGAGGCATCTTAGTGTCTTTTAGGGAATTTAATTCACCAACTATATCCTTAAATGCATGCTTTAATCAAGATTAAGAATACAATTAGGTGTCACTCTTACTTCACATGTAACTGAACATATTCATGTAAAAAGATACATTTCATAGTCAATTGGAAACATACCACATGCTTAGTCAAGAAAAATACATCAAGACAAGACACACTTCCATTAGGGCTCCATGGAGCTCCCAATGGTCAAACATCAATCTCACAGTTTATGGGGGTTTTGGGTACAACATTAACCCCCTTAATCAGTCCCAATAATACATGCATAGTAATTTAATACTAAAACCTTTAGAAATAAGAGAGATTTGGAAAACCCTAACCTTGAACCCCTTTAGGGTTCAAGGGTTTTCTTCAAAGGGAACCCTAATGTGGGACTTATGGGTGCCCATCACCTAAGGAAAGGAAGAACTCACCACAACTCCTAAGATTCAAGTTCGAAGTTGATGCTTAGCTTCTTCTTCTTCCTTCTTCACGTTCTTCCTCTTCTCCTTCAAGCTGGCCTTCTAGGGATTTCCTTCAACTTTCCAATCCAAGCATAAACACTCCCCAACTTGGATTCAAGCTAAGATTGAGGATGAATCTAGCATGAATCCTTGTTTTTCCCCTCTAATTTGTGAACCCTAGGTGTTTTAACCCCTTCTCCTTCTTCTCTCTGTCGCACCCTCTCTCTCTAACCCTCTCTCTAACAATCGCGTTCTGTTCTTTTTCTGCTGAGTTTTTCTGATATACTGCAGCTGTGAATCGATTCACAGCATAGGTGAATCGATTCACTCAGTGTAAAAATGACAGGAATCGCAGTTTTAAGTGCAGGAATCGATTCCTGCAGATCCCAGATTCGATTCACAGAGAACTGACTTTTGTGAATCGATTCATGCTGCGATTCACAGGGGATCAATCTTTGTGAATCGATTCACTCTGTGATTCACTGCAAACCTAATCGAGTCCCAGCAAACCCACAGCCCTGAATCGATTCACAGGGCCTGGGAATCGATTCACACTGGGCAAAATATCACCAAACACAATTTTTCACATATTCAACTATGACAATCAATGAAAATATCACTTAAAATTCATCATTAAGCCATACTAAGCATATGTACACACGTTAAATCAAGCTTGAGGAAATTTGGGGTGTTACACATATCATGTGGTAATCAGAGCTTAGGTTCTTTTTCAGGTGGTATCTATCCTTTTCAATTTTGTCTTTCTATTTTGTTCAAAAAAAAATTGCAAAAAAAAAAAAAACGAAAATTCAAGGGGGGAAAAAGAGATAGAGATTCTGCCAAATAAAAAAAACTGAAAAAAAAATTTGAGAAAAAAAAAATCCATTTTGTGTGTTTAGTCAAATCTGAATCATAATCTCTTCAAATCCTTGTTGCCACAATTGTCTACAATGACAACTCTATCTTTTCAACTTCAGAACTTTGCACAACATATGGAGAGGCTCCTACAAAGAACAACAAAAGAGCTACATGAGAAGTTTGACCACATAGAGAGAAAACAAGATAAGAAAAGATATAGAAAAAGTAAGAGGGATGATAGGGAACGTGAAAGAATTGCAAGAAAAGAGGAGAGAATGAAAAGAAAGATTCCTAGTTTTGAAGAATATTGGGAGAATCTTATTAATGAAAAAATTCAAGAGAATGTGGGAGAGAAAGAAAAACAAGAGAGTGTGGTCCATGAGAAAAAGAAAGAGGAGATTGAGAAAGATGAAAATTTTCAGGAGCAGGAAAGATTCAGTTTTGATGAAAAAGAAAGTGGTGAACAAAAAGGAGAAATATTTTTATATAACCCACAATCTTTTGATACAGGTTCAGATTTGAGGTTAAATCCCTTTCAAGAAGAGGGGAATGATGCAAAAATGGGTGGTTTGATCACATGGAAGGCATATTTTGTTCGAACTTCCATGGCTCTAGTCCCAAGTCCTCATTTGAAACATTTTTGTGATCCCAATGTTGGTAAATTATTTCTTGATTCTGATCTTAAATTTTATGATGAGGTGAAGAACAATCAAGTTGAGAAAGCAAGACTTGTCTTTGACCTAGGAAATTGGATATGGTCTGATTCAATCAAAAAGAGGTATCCAAAGTCCAAGATTTTATTTAAAGAGTGCTATGAGGATTTGAGGACAAATCTTTTTGAAGAAGGGAAGAATTTGGATGTTAAAAATTGTGTTTTACACATTTTGAGAGTCATGCACTCTTAGGTTCTGGATTGAGCCAAAACTGACTTATCAAGAAGTTAACTCTTCTTGTGGCGTCTTCATCTTGCTTATGAATTCCTTAGGGAATTGTGGTGCATCCATCTCTTATCTCTATTCCATTTCTTTTCTATTTACTTGTCAAAAATTCAGTTCTATAAAAATTCAACCTAAGATCGTTTCAAAGGCTACTATGGAGGTTGGTAGTCATCAGAAAATTATTAACAGAGAAGTCGTATTCCACCTTCAATAAAATAATTTTCATAAAAATTGGGGTGTTACATGGTTCGTCCCCGAACCACACCATACAGGGAAAGGTCTGCTCTGATACCATTTGTAACAGCCGAGACTACTTTCAGGATTGTCGACTGTCCTCACAAACCAACACGAGTCTTTTCAGCAAACTTTGTCCTCACTCACATGCTTTTTGGAAAAGTTCCCAGAAGGTCACCCATCCCAAGAGTGCTCCAAGTCAAGCACGCTTAACTACGGAGTTCTTATGTTCTGGGCTCCCGAAAAGAAGATGCATCTTGTTGGTATAGGTAGAACCAATCAATTCTTTTAAGACATCCTTCAACTGTGCAGTCCCATACCTACGCAGCATTAGGATCCCTCTTATTCTGGTGTGAATTCAGTTCGTTCACGTGTTCCTTTGCATGTTAGGTGCTTCCAACACCGGCGGTCACTTGTCGCTGTCATCAGCCTCAGGCGTCACATGCCCACCAGCCTCTACATAGTTCATCCCCGAACCACACCGAACTGGGAAAGGTCTTCTCTGATACCATTTGTAATAGCCTAGACTACTTTCAGGATGGCCGACTGTCCCCACAAACCAACACGGGTCTTTTCAGCATGCTTTGTCCTCACTCACATGCTTTCTGGAAAACTTCCCAGAAAGTCACCCATCCCAAGAGTGCTCCAAGTCAAGCACGCTTAACTATGGATTTCTTATGTTTTGGGCTCCCGAAAAGAAGATGCATCTTGTTGGTATAGGTAGTACCAATCAATTCTTTTAAGTCATCCTTCAACTGTGCAGTCGCATACCTACAAAACCTCAGGATCCCTCTCATTCCTATGTGAATTCGGTTCATTCACGTGTCCTTTTGCTTGTCAGGTGCTTACAGCACCGGCGGTCTCTTTGCCGCCATCGTCATCCTCAGGCGTCACAGTTTGACTCATAGGACGTGAGAGACGTAAGAAATTAAAGTTGATTATCAATCACATTAAAAATTAAAGGATTTATCGGACACTCAAAAAGGTGAGTGAACCGTATAAAGGATTTGGAATGATACATACTAACCATGGAGCATCGACGCTCGGTTCTTGGCATTGGATTTTAACCCAAAGCCGATTTAGTCAATGGATTTCGACCTAGAGGATTTTTCCAGTGTATATATACTTTAACGGGATTTTTGGTAAAAAGGATTTTGGGCCTGGAGAATTTTTCCAGTGTCCTATTGCTTTGCTAGTCGGGTTGCAATGTGTATACACAAGGATTTTATATGCACTGACATGCATACTAACCACATTACAATACGTGATGATTGATGATTGATTTGTTGATTAGATTGTTTGTTCACATACAAATTGCTTGATATGCCATGATGATGCTTGCGGTCTATTAAATTATTATATATTTAGGCTTGTTGTTGTACTTTGTGTGTGTGTGTATGTGTGTATATATATATTGTTTGTATGTGAATAGCCTATGATGAACTTGTGGACAAGGAATTTACCCTTGCATATTTTATCTATGATATGCTTCGATCGAGGAACTTACTTAGATGGCTCCGCCGATGCCACTGAGGCACATGGGATGTACGATCTATGAGTTTCCCGACTGCTGGAGGAATTAGGTTGTTGATCATGAAGAGACATGAAAGAAGAAATGTAGACTGTCAGTTTTTCGACAAGCTCTGAAGCAGAGAGTTATCTGGATATGATTTATGTTTTGGGCTTGCTAAATCCACATCTGGTAAGAGCCTTTACTATAGACATTGTCTATAAAGTGTGGTTTCTATTGTTGTGTCTTTGACTAGTTAGAGGTCAGTAGATTTAGAGTTTTGATCAGACCAGCTCTTAGGATTTTTGTTGTTTAAGTCAAGTCTTCGGACTGTGACGAAGCACGCTGTGTATTTTAAAAAGATTGAAAAGTCGTATGCTATATGGCAGAATTGACCTTCTTTATAATCGATAAGTCTCAATTGGTATGTGTTTGGTTGTTAAAGTTTTCTTTGGTATCAGTTTTTTGCGACTACTTTATTGGGTAAATTTTCAAAAAGTTTTAATTAACTGCTAAACTTGGGTTACGAAATGTGACACCGCGGGGGTGCTACAATGGTAAGATAGCCAATCCATCCCAATAACATCTAGATGTATCAAAGGCAAGCAGATCAAATTAACAAAGAAATCCCTACATTGAACAGTCATAGAACAATGGAAACAAGCAGTATTGGCAGTCAAAACTTTTGCAGCAGGTGTAGCGACCACTAAATCAAATGGCAATGCAGACACAGGAAGGCCCAAACGATTCACACAATCCACAAAGATGAATGAATGCGTTGCGCCCAAATCAAAAAGTACGGATAGAAGATTACCCGTAATATCGCAAGTCTTTTGTATGATGTCCTGTGTGATTTCCTTGCCACTCATAGTGTAAACACGTCCTCTAGCAGTTGGGTGTGCAACTCTAATGACATTAGCAGTTGGTTCCACTTTAGGCAAACGACATTCTCTCGCCATGTGCCCCAGCTCTTGCAGTTGAAGCACATCATCTCCTTTGATGGACATTTGTCAGGCAGGTGCCCTTCATTTCCACATTTGTAGCAAAATGAACCCTATCTTTGGTTGCTCCCACTTCCGCTCCTTACCGTTTGTGCCATAGGACGGCATGAATAATGGTTATTTCCCTGAGGACAAGAATAAGGTTTCTTTTGCTATATGCATCCAGCTTGGATCATATCATGAGCAAACCATGAATGGTCAACTTTAAGAAGAAGCACCAAGCCAATTATCAAACAAGAAGAACCAAACTGGATTTTGTTCAAAAATTATTTTCATTGGTGGCGACATCTCTTCAGTGTTTTAGATTTATCTTGAGCTGTAGCTATCCGATTGAGGTGTTCTTTGATGCCTTAGAAAGCTAGGGTACAAGTCGTATTTCAAGCTCAAACACCAAATTCAGCCTTTATCATGGATAAAAATAGGCTCCAAATGTATCCCAAATTTCTACACATGTTTCTCTTTTAATTTGGGCTTTCTTTTGTGTTTTCTTAGCTCTCCAAATGCAAAAGCCGAGAGCCCCAAAGGAAGATTTTGGGAGGAAAATTATTTTGTGAATTTGATTTTAAATACTTGATTAATATATTTCAAGGTTTTATAGATGTAGAAAAATGATTCTTTGAAAGCTAGCACCTTTAAATTAAGTCTGTTGTGATGGTGTTTGGCTAGGATAAAGGGATTAGGGTGAGAACCTAAGGTTTTAAATTTAGCTTTAGAATTTTGCTAAGCTTACCTCATGTGATAGGAGTAAAGGGATCCGAGTTCGTTCGACATGGGATCGAGGATCGAGGAATATGTGGATACGCACAACTTGGAGTTCGGTAAGGGCTTCTTCTAGATATTGCTTAGAGTTGAATAATTGTTATTATATGTTAGTGTAAGGGTGCTTCACATTCTAAGTGTTACTGTTTTATGTACTTATGCGTAAGGGCTACTTCTAGACATATCTAGAGTTCTGATATTAAATGCTGAGATATAATTTATGTTTTGTATGTTGTGTGTCAGGGCACTTCACATTCTCGGTGTTTATGTATGTATAGTATGTGTAAGGGCAACTATTAGACATGGATAAGTTTTATTATTTAATTTCAAGTCTTAAGACGAAGAAGTCTGAGAACCTCAGGGTTCGAAGTGAGGGTCTCGTACCCATTCGACTTTTTAATTCTTAAAATTTTATTTATGATTATTTAGTGGGCTTGTCTACAAGTGGTTGGTAGCTGTCCCCAACCCCCCACACTTGTGTGATTGCCTCTCTGCCAACTCCACTGAGTTGTAGAGGGATGAACTGAGTTGTCGGTGTCGATGCTTAATATGATGTGAATGCTTATACTGCTTATATTGTTGACCTGAGTGCATTGTGTTAAGCTTGGCATGAATATTATTGACATGTGGTTAATTAATTATTCGATTGCTTCTTAATTGATTATATGCGGTGATTGTTTCATTGGGATGGTGAAAAGTGTCGATGTGACGTGCATGAACTATATCCCGGATATCCTAGGGTGGTCGCGGAACCCAAATCCAATGGCTGGAGTTCGGCATCTTAGTTAGGCGTCGTGTCGTTTGGAGTTATCGTGACATTTATGAACTATATCCCAAATAACCAAGGGTGCTAGGATCCTCTAAAAGGCTACGGCTGGTTTTCGGCAGCTTAGTTAGACGTTGTAGCGTCAAGTAACATATCCTAAAATTCCTAGGGTGACCGTGGAGCCCAAGGCTAATGGCTGGAATTCAGCAGCTTGTTCGGCATTACCTTCCGAAAGATTGTCGAAAGTGTTGTGAAGGAATGAGTCCCAAGTTGAGTCCGGAGTTGCGTTTTGAGAACTGTGCATATTGTTGTGTTGCCTCTAGTTTATGATTTGCTATTTCCTGTATTTATGGTGTATTGTTATATGCCTTGTTGTCTAATATGTTGTCGTATGTGTATTTGTCTCTTTATTTTAAGAAGTTGACCCTTGCCCGTGGTTCTTTCAATCAATGAATGTAACCCAGATGGCACAGCAGGCAGAGTGTTCGGGACTGTTGACTTGTGGAACGGAGGATAGACTGTCCGGCATCTACTTGTGTGTTATGCTTGTGGTAACTTACTAGTAGTCTAGTAAGGGGCGTAGCGAGTCGACCAGCTATAAAATATTTGTCATTCATTTTGGTGTTGTAATAAATGCAATTTCAGTTGTAAGGCTTTGAGTGTCATATGTGAAATACTTAAATAAATTATGAGTGTGAACCCTGTGGTTTTATTTTGATGTTTTTATTTATTTATTTATTTTCCATCATGTTTCTGAATTTGCTGTGATACTTTTACCATCCTTTTAAAAGAAGTTTTTGTAGAAAAGAAGAAAAAAAATAAATCCGCATTTTCAAAAACCCTACGAATAGAGTATTTCACCTTTCAGAAATATGTCAACTTTTGTCAGAATATCTAGTTTAGTAGCGCTCCGAAAACGGGGTGTTACATTAGTGGTATCAGAGCGGTTCGGTTCTAACCGGACTATGAGTCGGGAAATTATAGCTGGTCAGGTGTCGGGTTTTGTGGAGTTAGAAGTCAAACCATGTCTTGTTGTGAGTCAGACCATGCTTGTGTGCTTGTTCCTCAAGTAGAGTAATTCTACATGTAATTGTTTGAAATTTTTTCTTAATTGAAACAATGTGTCCTGAGACACGAAATTGTTGTGGGGTTCTAATGAGGTTCTAAAACCTTGTGGGAATCCAATATATCATAAGTGAGTAATTCTTTCTGTTAGAACTGATATGGATTAGAAGATTTAGATAACCGAAGCTGTGGTAGGGATGGCAGTTGTTGTTGCTCAACGGACTACTCCGGAGGATCAACGCGAACTGCTAGGACAGCAATGAGAAGAGCAAGCTGCAGAGACTAAGGGAGTGATTGACCTTTTGTCACCATGGAACTCTTAAGTCCTTCGGAAAATAAGAGATGAGATTCCGAGATTGTTGCAGGAGACGTTGTTATTATATTTATTATTAGTAATATTATTGCGTAGTGTGATCTCTGAAATATTAGTGGTTCCAGATATAAACCACAGTGTGATGTTTGAATTATTTTGATACGTACTAGACTTGAAAAATCAAAAATATTTTATGATTTTATGAGTGTGACATGTTTGCCACTAACATTTGTGCTTTCACAAAGGGTCTATTTACGTCATTTGTGATTATATGTGATTGATTGCGTGATTGTTATTTGTGTGAGCGTATTAATATTTTCCAACGAAAATATTAAACGCGATTATTTCTTAGCAAGCGTTAATTAAATGTCATGCGACAATTTAATTTACGTGAGACCCATTTGACCCAGTTAAATGGAAGCTAGAAGGATAATGAGAGTTACGGGTAATAGTTTAGTACGTGACAAGTTGCCTAGCTAGCATTAGTACCCAAAATTGTTTTTACCAGATCTTATCCTGAATTTTAGATCACGAAATTTTCCTTTAAAAGGACAGCCAAGTAAAGTGGAATAATTTATCTTCATCTTTTCTTGTACTTGCTTGGCCAACCACTCACTTATAAGAGGGAATAGTTAGTTGCGTTATTAGCTTTAGTGGGGGGGTGAAGGACCTAGTTCTCTTTCTTTTTTTCTTTCTTATGCGCCGTGTGCCCTTCTCACTCCAGGGATTCACATTCCTGTTCGATTCTTCCCCTAGGTAAGCCGTGTAGTGGTGAGAATTGGGAGAGACCTTGCAAAATTTAGAAAGAAAGTGACAACCCTTGATTCTTTCCTTCTTTTCCTCATATGCGCTTTGGACAAATTCTATTAAGAGATCCCTATGCTATCCGATCATTCCCTTAAGTAGTGCTAGACCGTGTGGCTCTTGAAGTGTGTGAGAAATTGGGAATTTATTTCCTTTCATTCCTTGGTTAAGCCTAAACTTTGAGAGATGTCGCGTGAGGACTGTTCTTTATATCCTCTGTACCCTTGGGTGATGTTATAGGCGATTTTATGGTTGGTGATCATAGCAATCCTCCTGTCTCTTCCTGTTTTCAAACCGCGGGTTCCTGGGAGATTTTAGGTGAGTATTTTAAAATTTTTTGCTTTTGATTTCTGTATTGTTTGTTAATAACCTCGTTGAAGATGGTTTTGAGTTTAAAATGATTTTTGTTAAATTATTATTTTATTTTCATCTTGTATTGTTGGTTATTGAGTTTGTTGAAAATAGTTCCAAGTTCTAGATGATCCTGTTAAATCATGATTTAGTAGTAAAAGTTTGAAAATGGTTTTGTTTTCTCTTGTGTAAAAGATAATAGTTTTCATGTTAATCTTTGAACTACAAGACTATGTATGAGTAAGAATGATTTTGTGACAGGTTTTGGAGAAGAGTTTTAGAAAAACTTTAAATTTATTTAGGTCCTTGTTTGATTTCTTAGAATCTTATAAGTGGTTTTGGTATATTTGTTATTAAAGCTCTGTTGAAAGAAAATTGAGTGTTTCCCTTAATCCTGTTGTTGAAGCCGTGAGCTTGTGATTTCCAACTTGCTTCTTTCATAGTTCAGTCAATGTCTTAGTTAGGAGCCTTTGAAAACGTGATCGAGTAGAATTTTGTAAATTGTTATTTTAGAATTTCAAGACGATGAAACACCGAATGTTTAAAGAATCTCTGTGACTCTTAAACAAAGTGGAGTCTTAGAAAATTAAGTGTTTGATGTCTTAGTATTATTTTGAAATTTTACTTGACTGACTGTAAATGTTTGTTATTTTAGGTATTCTAGAAATTCGATAATTGCTTGGTTTCAAAAGAAAATTATTTTCTAGTGTCTAAAAGTTAAAAAGTTAGTCATAAAATTTTGAGTGGGTCTGTAATTTGTATAGTCCCTTGAGGAGAGAAAACAGAATTCATGTTTTAACATTTAAAGACTAGTGGTTTTAGTGCTGATGGTGTAAAGAACAAGATGATTTTAGAAAAGTTTTGGATCAATTTAAAGGGATTTTAAAGATAAGTGTGTTATTAAATTGCTTTTAATCTTTAATCAAGCGTGGTTGGTAATTTTGAGACGATGAGGACCTAATCTCAGAGGAACTTTAATGTCCATGAGAATGGTTGAGCCTTGAGAAAATGAAGTTGTGTCTTATTAGCTCCTTGTGTCGATATTGTTTCTAAGAAATTGATTTTTTTTCCTTTTTAGAAAAAGGTTGATTGGAGAAAAGAATTTTAATTTTTTTTTTTTGAGATTTTAAGTGCTCTTTTTTATAATTTTGCTATGCGTAACCGTGATCGTATGCTAATAGGTTAGTATTATTTTCGTAGTAACGGTGCGAAACCGTAGATCGTGTTCGTGTTCGTGATCGTGGATGAGCAAATGTCGTGATCGGGAATGAAGCGTCAGTCAGTCGCAAGGAATTCTTCGTCCACTAACTACGTTTACTTCACAGTGTGCTATATGTATATGCTTATGTTATCAAATGTGATTGTTGCTATTGTATGCTATACTATGTAGTTATAAATAGGCTAAATTATAAAATTGGTCCTGTAAGTTTATTTTAGGTTTCAATTTGGTCCTCTACGTTTTATTTGTTTCGTTTTGGTCCTCTACGTTTTATTTTAGTTTTCAATTTGGTCCTTTCCGTCACTAAAAGTCAATTGTCCGTAGCTAGAATTTGGCTTTTAGCTACGGACAATTGGCTTTTAGTGACGGAAATGACCAACCTGTTGTAACTTTTAAAACGTAAGGGACCAAAACGAAACAAATAAAACATAGAGGACCAAATTAAAACCTAAAATAAACATAAAGGACCAATTTTGTAATTTAGCCTTATAAATATTATAGCACTACTTACATTAATAAGCATTGTGAATACTTATGTGTGCAAATTATTTTACGGTTTTGAGTAAAGTAATTTTCCGTATTTTACTATCCGTGTAGTTTCGAGGACGAAACTATTTTAAGGGGGGTGGTATTGTAACATCCCAATTTTTAAGAAAGGTAATTTTAGCGATAAAATCCTGAATACTTGAAGATAAGTCATATAGATTGATCACCTCAATGATTTACTGAGAGTACGAGAAATTATTGAGTTATTTTGAATAATTTAATTATTAAAAATAATAATTATTCATGATGTCAATTCAAATTAATTGACAACATAGACATATGCTGCTTTTAAGGAGAATTCATCAACCGTACTTATTATAAGTTTTCCGCGTGACGCGATAACGCGTATTTTGTGCTAACTGGAAAATTGATTGAATTAAATCAAGATGAAATTAAATTTAAGAATTAATATTTAATATTAATTCATGGTTCGAAAAACGTCGAAAAACTCTAACGAAGTTTCGTCGCGTTTCAAATCGTCGGGTAAATTTTATCTGCATTAAAATTTAAAACGAACTCCGATTTCGATGAAAATCGAATCGTAAATTGTCGTGATTATTTTTGAGTGTTTGATATTGTTTTTATTATTCATGATCATATTTTATCGCGCAGTGAATTAATTTCTCGGTAAATTAATTTTCGCGAATTAATCGGCAAAGAAGTTATCAGTGACGCGATTATTCGACGCCGTGTTTTAGTACCCTTAGACTCTAGGATTATAGGGAAATCATGATAGATGAGAGATTAGATGGGTTAGATTGGTGATCGGTTAAGAATCTAGCTTTTTGGTGTTAGGTGTCACTTTTTGTGTGATTTAAATTCCTACACTTTGCTTACACTCATTTTAACCTTGTGTTTTTACTTAATAATTTTTTTTTTGATCACACCCTTTTTACGGGCTGTTGGCCGAATCCATCTTCCCTTTTACTATTTTTTGTTTGTTTTATATCCCTTTGTTTTAGTGTAGGTTAATAAGACGACATAGATTAAAAACAAAACTATTAAAAACCTTTTTAATTGATTGTTTTGTAAAATTGAAATCCTCTCTTTATTTTTGAAGCACCAGGCCGTGACACCCCCACCCTCTCTACTTCTCCATTTGCTTCTTCTTCTTACTTTTAGAAAGAGAAATTCCCATGGTTCCTCTCCTCCTTCCATGGCGTGACCCACCTCCCATTTTACTCCCCATTCTACTACTTCCTTCCTTTCCTTTTTGGTTGCAGCCGAACACACCCATTCTCTAACCCTCATATCTTCTCCTTCTTCATTTTCTTGAGAAAGAAGCTCTCCAAAACTTCATGGATGCTTTCTCCACCAAAACCTTGAACTACTTCATTTATCAACTACCATGTTCTTGCTAATTCTTCTTCTAACACTTCATTCCTACCTAGCTCATCATCAAACATTTGGAGAAGCATTTTCCTTCACACTACTGCACTTTGTTCTTTTAACATCGGTTAAAAACACCTTTTCACATCGGTTTTCAGTTCGTTATTGAAACGAGGGATATTAAAAGTGGGAACAATTTATATCGCAAAGTTACTCGACGTTAAAAGTTAACTTTAACATCGGTTTACTGATACCCGACGTTAAAAGTTAACTTTTAACATCGGTTTTATAATAACCGATGTTAAAATTATACTTTTGACATCGGTTATTATAAAAACCGATGTTAAAATTATACTCTTGACATCGGTCGGATAATAACCGATGTTAAAAATCATACTTTTGACATCGGTTTTATAATAACCGATGTTAAAAATCATACTTTTGACATCGGTTTCTCTAAACCGATGCAACTATTTTTTTTTTTTAAAATATAAATATACAGTATAGTAACCTGAAATAACAGTCAGGATTCCCAGATCAAAATGCCTAACGAATTTCTACTTCCAAAACAATATAGCCTTCTAACACAAAATCCAGAATTTACAAGCATCATATCATGGCAAAATCATCAAATTATCATGCTTTCAACATAACCAAACTACAACGTTTAACCTCCTTCAAACCAGTTACAACGTTTAACTTCAAACCAGTCACACAAAATCCAGAATTTACAAGCTATCATGGCAAAATCATCAAATTATCATGCTTTCAACATAACCAAACTACAACGTTTAACCTCCTTCAAACCAGTGACTATTCAAATCCTTCAAAAATAATAGTAAACCAAAGTGAAGAAGATTCTGCTCCAATCTATACTTTTCTCAAACGAGCATGCACAAAAGCAAAGAAGAAAAGAAGATTCACTGCTTTTATCACGAATTCTGCTGCTTGTTCCTGCAGCTTCAACAACAACATAACTTAAATGAGATATAAAGATTAACTATATACTAATCAACTAAATAAAGATTATTTCTAAAAACTTTGATCACTTTCATGCACACGTTTCCTAAGAAACTGACAGCTTTATGTATTTATTGGGTTTCCATAAAAAAAAACAGATTATTGAATTAATAAACGATACCAAATCTAACATGCAGAACCCAAAATAAAATTAATTTTCCCAAGGAGGCCTAACTTATAAATGATTCAATTTATAAGTTTACATATCAATTGGTTTAAATTTATGAAATTAATTTTCCCAAGGAGGCCTAACTTATGGGTGAAGTATAATCAATGGTCCAATGGTTCAACGACTGTCTTGAAGAGAAGGATATGAACCTTATCAATGGAAAAGTACAAAAAACCACCAAGAGAATGTGTAGCATAGGAACCAAAGCTAGTACCCACAATGCGATTGCCAAGTGGACCATAAGAAGAATCAAATTCCTGTAAGATCAGTAAGTTTTTCTTGTTAGCCAAAGTCATTTTTCACTTAGAAATGAACATTATGGGAAATAAGCTCTACAATAAACCATTGCTTAAAAGGAGGGAAAAAAAATGAAAAATCTATATCAAACTTGTAGTCAAAGCGATAATATTAAACAAACCTACTTAAACAAAGGCAAGCTGAAACTTAAATTTTCATTACAATCCTGAATCTCTGATCAACCCTCCATGATAAAATTCCTTTACGTATATTGCTTAAACTTTGAACATATATAGTTCCTATAGAACTCACCGCAGAAGCATATTCCACTAATATTGTAGCAAGTGTATGATTGTATTAGTATGCAAATGTGAATGGCCCACAAGACTATGGTTCATAATGTAATTTCCTCATATCTCATGATTTCATATTTGTTCATCTATACTACAGACATATCCGCATATCTGATAATGTGAATGGTTCATTGACTTTTTCAAAAGCGAGAAAAAGAAAGATCCCATCTATTTTGTTTTGTGGCATGCATCATGCATCAACTAAAGTACTAAACCAATACAAGTAAAAGGATATACCTTTGAACAGCCCACAAAATGATCCATTCACGGATCGTACAGTTAAAATGTGGGTATTCTGCTATTGAATTATGTTCAGATAAACCAGATTACTTGCAGCAATTATTACAGGGTCTTTTCATTTTTGGGCCAAATCACTGTGTTCTTGCTATATCTGATGATCACCAGATTCACTGCCATGTTTTATGCTCGGCTCTTCATAATGCCATTCATATTGTCCTTGTTTCCAGATTCTCCAAGTTCCTTCTCCCCTGCTCCATTGTTCTATTCTAGCTCTCCTTTCTACGCTACTTTCTCTTTCTCTCGATAGACTCCTATCACCTGCCCCTGACTTCTACTGCCCACTGCCCATGATTTTTGGGTTCAGGAAAAAAGGAGCAATTTT
Organism: Calophaca sinica; assembly: GCA_037113605.1. Lineage (NCBI taxonomy): Eukaryota > Viridiplantae > Streptophyta > Magnoliopsida > Fabales > Fabaceae > Calophaca > Calophaca sinica. The sequence goes on from CM073732.1 coordinate 71,745,061, forward strand.
CCTTAAAAGAGAAATTACATGATGCCTAACCTAAGTTAACCCAGCAACAATCATCCAAGTAATTTAAAAAGCAAACCAATGCTAGACCACTATAAGCAAAAATATATTCTTCTACCCCTATTGATTTAATTTCCTTTTCAAAATCTTTCAGAATGGATTCTTGATCCTCTGACTCTGTGCCCTATTTTCTCACTCTCCAATAAGAGCTCCATTCCACCAACCAAACAAAATGAATTCAATCCAATGATCCCCCATCTTTGACAAACACACAAAACTAAAAAATCCAATGAATTGAAACACAACAAAGAGACATAAGGACAAACAATATTATAAACCCGAGAACATTAATGCACAAGTTCCACTCTTACCTCTACCATCTGAGGACGCAAAAAGGCATAAAGCAGTAACCAATATCAAGCACCAAGATTTCCCATACTATATTCTGCGGTGATAAAGATGTAATATGCTCTCAATTTAACAAGTTTAATGTCGGCAAGATAACAAAAGCACGTTTCACAGTGATAATACAAATTAGACATTTACAGTGATAACAAGTTATTGTACATTCTAGGTGCATTGCATTATTTAATACTGCATCATTTTTCTCATTTGGTACCTTTCTGCAAGTCAGCTACCTACCAATGTGACTCTACAACTTGAGAAATTTCCGCATTTAACTCCTTTCAAGTGATGTCATTTTTTGCTTCTAGGTTCAATTGAAAAACAAGGACCATAGAATATAAAATAACTAGAAGAAAAGGAAAAATCATTCCTTATCACAAAGATGATGTAAGTGGCCCAATACTTTTGACACTTTTGTTGTTTACTGAATTTATATAGGAAAAGTCGTGCAAGTAGAGGACTGCATCTGAATTAGGCCACCAGGGTCAAGTGGTCCATTTTGGAAAATTGGAATGGATTAAGGATTAAATTACTGATTATATTGGCATTTTCAAAAGGTATGTTGACAAGCCTAGAATGAATAGAATCTTGTGCTACGTTCTTTGTTGCAATTTAGTAGTACAAGTGTAGATGTATTAAGTAAATGGATCACTTCAACTTTTTTTTCCCCTGTTCTACTGAGCTCAAAGAACCCATAGTAATCATATACCTGTAATATTGTGTAAATAGCATGATTGAAGCTTATATTATGAGCAAAAAAAAAAAACACAATAAAGCAGGTAATCAATTAGATTTTCTTGAAGGAGAGGATAAGAAAGAGAACAGCCAAATATCAAATTATGAATCATTACACTGTGGTAAAAGGGATCGTGCAAAGAAGAATATGGGTTGCACAAAGATAAAGGCACTATTATATTGTAGTTTTTTTTTTTTAGTATACAGTAAATTTCACAGCAAAAGGATTCCCGACACTTTCCACCGCATACAGACAAAGATGTGGTAACTGAAACATCACCAGTGTTATATTGCAGCATTATCACTAGCTCCAAATAACATCACCTGCAATATTATTTAATACTAATGAAATTAAATAATATTGCAGGTGATGTTATTTGGAGCTAGTGATAATGCTGCAATATAATAGTGGTGATGTTTAAAGACTTCAATACCTAGAAGACATCCTTAAAGATGAATGCATTCTGCTCTAGCCAAATACACCAGATAATAGCAAAAACACAGCACAATACCACAGAATTTTGGCCTCTACTTGTGCAAAGCTAAATCCTTTAAATTGAACCACAAGAAGATGCTCCAGGGTAACAGCACAAACCCAAGGCTTATAAAAAATTCTGAAAGCTGCTTTTCAAAGAAAGGAGACAGCCTTGCAATGAAGAAATAATTTTGTGCCATTTCTGAACTTGAATTGCAGATTACACACACATAGGACAAAAGCCAGTTAAGAAAAATGCCAGACAGATCAAATCAAGAAAAAGTCTTACCAATCCAGCAAATTTTCACTCAACAATACAACTTCGGTAAAGATCAAGAAATAGCCTTGCCCAACGTTTTTGGATGTCGTAAATATCCTCTAGAGGAAATGGTTCCGTAGTGTGGAATCTCTGCAAGTTGAAATGACATAAGAAAAATATTTGCTCATCAACTAAATAAAATGTAATATAATTGTGTTAAAAGTCCTATTACCTCCATCCATGAACCAGTAATACTTGCGGTGACAATGTTGAGCATATGTCTCATGACATAAAATCCACACTCAGTGGATCCATCTTGCATTGGCGACTACAAATAAATAATCCAAGTAAATTTCTTTTATATAGTAATTTATATCATAAACTGTAATTGAACCTAAAGTGGTTAAGCTACTTACATTGGGGAAATGCCATGTAGGCTTCTTCCTAGAACCCTTCAAAATTTGATACCCCGACATAGCACTATGATAAAAATATATATTCATCTAACGTTATGTTACAGATTTTAGAGTAATATCATAAAGTCAATGTATGGCAAATAAAAACTTACACATTAACTATATTCTTGATAGACGTATTCGCTTTCTTTGCAATGAACAAAGGAAGACGACATCATTGGTCCTAGGACACATGATCAACAATTGAAAATGTTGCCTGCATTTGGGAACAATTAGTGATAAGTCACATGATTTTAAATAAGTTATAAACATGCATGTACTTACGAATCCAAGTAAGGTGCTAGGTAGCACACTTCTCCCCCGCATAGCCTTTGTTGAATGGTACTGATAACATTTTCTGTGGAGCTATAAGAAGTCAAGATGTCCTGAGGGTCAATGAATCCATATAAATGCCGATTGCCTCTCTCGACACACTGGCGGTGTAGATACCTACGGTGTTAGAATAAATGTTAATTATAACAGTATGACACTCAAGCAGTTAACTAATTTACAAATAAAATTTACTTACGTGAACCAAAATTGTACAACACTTATGGAAAGCATTTGGTTACCCGTACACAAATCCATAATTTCCTTCGGTGTGATATAAAAATGGCCAAGGTTGGGATCATGTTCCAACTTTAGTCGTACTGGTTGCTGAATAGACACAGCCAATACAATCAATTCTTGAACTGAATCAAGTTGAGGTTCTGACCTTTTGGGTGGAACATCTTTGCTAGATCTGTCAGTATCCTAAACAAAAATGATAACGCATTACAAATTTCTTGGCCATTAAAAAGTTATGTTATTTCAAGTATAAATAAAGAAAAAACTAATTATAGAATACCTTGTTTGAAATAGGTTGCGTAAGTCTTCTCGGCCATTGAATGAAATTTTTAGAGCTTGTCCCACCTTTTGAACCTCATCAATGGGCATAGGTACTTTAGCACTTGCATCTCGAACCTCTTCAACCACCACCTCACCATATCATTCTCTAATATCTTGTTGTGTATGGTTGGGCCCAAATTGACAACACTGCCAATTGCCACTAAACGGTAAGGATTATCAACATACAGCTCATATCGACCTGGGATATGATCAATCAGATTCTCCTCCAAAACTTGTTCAGCAACAGAACAACTGCCCTTAGCACTGTTAGCATCTACAACGCCATTAGGAGAATCAGAAGGTGGGACAGTTGGATTTTGTTTGGAGAAACCCATAGATACCAGCTCCTGCATCAAATTTGATAGATATTAATTACATACTGAATAATTTTTATTATCATTGCGTCAGGTTATATATTTACCTGCATCACATCATGTCTAATCTTCTGAGTAAGCTGCTCAGTGAGGATAGCCAATTCTTGTCTAGTGACTACTCCTGAGGAAGGGCCATAACGTGAATGTCGTCCGAAGTAATGTCGAATGCCCACACCTTGTCCAACACCACGAACACGGCCAGGGTGCTCCGTGCCCAATGGCGAGCCAAAATATCATCACATCCATGTGGAACAAAGGTTCCTTGCGAGCATTGTTCAACCAGCGATTCCTACAATACATTATTCACAAACATGTGTAAGACGGTGTGTAAGCTTGTTACAATTACAACTTCGATTAAACATTTACTTACAATCTTCTCAGCAACAACACGTGTTTCCTCAGATGTATAATCTCCTGATTGCTTTTGTCCGCTCTCTTCCATTTCTCGTTGAGCGGTGATGGAGGATCAACAAGTGACGAAGGATCCACTTGGGATGCTCCCCGACGTTGTTGCTCCTTTTCTTGCATCATCTTCTCCTCAAGCAACTCATAGCCCCCACGAGATAATCTGTGGGGGTAGACATTCTTTGCCTGGAGAACTTTTGCCTTGTTTCTTTTCTCCTATTATAAATAATTTCAATATAAATCTGCCACATAAATTCCAGTAAAAATAAATAAATTTGGTAGGCCAAGTAAAAAACTATATTTCCAACACACCTGAAAGGAAAGGTCCATTCGGGACTTAACAAACGTCTGCCACGTCTCCTCATCAAGGAACGTATACTTCGCACAAGGAGATTTATCTGACAATTCTCCAAATATGTATTTGCTAGTGAGATATGTTTTAAATCCCCTCCAACGCACACCAGCATATGCAAGCCATTTCTTTTTCAGCAATTTAGAGTTCGGAACATCAAAAGTTTCCTACATTACATAATTGAATGGAGGAGTTAGTGCATGACAATAATATGGTTAGATACAACAAATACAAACATAGATGGTAAAAGTGAAATACCATGATAGTATCCCAAATCTTATCCTTTACGTCACCCGCAACATCTTTCCAACGCTCCTTTAGGATATTACCCTTGCTTCGACCAAGGACGCCCACATAACTCCTAAACCTTTTCCTGTTTGGCCCGATAGCAGCACCAGTCAATTCATCAAACTGAATAGACTTCTTATGCCCACCACTACGGTTGCGGGACAAATCCTTTAACCGAGTGGCACATCTACCCTTTTTTTCTGTGAGAGTGTCGCTTGATGGATCATCCATGTGCCTGTTTAAAAAAAAAAAAAGGTTAGTAATGACAATAAGATAATAGATAAATAACAAACATAAGATAACTTATATATATCATGAAACAATAAAATAAACATAACTTATTTTCTAGTCCCATAACCCTTCATGATGATCATCACGAGTGGCATGTACATCATCATCAATTTCACTTTCCTCAATGAAAGTAGGCATCTGCGTTGAGAAAGAGGGAGTCTCAGAAATATCAAGAGTTGAATTTTGGTTTTCATCACTGCCATGCATATTTCTTCTTTGAAGAACCACTGACCACCTTTTGTCAGAAGGATCATTAACATAAAACACTTGTTTTGCTTGGGATGCCATGATGAAAGGCTCATCCTTATATGCTACCTTCTTAAGGTCTACCAGAGTAAATCCTAATTGATCGGTTTGTACTCCACTATTAATGTCAACCCACATACATTTAAAAACGGGCACTCTAAATTTAATGTAATCAACCTCCCATATCTCTTCAATGACTCCAAAGTAAGATATGGATGCCATAATGGGGTTTTTATCCTTTGAACTAGAAAAGTGCATGGACTCAGCCACAACCATAACCCCACTGTTTGCACTTACTCTGTCATCTTGAGACTTAGTATAGAAGGAAAAGTTATTGATATCGTATCCACTCCAACATATGACATCAAAGTTAGGCCCATGTGCTAGCCATTCTAATGTTTCAGAAGCAGTATCACCATTAACAATTTGTTTTTCAAACCAGTTTAGGAAAGTCTTGTTATGCTCGTTCAACAACCATTTTTCGTTCATTCGAGGGTATTTTTCCTTGACAATGCTTTTGTGAGCAGATAAGTATGGTTGAACCTCATCAATGTTGTTCACTATATACAAATGTGCTTGAAGCACTTCTTCCCGACCCATGCTCTTAACATTTATGCCTCGAGTACCTTTACCTGCCCATCTTCCCTCATGACGAGACTTAGGAATCCCTATAGCTTCTGCTTCTGACAAGTAGTCTGAACAAAACTCAATAGCTTCTTCTGCAACATATCTTTCAACAATAGATGCTTCAGGACGGTATTGGTTCTTAACATACCCTTTCAAGATTTTCATGTACCGCTCAACTGGGTACATCCATCTTAAGTAAACAGGACCACACAATCTAATCTCTCTCACTAGATGAACAATTAGATGAACCATGATGTCAAAAAATGAGGGAGGAAAATACATCTCCAATTGACACAAGATAATAGCAGACTCATTTTCCAACTCATCCAACTTCTGAGGGTCAATTACTTTGCTACATATAGCATTAAAGAATAAGCATAACCTAGCTATGACATGCCTAACATTTTTAGGCAAGATGTCACGAATAGCCACTGGTAGTAATTGTTGCATCAACACGTGACAATCATGAGACTTTAAGCCAACTAATTTGAGATCTTTCATTGACACAAGGCTCTTGACATTTGAAGAGTAACCCTGTGGCACTTTAATGCCCCGTAGACACTGACATAAACTTCTTCTCTCTGTTTTGGATAAGGTATGACATGCTGGGGGTAAATATGTGCGGTTACCTCTTGACTGTGGAGCTAACTGCTCTCGTATACCCATCACAACCAGATCTAGACGAGCATTTACACCATCCTTTGTCTTGCCCTGAATGTTGAGAAGTGTTCCGATTACACTATCACACACATTTTTCTCTACATGCATCACATCAATACAATGTCTTACATCAAGACTAGACCAATATGGAAGATCAAAAAACACTGACCTCTTCTTCCATATGTTTTTATCAGTAGACTTCTTTTGGGTCTTTCCAAAAATAACATTGATGTCCTTCACCCGTTGATAAACTTGCTCTCCAGTTAAGGAAGTCGGAGCTACTTCGTTCTCCTGGCATCCATTAAAAGCTTTTCTCAATCTACGATACGGGTGATCAAGTCTAAGAAATTTTCGATGCCCAAGGTAAACTGTCTTCTTTCCATGTTGCAGCTGATGATAGCAAGTTCCTTCTTCACATATAGGGCATGCTTTATGCCCCTTGACACTATACCCACACAAGTTCCCATATCTTTGGAAAGTCATTGATGGTGCAAAATAACATAGCACGATCTTGAAATATTTATTTCTATACCCATCAAACACATCAACGCCTTCAACCCACAACATTCTTAAGTCTTCTATCAAGGGTTTTAGATAAACATCTATGTCATTTCCCGGTTGTCTTGGGCCTGAAATCATCATAGATAACATAACGTATTTGCCTTTCATACACAACCAAGGAGATAGGTTGTAAATTACTAGAAGAACAGGCCATGAACTATGGTTACTACTTAAGTTACCATACGGATTCATTCCATCTGTAGCAAGTCCAAGCCTAAGGTTTCTTGCCTCATTGCCAAAATCCGGAAACAAACTATCAATTTTCTTCCATTGCAAAGAGTCAGCCGGATGGCGAAGTTGTCCATCACATCTTCTTTCATCTGAGTGCCATCTAATGTTCTTTGCATCATTTGCATTAGCGAATAATCTCTTGAACCTTGGAATTATTGGAAGATACCATAATACCTTTGCAGGAGAACCTTTTGTGCTCACATCACAACTAGAATCATCATCCTTCACTTTGTAGCGTGAGACATTACACTTGGGGCAAACGTGATCATCTTTATACTCTTTCCAGTATAATATGCAATCATTAGGACAAGCATGAATTTTCTTATACTCCATACCCATGGGACACAATATTTTCTTCGCCTCGTAGTTACGGTTCGGCAATGTGTTACCTTCTGGAAGCATATCTTTCAACAATTCAAGCAATTCAGTAAAGCTTTTATCGGTCCACCCATTTCTCGCCTTCAGATTGACCAATCTTAACACGGCTGACAATCGTGTGAAATTAGTGCACCCCGGATACAAAGGCTCTTCCTTGTCACTGTTCAAAGTATCATACACATGTGCTCGCTGAAAAGACTCTGGTCCAATATCACGGATCATGTCCTCTAGTCGATCGTCCATATCTACATCAACTTCCTCTCTTTGGAACACACTTGGCATTCCTACCTGTTCGCCATGCCATATCCATTTTGTATAACTCTTGCAAAACCCGTCACAACGAAGATGATTTCGTATGTCCTTAACTTGTAGATTTGTGTCGTTCAAACAATTAACACAAGGACAATAAAACCATCCATTACTATCAACAATATTTCTTTGAGCAAATTTTAGAAAATCTTCCACCCCATCCGCATACTCAGCACTTAGGCGGCTAGCATTAATCCAACCGCGATTCATGACTTTGTTCTGAAAAGGCCCCCGCACTAAGCTAAGGAACCTAGAACAAACCAAAACATAAAACAAGACAGGAGAAAACAATGACTTATATATATATAGTTTCGGACGCCAGTTAACACGTCCGAATACAAACAATCAGATAAGTACCGATTATATATCCTGGGGACAATTATCGGTGTGTTCAGTTATAAACATCCGTGACAGGAAACTAAAGTTAGCACTTAGCATAAATCATCTACTTTATGAACATTGGCTTTCTTATTTGAACAAGAAACTAATCTGCAAAGGTATATGAATTTGCTTACAGTTGGAATAGGCTTTTTCATGACCTGATATAATGTTCAACCAGTTAATAGTTGATGTTTCATGAGGTTTAATAAAGTTTTAGTCCAACACTTTGGATTCATTGTTTGCAGGGTGAGCACAACAAACTATAGATTGGACTTGACATGTAAGAAACTCCAAATTCTAAAAAACACTGTTGTGAATCAGATACAGAATTGGAACATTCTTATGAGGAGGTTGCATAGCATTTGCTTTAGCTACATACTTTAGCTCCATTCATGTACTCATCTATTTTTATATTTTTTAAGTCATAACTAAACAATATAATATATATATATATATATATATATATATATACAGAAGATCGGTTTCATATTCTCTATGAGATATTCTCTCTCTTGCTTTTGCTTCCTCTATTTTTTTATTTTTTTTTCAATTCACTATTTTATAATACTCATAAATTCCTTGATCAGTTTTCTTTGGTATACATTCAATTGGGCTAAGAGACGCATTCTGTACAATCTTCTTTTGTTCCTTTCAAGAAGATATAGGTGGCTTAATAGATGATAGTTTTCATATATTGAAAATTATTTCATCCAAAATTGTCAACTATTTACCTACCAGTCTTCAGTACAAAGTGAACCGTTTTCTGATGCTTAAGTGACTCTTTGATTAAGCCAGCCATGGAGGTTTGAATCGCAAGTAGTTAAATGAGAGATAGGTGTGTCTTTTTGAACGTTTTGTTGACTAAAGCATTTGAGATGGGCAAATATTTTGTATGTATTTGTGCCTTATATCACCTATCACAATTGTAATTTTTCCATTTATATGAACTTCACTACTGTATGGAAGTTGTTTAGCATGATTAGAGAGGGAAAAATAGAAGATGAATAACTGAATAGCACGATTTCAATTTTAGCTTCATCTTGCTACTCTACGGCCCGATTCACAATATTGAAGCCATGAGGCAGCATCCTCTATTGGGGAAAAACAAAATTTTGAAAATGACAAGATCCATATTATGGCAATCGTTAGTTTAATCCAAGATAAGTATCAAGCAGCAGGTTCTTTAATTGAGAAACACATTTGGTCTTTTGGCACAGTTAGAGATTACATTTTCATCCATGAAACTGCTATAGGCCTATAGCAATGGCATGATAGCTTGCAACAGTCTATAACATGAAATACAGTATTAAAAGAAAATGCTCCATCCATGGGGGTAGACAGTGGAAAGAGATAGAGAGAGAGGGAGCAATAGACCTGAACGTGATTGTAATGTTCACAATCAATGGCAAGCAATTGAGCAGAAGGTGGAAAGTAATCTTCCAAGAGCTAGATAAACAGAGGTGGAAAATGGCTCGAGATGAACAACTAGTGAACTATATAGCTTATTTTAAGGAAGCATTCGCAAATCATAGGCCTAAAGCTGAAGTAAATCATAGGCTGAATATCAATACACAACAACAACAACAACAATATTCAAATATACAACACAGCCACCCTCTATCAAGTCATACTACATATCAAGATAAATCATTATTCAATCTGAAACTTAATACACAAAAAATAGAGAAATATAGCAAGAGAGAAATAGATTTTAGCTAGGGATTTGAGAAATTACCAAGAAGGAAGGGGAAGCAATGAAAATGGAGGCAGGGCACGCAGTGAAAATGGACGCACGAAGAGGACGACTTTGTCAGTGGTTGTTCGCGGCGAGCGTCGGTGTTCGTCAGTGGTTGTTAGCGGCGAGCGTCGCTGAAGGAGGAAGGGGGGCAAAGCGACGTCATTGAAGGAAGGAGGCAGGTGCGGCGTGTTCGTCGTCAGCCGATGTTCACGAGGAAGGAGGAAGGAGACAGTGCGGCGTCACAAGGAGAGGAGGAGATCTGGAGCGAAGGAAGGAGAGCTTTGTGAAGCGAAACGGCAGCGGGCCGAAGGAAGGAGGTCGTCGTTTTGCTCGTCTGAGAGATTTGAGAGAAAGGTTTTGAGAGAAGGGACACCGAGAGTGAAAGACGCGGGGTTTGTGTATGCGCGCGGGTGCGAAAAAAACATTTCAGTCTATCGGTTTTCTAAAAACCGATGTTAAAAATTTTTCATAACGGGTAAAACTATACCCGTTATTAAAAGTATTCAACTTAATTTCAAAAATGCCACCGCCTGTTTTTTAATAACGGGTCTCAAAAAACCGATGTAAAATTTTGTTATTAAAACCATTTTTTCCACTAGTGTCACCTAGAACAGCCCAAAATCATGAGCTAGAGGAGGGAGTAGGTGATATTTCTTTCACTTTGATTTCTTGTATTTATGACTTGTTTTGTGTTTAATTTGTGCTTGATTATGATCAATAAGAGAAAGGAACACATTATCCCCAAATTCTTGAAACCCTAACCTAAGGGAAAGAGGGATCTGTGTGATTTCTTGTGAATCTTGTAAATTAATTAGTGTTTCTAGCTTAATTGATGTTGTTGTTGTTGTTGTTGTTTTAAATTGATAGTTTGGGATTAAAACTTTGATTGGGTATTGTTTTTGATAAAATCCTATTCTTGAGGAAAGGGGATTAGTGGTAATTATGTTATGAATCATGTAATTAGTTGTTGAATAATATGTTTAGGTTGATAAAATTGATATTGGGTTTGTTTAAAAGAGTTAGTAAGCTAATTGTGAAAATTGGTTCTTGAGGGACTTCAAAAGCATGTTAGGACTTGATTGAGTTGTCCTTAATTATTAGCATTGTCAGTACCATAGTTTAAATGTTTTGGATCAAAGAATTGAAAAGATTTCTTGTAAAACCTTACTCTTGAAATGTTTTGAAAACAAGTTTTGAAACTTGGTTGGACTTGTTATTTGAAAGAAAAATGCTAAGTGATGTGGCACTATTTTATTGTTGGAAAATTTGCAAATTGGTCCTTGATTTTAGGCCCCTAGCCGTGAGCCTTATAGGTGTAGGAAAAAGGAAAATTTCTTGCAAAGACTTGTATTAATGATGCATGCTTAATTGAAAACTTGAGTGGATAAGTTTTGTGAAAAACACTTACTTGAAAATATGATTTTGGAAAGTGGTATATGACTTGTAATATGCTTTGAAATGTGCTTGGAACTATGCCTTTGATGTGTCTTTGTAGTGTGATGTCTTGGTGTTTAATTAAAGGACTTAGAAGTGGCTTGTGTGTTTTAAAAGGAAGTTTAGCAATTTTTTTTTTAGAAAAAAGGGTGCAAAAGCCGAGAGCCCCAAAGGAAGATTTTGGGAGGAAAATTATTTTGTGAATTTGATTTTAAATACTTGATTAATATATTTCAGGGTTTTATAGATGTAGAAAAATGATTCTTTGAAAGTTAGCACCTTTAAATTAAGTATGATGTGATGGTGTTTGGCTAGGATAAAGGGATTAGGGTGAGAGCCTAAGGTTTTAAATTTAGCTTTAGAATTTTGCTAAGCTTACCTCGTGTGATAGGAGTAAAGGGATCCGAGTTCGTGCGACGTGGGATCGAGGATCGAGGAATACGTGGATACGCGCAGCTTGGAGTTTGGTAAGGGCTTCTTCTAGATATTGCTTAGAGTTGAATAATTGTTATTATATGTTAGTGTAAGGGCGCTTCACATTCTAAGTGTTACTGTTTTATGTACTTATGTGTAAGGGCTACTTGATATGATCACTTATGGCCACCTTTGACAAAAGAAGTACAAAGTTGAGAATTCTTGAAATTCATTGGAAATGACCCATCTGGATTGTTTTAGTAATATCTTGAGCTGTAGAAGTCAGAATAATGTGTTCTTTGATGCGTTGGAAAGCTAACAACATTTCCTACAAATTCTATTTCATGTTACTTGACCAGATTCGGCTTCTATCATGGTGGAAAATGGGCTGGAAGTTGAAGACGAATTCCTGGACGAAAATACTTTGGTTTTTTATGTTGTGTGGGCTGCACTATTTTGGTGTTTGGGCCAGGTCCAACTAGAATAAGGGGTTGCACGTTTTTTAGGCTGAAAAGGAGGGCAATCTTTGGCTTGCATGCCTAGGTGACTTTTTAGTAGCTTGGGTGCTCTTTGAATGATCCACCTAGTAGAGAATTAAGCCTAGCACTAGTAGGTAGTTAAGTCTAGCACTAGGAATTAAGTCACTTAATGGTGACCTTTTATTTGTATCTGTCCAGCAACCTAAGGGCTATATATACTCCTTTTCTATGAATGAAATAGAATAACTTGTATGTTCAATTTTGGTTTGATACCACTTGATGACTATCCAATTTGCATGGTTTGTCAATCCTTGTGCAATTCAGTTGCAATTCACAATAATATAATAGAAATGATAAATTTGACAATGAATTGTAAATTGCAAGAATTTAAATGACAAGGAAATGTAAAGGCTAAATAGTGAAGAACCAGAATAAAGAAATTAGAACAAAGAAGAAATGAAAAAGATGGAATAGAAAGAAATGGGGGAGGCGCCACACTCTTGCTTCTATGGAGAAGAAGAAGAAATGATAAGCCTTGGGGAATGATCGCCACAAGAAAACTTGGTTTCTTGATAAGATCAAAAGGGAAGGTTCAATGAAGAACCCAAGAGAGACATACTCTCAACAATACACAAGGTATCAATTATCTAAAAATTCCAAGCTAACCCTTTATTGATTTGGGCACAACATATATATAGAGGGAGGGATCCTCTTTGCTGAATTTACAATGAAGGAGACAAGCCACTTAACTAGCATTATTCTTGGTGGTAATTTGTAACCTCCCTATTTATGACTTTGTCTACTCTTAATGGAATGGTGGTTACAAAACTCTCAAAACTGATTCTTCAACAAGGTATCTAAAAAGGCATCCGAGAATTGCTTCTTCTAACACCAAATAAGTGCTCTTACACCCCCCTTTGTAGCTCCATGGCGCCCTTCCTTATGCTTCATCCCAATCATCATTCAAACCAACAAAAACAACAAAAATAACTCAACATTTGGGCTTAGGCAGTGTATAACACATGTAGCAGCCCTTGCTCCATTTGAAATAAACACACATGCAAAATAAACTTAAGTGTTGGGGCCTAATTAATTAAATGTTCTGCACCCACACATTTTATTACAACTTATTAAAAATAAACAAGTAAAAAATGGGCAGCATGTCATGCGCCCAGCCCTCCTTCATGTGGACTCAAGTAGTTGACCAATTTGGGCTCTATTCCTTCTAGTTTAGGCCTTGCTTCCATTATAGTTGTCACCATTTGGTTTAAGGCCTCCTTAGCTTTCTTGGCACGTGTCCGTGTCATTAGTCCTCCTAGTCCTTGAAGTGCTTCACTAGTGTCCTTGCTTACTATGTCCTTATCATCCCCTCCTTCTTTAAGTGAATTCGACATCGAATTGAAATCTTCATCACCTATATCAAAAAGAGACAAATCAGCCACATTAAAGGTAGCACTAACACCATACTCACAGGGTAGTGATATCTTATAAGCATTATCATTAATCTTGGATAGCACTTGAAAAGGTCCATCTCTTCTTGGTTGAAGTTTGCTTTTCCTTTGTAAAGGAAACCTTTCCTTCCTCATATGCACCCAAACCCAATCACCAGGTTCAAAAATCATCCTTTTTCTTCCCTTGTTTGCATGTTTAGCATAGCTTTCAGTTTTCTTCTCAATTTGTATTTTCACCTGCTCATGCAATTTTCTCACAAATTTGGCCTTGGCCTTTCCATCTTTATGCTTCAAAAGAGAAGTGTTAGGCAATGGCAATAAATCAAGAGGAGTTAAAGGATTAAATCCATAAACAACTTCAAAAGGTGAATATTGAGTAGTACTATGGACAACCCTATTATATGCAAACTCCACATGAGGCAAACATTCTTCCCACATTTTAAGGTTCTTTTTAAGGGCAGCTCTAAGAAGAGTAGAAAGAGTCCTATTCGCTACCTCAGTTTGTCCATCCGTTTGAGGATGACAAGTAGTGGAGAAAAGCAGTTTTGTGCCCACTTTACCCCCACAAAGTTCTCCAAAAGTGACTTAGGAATTTTGTGTCACGATCTGAAACTATGGTTCTTGGCAGGCCATGTAGGCGCACAACCTCTTTAAAGAACAAATCAGCAACATGACAAGCATCATCTACTTTCTTGCAAGGTATAAGATGTGCCATTTTTGAAAACCTATCAACCACCACAAAAATAGAATCTTTGCCATTCTTTGTTCTAGGCAGCCCCAAAACAAAGTCCATAGAAATATCAATACAAGGAAAATCAGGAATAGGCAAAGGAGTATAAAGACCATGAGGCATTACCTTAGATTTGGACTTTTTACACACAATGCATCTATCACAAAATCTTTACACACAAGGCATTACCTTTGAGAGTGCCTTTGAAGAGAAAGAAGAGAGATTGATTCATGAAGAAAAGAAAGAGGGAGCGGTAGAAAAAAAGGAAAGCCATGACAAAAAGTTAGAAGATAAAAATGAGAGCTGTGAAAATGGAGTAAAGGGTGAAGAAAAAGAAAAGAGTGAAAACAAGATTGAGTTGAAGGAAATAATTTTGGATACTTGTTTTTATTCTAACTTTTTTCCAAATTGTATTGATTCTATGGTGAAGGAGTTTAAGGATGAAATTCTAAAGGAAGCTTGCAAGACAACCAATCAATTAGAAGATGTACTTCCAGAAGAACAATCTCATGAAGAGAAAAAAGTGAATGAAGGAGAATGTTCTCTAGGAGTGGCTGCCTTTTGTGAGCTTGGGAAAGATAATTATACCTTAGAATCTAAAGGGAAAGAGGAGCAAGTTAATCCTTTCAGTGAACTTGCATATTTTTCTGATGTGAAAGTTACATTTGGTGAGTTCTTTTGAATTATTTTTGACCCTGGAGGTACTGGATCAAGAAATTCGAGGTCGAATTCTTTTGAAGAGGGAGGGTATGATCACGGATGGCCACCTTTGACAAAAGAAGAGCAAAATTGAGAATTCTTGAAATTCATTGGAAATGACCCGTCTGGATTGTTTTAGAAATATCTTGAGCTGTAGAAGTCCGAATAATGTGTTCTTTGATGCGTTAGAAAGCTAATAAAATTTCCTACAAATTCTATTTCATGCTACTTGACCAGATTCGGCTTCTATCATGGTGGAAAATGGGATGGAAGTTGAATAAGAATTCCTAGACGAAAATACTTTGGTTTTTTATGTTGTGTGGGCTGCACTATTTTGGTGTTTGGGCCAAGTCCAACTAGAATAAGGGGCTGTACGTTTTTTAGGCTGAAAAGGAGGGCAACCTTTGGCTTGCATTCCTAGGTGACTCTTTAGTTGCTTGGGTGCTCTTTGAATGATCCACTAGTAGGTAGTTAAGTCTAGCACTAGGAATTAAGTCACTTAATGGTGACCTTTTATTTGTATCTGTCCAGCAGCCTAAGGGCTATATATACTCCTTTTCTATGAATGAAATAGAATAACTTGTACGTTCAATTTTGGTTTATACCATTTGTGAGAGAAAATTGTTTCTCTTTTGTTCTGGATTGAACCACCCTTTTGATCTTATCAAGAATCAGTTCTTGTGGCGATCCTCATTCTTGGCTTATCAATTTCTTAGGAATTGTAGCGCCTTCTATTTCTTACTCATCCACCTTTTTATTTTATTTCTCCTAATTTTCTTGATCATAAAATCTGAAAACTGAATGTTTTCTAGAAATTCAACTTAAGATCACTTAAAAGGCTACTATGGAGGTTGGTAGTCATCACTACTTCTAGACATATCTAGAGTTCTGATATTAAACTGAATTGTTTTCTAGAAATTCAACTTAAGATCACTTAAAAGGCTACTATGGAGGTTGGTAGTCATCACTACTTCTAGACATATCTAGAGTTCTGATATTAAATGCTGAGATATAATTTTATGTTTTGTATGTTGTGTGTAAGGGCACTTCACATTCTCGGTGTTTACGTAAGTATAGTATGTGTAAGGGCAACTATTAGACATGGATAAGTTTTATTATTTAATTTCAAGTCTTAAAGCGAAGAAGTCTGAGAACCTCAAGGTTCGAAGTGAGGGTCTCGTACCCCTTCGACTTTTTAATTCTTAAAATTTTATTTATGATTATTTAGTTTGCATGTCTGCAAGTGGTTGGTAGCTGTCCCCAACCCCCCACACTTGTATGATTGCCTCTCTGCCAACTCCACTGAGTTGCAGAGGGATGAACTGAGTTATCGGTGTCGATGCGTATACTGCTTATACTGCTAACCTGAGTGCATTGTGTTAAGCTTGGCATGAATATTATTGACATGTGGTTAATTAATTATTCGATTGCTTCTTGATTGATTATATGCGGTGATTGTTTCATTGGAATGGTGAAAAGTGTTGACGTGACGTGCATGAACTATATCCCGGATATCCTAGGGTGGTCGCGGAACCCAAAGCCAATGGCTGGAGTTCGGCAGCTTAGTTAGGCGTCGTGTCGTTTGGAGTTGTCGTGACGTTTATGAACTATATCCCAAATAACCTAGGGTGCTAGGGTCCCCTAAAAGGCTAAGGCTGGTTTTCGGCAGCTTAGTTAGATGTCGTAGCGTCAAGGAACATATCTTGAAATTCCTAGGGTGGTCGTGGAGCCCAAGGCTAATGGCTGGAATTCAGCAGCTTGTTCAGCGTTACCTTCCGGAAGATTGTCGAAAGTGTTGTGAGGGAATGAGTCCTAAGTTGAGTCCGGAGTTGCGTCTTGAGAACTATGCAAATTGTTGTGTTGCCTCTAGTTTATGATTTGCTATTTCCTGTATTTATGTTGTGTTGTTATATGCCTTGTTGTCGAATATGTTGTCGTATGTGCATTTGTCTCTTTATTTTAAGAAGTTGACCCTTGCCCGTGGTTCTTTCAATCAATGAATGTAACCCAGATGGCAGAGCAGACGGAGTGTTCAGGACTGTTGACCAGTGGAACGGAGGATAGACTATCCGGCATCTACTTGTGTGTTATGCTTGTGGTAACTTACTAGTAGTCTAGTAAGGGGCGTAACGAGTCGACCAGCTACAAAATATTTGTCATTCATTTCGGTGTTGTAATAAATGCAATTTCAGTTGTAAGGCTTGGAGTGTCATATGTGAAATACTTAAATAAATTATGAGTGTGAACCCTGTGGTTTTATTTTGATCTTTTTATTTATTTATTTTCCATCATGTTTCTGAATTCGCTGTGATACTCTTTCCATCCTTTTAAAAGAAGTTTTTGTAGAAAAGAAGAAAATAAATAAATCCGCATTTTCAAAAACCCTACGAACAGAGTATTTCACCTTTCAGAAATATGTCAACTTTTGTCAGAATATCTAGTTTAGTAGCGCTCTGGAAAAGGGGTGTTACACTTTTCGATATTCAGGTTGAGTTCAAAAACAACACAACAATGCTTCCACACTCCCAATGAATATATCACCCCATATGACAATTCAATCAAGCATAATCAAATAATTATTCAACATTCACATCAAATAAATATTCGACTAGCCATAACACTACACAGTTCAAGCCAATAATACATTTCAATACAATAAAACCATATCACAATCAATCATCAACATCAATAACACAGTTCATCCCTTTGTAACTCAGTGGAGCTAGTAAAGAGGTAATCAAACAAGTGTGGGGGATTGGGGCAGTCGCCAACCACTTGCAGACAGACCCATTAATTAATCATATATAAAGCTCAAACGATAAAATCAAGGGGCTACGAGACCCTCACTTCGAACCCTGAGGTTCTCAGACTTCCTTGATATACAAAAAAAAATGTTAAAACCAAAACTGGACTAGAAGTAGCCCTTACCGAAGTTGTCCGCTCGCGTGTTACATCACGTCTCTATCAAACGCCGCACGAACTCAGAATCTACAAGTCCTAACACCACAGTGAAACTTAGCACAATCTAGACATAAATCTAATTTCTAATTTCCTAGGCAAGGTTTCAATCCTAACCCCTAGGCTCTCAATTCCCAAAAATATTTTAATAGATCACATACACTTGGAAAACAAGTAATTAGAAGCTAAAAGGGTTTTAAAGACTAAGACTCACTAGAAAGAACACATAAGTTGGAAAATAACATTTTAAAGACTAATTCATTTTCCTTTCTAAAACTTTAAGACATAACACCATATAAGACAAAACTTTAAAACTTCAAGACATAACAAAACAACAAGTGATTCATGTTAAACTTCCCCCAAAAATCCTCTTTATGTCACGGCTCCAGGGAGCTCAAAGGGAGGGGAAAATTAACCTTCGATCACCCTAAACTAGCATCGAGAAACTAAAAGCAAGGAATAAAACACTATCCAATTCAAACACCCAATCAAGGCTTTTTCAAGAACTCAAGGGTTTTACAATTTCATTGTTTCAAACCAACCAAAGCATAACACTTTCCTAACCAAAACAATTTCAATCAAAAGTCCTTTCCAACCATTTTTAAAAACTTAAACAATTCTTAAATACACTACTTACAACAAATATAAGCTAAGATCACCAATCATTCTAACTCAATTTAAATTTCTTGGTTAGGCTCCACTAGGCCTTAAATCATTAAAATCACTTTCAATTAATCAAGTCGTTCCCAAAATTTTCCAAAGCTTAAATACAAGTCAATACACTTGAGTACATACAAATTGAAATTCATATAATTTTTGAAAGACTTGGAACTTACTTGAAAGGGTCCGTGAAGTTGAAAAACAAGGTTTAAGTAGTAAAGCTCACCTCCTTCAAAACTTGAAACATGAAACTATAAATTTGAAATTCCTCCTTACTATCAAACCTTAAGAATTTAAACAAGAACTTCAAATTCGATCTAATCACTTCCATAACTTTGCAAACTTGTATAACAATTGCATACTACCAATATGAACTAAAACACAAGACCATTTTCCTACCTTTCCAAAAACTTGCACACAATCTCATACAAACAATATAAAGCTAAGAAAACAACATCATCTTTCCCTCAAAGAAATAACAAATAACTAAAAGTAAGGTTTTCAAACTAAGACTCATTCATTTTTCAAACTTAGAACATGAACAATGCTATAATCCAATTCTTTTTCTCAAAAAGCTCAACTAAGGCTCCACTAGGTTCTTAGGATCTCAAAGAGTCCAATTTACCTTATGTGCTTCATGGCCTTAAAATTCCAAAACAAGTCCAAATGAAATCAAACATTTTCCAATTCTTTCTAAAACTTAAATACATTTAAATACAACTAATATGAACCAAAGAACACAAAAAATATTTTTCTCACAAATCCCTAAGAGTGATGCAAACCAAGAATGGTCAACTTTGAGAAGAAGCACTTAGCCAATTATCAAACAAGAAGAACCAAACTAGATTTTGTTCAAAAATTATTTTCATTGGTGGTGACGTCTCCTCAGTGTTTTAGATGTATCTTGAGTTGTAGATATCCGATTGAGGTGTTCTTTGATGTGCTAGAAAGATACGGAAATTATCTGCAAGTCGTATTTAAAGCTCAAACACCAAATTCGACCTCTATCATGGATAACAATAGGCTCCAAATGTAACCCGAATTTCTACACGGGTTTCTATTTTAATTTGGGCTTTCATTTGTGTTTTTTTTAACAGCCTTGTATTGGGCTTGGGTCTTGTACCAGGTTTAGCCTCCTTATGCTGATAGGTGCTTCCTAGGATTAGAATTAGGGTTAGCCATCACCTCTTTAGTCTATAATAGGAAGTACTTCCTATCATTTGGGGAGTTTTTGAATAATATTGAAAGTTTGCTCCTTTGTGAGTGTAAAGAGCTGTGTCTCTTTGTGGGTTCTTGAGTGAACCTTCTTGATTCTTATCAAGAGTACCCTTACTCTTGTGGCGAATCCTCGCTTGACTTATCACTCTCTAAGAGTGTGGGTCTTCTTCTCCATTTCTGTCTTCTCCATATTTTATATTTTTGTTCTTTATTTTTCCATGTCTTTTAATTTTATGCGCTTACTTTAAAGTTTCTATCTTTATGCGCTTTTCATCATCTTCCATCTTGTGCGCCATTTTCTTATTCAAGGTCAAAGCTTGCATCTTTGCTTGCTCGAAATTCATAAAATGTGCGCCAACCATAAGGATTAAAGAAGCATTACTTAAAGTTCATTTCTTTTCAGTCTTAATCCTTATAACAAGAGTCGATTCAAGGACGATCCGTTAAAAACTATATGCATCCAGCTTGGATCATATCAACATGTATCACAGAGGTTGACTTGAATTGCCACATCATTAGGGTTAGGGTTAGGTATAAGTACCCCTTAGCTTGACTTGGGTTACAACATGGTTAGAGTTTGTGTTAGGGTTTGGGACTAGTATCGCTTACCTAGACTTGAATTGCCACATGGTTAGGGTTAGGGTTGTCTAGTAGCATCATTTAGCTTAACTTGTTTTACAACATGGTTAAAATTAGGGTTAGGGTTAGGGTTGTCTAGTACCATGAGTTGGTTTACAACATGGTAAGCATTTGGGTCAGGGCTACGGACTAGTGTCACATACTTTGACTTGATTTGCCACGTTGTTAAAGTTTGGGTTAGGGACTAATATCACTTATCTTGAATTTGTTTAAAACATGTTTAGAGTTTGGGTTAGGGTTATGGACTAGTATGGCTTACCTCCACTTGGTTTGCCACAATATTAAGGTTTGACACTTGTATCACTTAGCTTGGCGTGGTTGACCAGATGGTTAGGGTTATGGGTAATTACTAGATTTCCTTAGCTTTACTTGGTTGGCCAAATGGTTAGGGTTTGGGTTAGGGACTAATATCACTTTACTTGGCTTGGCTTACAACATCGTTAGGTTAGTGATATGATTCTCGGAGCCGTTGGACCCAAATCAAGAGTCGTAAGGTGGAAGTGATAACGCCACAACCGGTTATGGATGTTCCGGTTGATAAGTTGGGGTTGAGCGCCACGGCAAGCCGATAAGCTCTAAACACGGCTCACAAAGAACCATAGAGAATCCTCTCCAATTTTAACTCAATAAAAAACTTCACCTCATTTTTGAATAAAAGATTACAATTTATAGAGATAGCTCAGCCTCCTAATTAAAGTAGCTAGTAATGGCATGCAAGCCACATAATTTATTCCTAATATAAAACATTAAAACATTATAAGACTAAATCAATTCCCACGTAACAGTACCATGTCTTGCACAAGATGATTTCCACGCAATAGCCTTTGAATTACTTGCCTTCTTCCAATCAAATTCAAGGAGCCTTTAATGAGGGTGCATGCATAAGGTTACGTAACTAAATTGTTTTGGCCAAAACCATTCTGAACCAAATTGTTTTGGCCCCATAATTAATATAATTCCAATGAACAAATGTTTTTGGTTCAGTTACGTAATTCAATGGTCACGTGAACTCAAATGAATCCTTGGATTTAATTGTCCACAAAAATGGAATAATGGTATTTTAATGGAATAATTAAATCCAATGAATCAAATGGAACACTAACTCCTCTAGGATGCTGCGCACAACAATTCTTCCATACGGTCACGTAGATGCTACGAGCTGTTGATATATCTCTAGGTATAATTTTTTTAGAATAAAATCTTTGTAGGTTTCCTTCCACATGCTTAATGAATTTAGGATCACATCATGCTTCCCTTCTTCAAAATGATTTGACCTCAAATCTTCATAATATTCTTCTAATAAAAACTTGGACTTCAGATACCTCTTTTTGTATGAATGAGACCACAAATTTCCTGGATCAAAGACTAATCTTGCTTCCTCAATTTGATTGTCCTTCCTCCTGATCAACCCATCCATGTTTGCATCATTCACCTCCTCTTGAAAGAAATTTGACCTCAAATCTGAACCTGCAAAAGATTGTGGGTTATGAAAAAATATTTCTCCTTGTTGCCACACAGTTAGGGTTAGGGTTAGGTACTAGTACTGTAACACCTGAGGACGAGATCGACCTCGTATTAGGACATCGTATCGAGACCTCGTGTCGAGATCCCGTGCCAAGATCGCGTGCCGAGGTCATATGTCGAGCTGATGAGGTCGCGTACCGAGCTGAGGAGGTCGCATGTCGAACTGAGGAGGCCGCGTGCACGAACTCGTGTTAGAACCTTGTGCGCTTGCACAAGCACCCTGATCGACCTCGTGTCGAGACTGTAACACCCGTATTTTACGAACGTTATTTAGCGTTAATGATTATATTGTTTGTAATATTTATAAATTGATATTATCGGTTTGCAGTTCTTGTCGCTGTGTTATTAGATCTTTAACCTATAGATTAGAGGGTAATCATGAGAAAGGAGAGATTAGATGGGTAGAATGATTGATGGGATTAGCATCTCATAACAGTAGTTACACGTCACTTATTTGTGTTTTTTTTAAAAAAAGAAAAATTCATTTAAATGGTTCTTTACCAGCTGTATATCACGATCAGCCCCTCACAACCCTCACTTTCTCTTTTCTTCTTTCTTCTTCTCTGAGTTTCCTCTTCCTCTCCAAAACTTCCATCGAAGAACCTTGGATTTTATAGAGTCTTTGCACAAACTTTCTTCATCAACCTTGTTTCTTATCATCTTCTCGACATATATCACCATCTCGATCATCATTTGAGGTATGAAAAACAGAATTTTCTCTTCCTTCATGTTACTGTTAGCGCCACTTCTTCTCTCCATTTTAGCTAGTTTTTATGCTTCCAAATCATGTCGTATTCATAGGTTTTCTTCTTCATGATGAAAATATTTTTCAGAAAACATAAACTTAGATTTTGATTAATTTGTGCTTAATATGCTACTTGATTTTAAGCTTGAGTTAATACTTAGGAAAAATGGCTTTGTCTGATGATATGTATGAAAGAAGTTTTAATAAAATTATTAGAGAAAAGGAGTTTTAATATTTACTTGGGTTGTAGTTAAGATTGGGGTAATGAGAGCTAAGTGTTATTAGAACCCATAGATAGAACTAAGTTGTGCTCGTATTAGGCAGTGTGATTTCCGAGATCGTGCTGCAAGGAGATCAGGGTGTACGAGAACACGAAACCGAGGTTGACTGAGAGCCGTACGTGTCGAGGTCGTTGTCGAGCTCGTTTGAAGACAGCCGTGTTGAGGTCGTTGTCGAGCAGCGTTAGCTTGGAGTTCGGTAAGGGCACTTATAGACATTCTAGGATTTTTATTGTTATATTCCTATGTATGGATTCCTTGATTGTGTCGAGCTTGAAGTGTTGTGATATGATTGAATATATGCCACGAATTGTGTATTGCTGTTGAATTGCGTTTCTTCATGCAGAATGTTTTTATTTCTTAAATGTCGAATTGCGTTTTCTTCATGTTAAGCATGCTCTCTTTATTTGATATGCGGTCAAGTAATTTTATGCGTAACTCTTTGAATGTCGTATGCGGCGAATTGTTCATTGAGTGAGAGAGCTTAGCGAGTCGTTGGCGTTTGAAGTTGCGACCCGGATAGCGGAGAGGGTGCTAGGTACCCTTTTTCCGTTTATGGGGACTTCTAAGCGTTGCCACGCTATGGGACCTGAGTTGATCGGTCCTAGGAGAGCGAAGATCCCAAGGCTTCGCCGACTTTCCAAAGATACGGTACGGCGTGTGCATTCCGGAATAATTGTCGAGTCGAGAGAAAATGGATAGCGAGTTGAGTCGAGTTTAGAGTGAGATGGTTGAGTCACGTTTGGTGAATGTTATACTTTGCTGTTTACTTATTTCTTTATGCCGTGTTTATCTTGAATTGTTGAGAAGTTGACCCTTTCCCATGGTACCTTCAATCCATGATGGTTACCCAGGCGATGTCGAGGGTGCAGGGAACTCGATAGCAGATGATGGCGAGGAGGAGCTCGACGAGGATCAGGGCGACGACCTATATTTGTCGTGATTGATTATGTTTGTTGGATGTTTTTTGGGATGACTGTACTTTGTTTTTTTTGTGTTCAGAGGTTGTGACCAGTTTGGACTAGATGTCATTTTGAGCCTGAGGGTAGGCGGTGGTTTTACTTTTGGAGCAGCCTGCGTGGGTGTCTGCTTAAGTACCCCAGGGTATGATTGCTCTCTTGAAGTCGTCATACCTTAGGTGTATTTTCTTCGTACATTATTACTCTGTCTTTTTGTATGCACTTTTTATATCTTGTATATATAAGTATGTACTTGTTATACCTGCGTGTTGTCATTTAGGACTTAAGTCTTGTGTCTTAGTTGCACCATGTTTCGAAAAGCTGTAATTACTCTGATGTGCACGAGCTGGTCTTAAAAAAAAAAAATATATATATATATATATAATAATAGACCGTACTTTTCTAAAGGGCACAAGAGTATCGTTTTAAAACACATCGCATACAGGGTAACTTGAGCTCGATGTGTTGAGCTCGGTAACTCGAGCTCGGTATGTTGAGCTCGGTAGCGGTCCGGAAACGGGTCGTTACAATGTTGGTATCAGAGCTTGATTCGATTCTGGCCTGTATAGGAATGGGTAGTCACTGTGTCGGGATATGTGTGTCGGGTACATGGTTGTACTATACTGATTGCTGTTTGATTAAGTGAAGCACTTATTGCTTGAAAAATTGTTTGAACTGTTTCTTGATTGAAGCAGTGTGTTTTAACACATCCTTGTTGTGAGATTCTGACAGGGTTTTGAACTTTGTGGAATCTAATGCCACCTCATAGGGATCTGACAATTTGTGCAGAACGTCGACATGGAGCGAGCAATTCAAGCTATGGCCGAGATGGCGGCAGCCATGGCTCAAGAATCACCGCTGCGAACTCAACAGCTAACGCGATGGCTCAACAGACGGCGGCGTTAACCCAAAGAAACTTACAAAGAACAACAGCGAGCAGAGCGGAGTGCTGAGGCGAGAGGATTAGCAGACTTTAGGAAGCATGATCCACCGAAGTTTTACGGTGAGCCAAACCCAGATAAAGCTGATCTTTGGATGCAAGAGATCGAGAAGATCTTCGAGGCACTCCATTGCCTAAACAACGTGAAGGTAGACTACGCCACCTACTTGCTGCTAGGAGACGCAGAGTATTGGTGGAAGGGAGTGAAGCAAGCACTGATAGCGGAACGTCGCGAGATAACTTGGGAGCTTTTTCGTGGAAGGTTCTTGGACAAATACTTCCCAGATACTGCACGAGCTGAGAAGGAGCAAGAGTTTCTTCAACTACAACAAGGCAGTATGACAGTGCCCGAGTATGCAGCCAAGTTTGAGTCACTGGCGAGGTATTTCAGTCCATTTCGTGATCGAGCTGACCAAGGATGGTTAAGTGAGAGGTTCCAACGGGGATTAAGATTTGACATTCAGAAGTCGGTGGTGTCACTGAGGATCAGAAATCTACAAGAGCTGATAGATCGTTGTGTTGAGGTAGAGGGTGTAAAGCCACAAGAAGAAAAGCGTTGTAGGCGGACGGTGAGACCCCAGTGCGGGGCGAGGTTTACGTAAGGAAACAAGCGTAGAAGAAGCCTTACAACCGACCTCAGGGGAACAACAACAGGGGATAATATCGTCCGATGACCCAGGGAGCGAGAAGCGGAGGGCAGACCGGTGCCGAGGGGACTTGCTATTGTTGGGGAAGGGCAGGACATTATGCGAGTGGATCGCACTCGAAGGAGGAGGTATGTTTCAAGCTGTAGAAGCCAGGGCATTTTTCAAGGATTGTCCCACACCTAAAGTGAGCAAGCAATGCTTGCGGCAAAGGCCAAAGGAAGCGTCAGGTAGCTAAAGGCGTAGTCTTCGCATGAGCGGTGAGGAAGCGAGCGGTGATGATCTTATTCAAGGTGAATGTGAGATTGAGGGTAAATCCTTATCCGTTCTCTTTGATTCTGCAACCCATTCCTTTATTTCTTGATTGTGCGAACCATTTGAACTTGATCAGTAGCTTTACTGCTCAAATTGGTAGTTACAACCCACCGCTAAAACCTTAGTCACAAACACCGCATGTCTTAATTGTGTAGTGGTTATTCGAGTAGAAAGTTTGTGGTTAATTTGGTTTGTTTGCCTCTTAAGGGCTTAGATGTCATCCTCGGGATGGATTGGTTGTCACACCACCATGTCCTCTTGGGACTGCTCCCGTGAAAGCTGTAATTTTCCCGGACCTTGGAGTCTCCAATTATCTTTCTTTGAGCGTATTGGAGTTTCTTTGCAAGAAGGAACTAGAGAATACATGTATCCGCTGGTTCGTAAGTTTTCCCAGATCGAAGTGAAGAATGTACCGGTGGTGTGTGACTTTGTGGGCGTTTTCAAGAAGGCGTGCCAGGGTTACCACGGTCACGAGGTCGAGTTCTCCATCGAGTTGATTCGAGAGCAGGCCGATTTCCAAAGCACCATACGGGATGTCTCTTGCCGAGATGAAAGAAGCGAAGTCCCGGATCGAACACTTGGAGTCAAAGCAATTCATACGACCGAGCGTGTCACCGTGGGGAGCTCGGTGTTGTTGGTTAAGAAGAAGGATGGACGATCAAGGTGTGCGTGGACTACCGCGAGCTCAACAAGGTTACTTGTGAAGAACCGGTATCCATTACCCGTATTGATGACTTGATGGATCAACTTCGTGGAGCGGCGATCTTTCCAAGATAGATTTGAAGTCCGTTATCATCAGTTCGCGTGAAGGAGGAAGATGTCCCCAAAACAGCTTTCAGGACTAGGTATGGTCACTACGAGTATTTGGTGATGCCGTTTGGAGTGACAAATGCGCCAGCTGTGTTTATGGACTATATGAACAGGATTTTCCATTCGTTCTTGGATCAGTTTGTAGTAGTGTTCATCGACGACATCCTGATCTACTCGAGGAACAGAGAAGAGCATGGAGGACACCTACGCCGAGTATTGCAGATATTACGAGAGAAGCAACTCTATGCCAACCTGTCGAAGTGTGAATTTTGGCTCGAAGAGGTGAATTTTCTTGGTCATGTGATTTCCAAAGAAGGAATAGCTGTGGATCCAACTAAGATTGAAGCTGTGCTAGCGTGGGAACAGCCGAGGACAGTCACTGATATCAGGAGTTTTGTTGGCTTAGCAGGCTATTATCGAAGATTCATTGAAGGTTTCTCGAAGATTGTCGCGCCTCTTACACGGCTTACGAGGAAGGATCAACCTTTGCCTGGGTAGAGGAGTGCGAATCCAGTTTTCAAAGACTGAAGGAGCTCTTGACGACAGCGCCTGTGTTGATTTTGCCTCAACCAGAAGAGCCTTACGAGGTTTATTGCGATGCGTCACACCAGGGATTGGGATGCGTGCTGATGCAACATCGGAAAGTGGTAGCGTATGCTTCAAGACAGCTTAAGATTCACGAGAGAAACTACCCTACTCACGATTTGGAGTTGGCAGCGGTGGTTTTTGCGCTGAAGATATGGAGACACTACCTTTATGGGAGCACTCTTCTTTGTTTCAGCGATCACAAGAGCTTGAAGTACTGTTCGATCGAGAAAGAGCTCAACATGCGTCGGCCAGATGGGTGAATTTCTCAGGACTACGACTTTACGTTGGAATACCATCCGGTAAGGCTAACGTAGTAGCGGATGCATTGAGCGAGAGCGTTTTAGCCTCGGCAATGATGATCAAGGAGTTGGAGATGCCCGAGAAGTTCCAAGACTTGAAGTTGAGTGTGGAAGTTTCACCGGGGAAGCTGAGATTTGGTATGCTTACCATTTCTAATAGATTATTGGACGAGATCAGAGACCAGCAGGTTCATGACGAACTTCTACAAGAGAAGATCTGATTGATAAGCGCAAGGAAAGCGGCGAATTCAAAGTCGGGCGGACAACATTTTAAGGTGCAATGGCCGAGTGTGTGTACCTAACGTAGCGAAGTGAGAAAGTTAATACTTGACGGCGCGCATAAGAGCAACTTTAGTATTCATCCAGGAGTTACGAAGATGTATCAAGACTTGAAGAAGCATTTTTGGTGGTCCGAATGAAAAAGCAAGTGGTCGAGTCATTAAACCGTGTTTAACGTGTCGAAGCGAAGGTGGAGCACCAACGACCAGCGGGAATGCTACAATCGCTGACGTACCAGTATGGAAATGGGATAGTATTTCCATGGATTTCGTTGTAGGTTTGCGAAGACGCGAGAAGAAGAATGATTCGATTTGGGTGATCGTCGACCGATTGACCAAATCTGCTCATTCTTGCCCGGTGGTCGACATACAACGTGGAAAAGCTGACCGAGATCTACATCGCGGAGATAGTGAGACTTCATGGTATACCCTCTTCAATCGTGTCGGACCAGAGATCCGGTTCACGCGTCTCATTTTTGGAGGGAATTGCAAGAAGCGATGGGAATCGAGCTCAGGCTTAGCTCGGCATATCATCCCCAAACTGACGGTCAGACTGAGAGAACGATCCAATCGCTTGAAGATTTGTTGCGAGCGTGTACCTTAGATCACCGAGGAAGTTGGGACGACGTCTTACCATTGGTGGAGTTCACCTACAATAACAGTTTCCATGCGAGTATTGGAATGGCACCTTTTGAAGCACTGTATGGACGTAAATGTCAGACGCCTCTTTGTTGGTACCAGGATGGCGAGCGTTCTGTTGTGGGACCATATATGATCCAACAGACTACGGAGAAGATCCGTTTGATCAGAGATAGGATGCGAACGTCTCAAAGCCGACAGAAGAGTTATGCCGACCAAGGACGTCGACCGCTAGAGTTCGAAGAAGGAGAACATGTATTTCTTAGAGTCACCCCCACTACTGGAGTTGGTCGAGCGATCAAGTCCAAGAAACTTACCCCTAAATTTATTGGACCTTATCAGATCCTTCGTTGTATTGGTCCAGTGGTATATCAGATTGCCCTGCCACCCTTCTTGTCAAACATTCATGACGTCTTCCACGTCTCACAATTGCGGAGATATATTTCCGACCCCTCTCATGTCATCGAACCGGATGTGATTCAACTGAAGGACGACCTATCTTTCGAAGTATCACCAGCAAGGATCGTTGACCGGAAAGCCAAACAGTTGCGGAACAAAGAGATTCAACTTGTCAAAGTTGTGTGGGATCAGAAGACTGGAGATGCGACTTGGGAGCTGGAGGAGAATATGAAGACTCAGTACCCTGAACTTTTCCGCGGTAAGAATCTTATTTGCAATTTCGAGGACGAAATTTTTTTAGAGGGAGAGATTGTAACACCTGAGGACGAGATCGACCTCGTATTAGGACATCGTATCGAGACCTCGTGTCGAGATCCCGTGCCAAGATCGCGTGCCGAGGTCATATGTCGAGCTGATGAGGTCACGTACCGAGCTGAGGAGGTCGCATGTCGAACTGAGGAGGCCGCGTGCACGAACTCGTGTTAGAACCTTGTGCGCTTGCACAAGCACCCTGATCAACCTCGTGTCGAGACTGTAACACCCGTATTTTACGAACGTTATTTAGCGTTAATGATTATATTGTTTGTAATATTTATAAATTGATATTATCGGTTTGCAGTTCTTGTCGCTGTGTTATTAGATCTTTAACCTATAGATTAGAGGGTAATCATGAGAAATGAGAGATTAGATGGGTAGAATGATTGATGGGATTAGCATCTCATAACAGTAGTTACACGTCACTTATTTGTGTTTTTTTTTAAAAAAGAAAAATTCATTTAAATGGTTCTTTACCAGCTGTATATCACGATCAGCCCCTCACAACCCTCACTTTCTCTTTTCTTCTTTCTTCTTCTCTGAGTTTCCTCTTCCTCTCCAAAACTTCCATCGAAGAACCTTGGATTTTATTGAGTCTTTGCACAAACTTTCTTCATCAACCTTGTTTCTTATCATCTTCTCGACATATATCACCATCTCGATCATCATTTGAGGTATGAAAAACAGAATTTTCTCTTCCTTCATGTTACTGTTAGCGCCACTTCTTCTCTCCATTTTAGCTAGTTTTTATGCTTCCAAATCATGTCGTATTCATAGGTTTTCTTCTTCATGATGAAAATATTTTTCAGAAAACATAAACTTAGATTTTGATTAATTTGTGCTTAATATGCTACTTGATTTTAAGCTTGAGTTAATACTTAGGAAAAATGGCATTGTCTGATGATATGTATGAAAGAAGTTTTAATAAAATTATTAGAGAAAAGGAGTTTTAATATTTACTTGGGTTGTAGTTAAGATTGGGGTAATGAGAGCTAAGTGTTATTAGAACCCATAGATAGAACTAAGTTGTGCTCGTATTAGGCAGTGTGATTTCCGAGATCGTCTTTGCAAGGAGATCGAGTGTCTGAGAACACGAAACCGAAGTTGACTGAGAGCCGTACGTGTCGAGGTCGTTGTCGAGCTCGTTTGAAGATAGCCGTGTTGAGGTCGTTGTCGAGCAGCGTTAGCTTGGAGTTCGGTAAGGGCACTTCTAGACATTCTAGGATTTTTATTGTTATATTCCTATGTATGGATTCCTTGATTGTGTCGAGCTTGAAGTGTTGTGATATGATTGAATATATGCCACGAATTGTTATTGCTGTTGAATTGCGTTTCTTCATGCAGAATGTTTTTATTACTTAAATGTCGAATTGCGTTTTCTTCATGTTAAGCATGCTCTCTTTATTTGATATGCGGTCAAGTAATTTTATGCGTAACTCTTTGAATATCGTATGCGGCGAATTGTTCATTGAGTGAGAGAGCTTAGCGAGTCGTTGGCGTTTGAAGTTGCGACCCGGATAGCGGAGAGGGTGCTAGGTCCCCTTTTTCCGTTTATGGGGACTTCTAAGCGTTGCCACGCTATGGGACCTGAGTTGACTGTCCTAGGGAGAGCGAAGATCCCAAGGCTTCGGCTGGACTTTCCAGCATACGGTACGGCGTGTGCATTCCGGAATAATTGTCGAGTCGAGAGAAAATGGATAGCGAGTTGAGTCGAGTTTAGAGTGAGATGGTTGAGTCACGTTTGGTGAATGTTATACTTTGCTGTTTACTTATTTCTTTATGCCGTGTTTATCTTGAATTGTTGAGAAGTTGACCCTTTCCCGTGGTACCTTCAATCCATGATGGTTACCCAGGCGATGTCGAGGGTGCAGGGAACTCGACAGCAGATGATGGCGAGGAGGAGCTCGACGAGGATCAGGGCGACGACCTATATTTGTCGTGATTGATTATGTTTGTTGGATGTTTTTTTTGGGATGACTGTACTTTGTTTTTTTGTGTTCAGAGGTTGTGACCAGTTTGGACTAGATGTCATTTTGAGCACAGGGTAGACTGGTGGTTTTACTTTTGGAGCAGCCCCCTGCGTGGGTGTCTGCCGGAAGTACCCCCAGGGTATGATTGCTCTCTTGAAGTCGTCATACCTTAGGTGTATTTTTTTCGTACATTATTACTCTGTCTTTTTGTATGCACTTTTTATATCTTGTATATATAAGTATGTACTTGTTATACCTGCGTGTTGTCATTTAGGACTTAAGTCTTGTGTCTTAGTTGCACCATGTTTCGAAAAGCTGTAATTACTCTGATGTGCACGAGCTGGTCTTAAAAAAATATATATATATATATATATATAATAATAGACCGTACTTTTCTAAAGGGCACAAGAGTATCGTTTTAAAACACATCGCATACAGGGTAACTTGAGCTCGATGTGTTGAGCTCGGTAACTCGAGCTCGGTATGTTGAGCTCGGTAGCGGTCCGGAAACGGGTCGTTACAAGTACCACTTAGCTTGACCTGGGTTACAACATGATTAGAGTTTTAGGTTAAGGTTTGGGACTAGTATCATTTACCTGGACTTGAATTGCCACATGCTTAGAGTTAGGGTTATCTACTAGCATCATTTAACTTTACTTGGTTTACAACAATGTTAAAATTAGGGTTAGGGTTAGGGTTAGGGACTGTTATCATTTACCTTGACTTGTTTGGCCACATGGTTAGGGATCGAGTTAGGGACAAATATAATTTAGCTTGGTTTACAACATTGTTTCGAGTTTAGGGTTAGGGTTAGGAAACAGTATCACTAAGCATGGCTTGAATTACCACATGGTTAGGGTTTGGGCTATCTACTAGCATCGCTTAGCTTAACTTAGTTTACAACACGGTTAAAGTTCGGGTTATTATTAGGGACTAATGTCACTTACCTTGTCTTGAATTACAACATGGTTAGGGTTAAGGTTATCGACTAGCATCACTTAGCTTAGCTTGGTTTACAACATGGTTAAAGTTTGGGTTAGGGTTAGGGACTAGTACCACTTTCCTTGACTTGTTTGCCCACAGGGTTAGGGCTCGGGTTTGGGAGTAATATAACTTAGCTAGATTTGGTTTACAACAATGTTAGAGCCAGGGTTACGGTTAGGGACTAGTATCACTTACCTTGACTTAGTTTGCCACATGGCTACAGTTTTGGTTTGGGACTAATATCACTTAGCTTGACTTGTTTTACAACATTGTCACAGTTAGGGTTAGTGTTAGGTTTAGGGGCTAATATAACTTAGCCTGACTTAGTTTACAACAATGTTAGAGTTAGGGTTACGTACTAGTGCCACTTAGCTTGACTTGGTTTAAAACAAGGTTATAGTTTGGGTAGCGATATGACTTACCATGAGTTGGTTTACAACATGGTTAGCATTTGGGTTAGGGCTACGGACTAGTGTCACATACTTTGACTTGATTTGCCACGTTGTTAAGGTTTGGGTTAGGGGCTAATATCACTTATCTTGAATTTGTTTAAAACATGTTTGGATTTTGGGTTAGGGACTAGTATGGCTTACCTCCACTTGGTTTGCCACAATATTAAGGTTTGGCACTTGTATCACTTAACTTGGCGTGGATGACCAGATGGTTAGTGTTACGGGTAATTACTAGATTCCCTTAGCTTTACTTGGTTGACCAAATGGTTAGGGTTTGGGTTAGGGACTAATATCACTTTACTTGGCTTGGCTTGCAACATTGTTAGGTTAGGGTTAGGGTTAGGGTTAGGCACTAGTACTACTTAGCTTGACTTGGTTTACCACATGGTTAGAGTTTGTGTTAGGGTTTGGGATTAGTATCACTTATCTTGACTTGGTTGGTCAAATAGATAATGACAAGTATCACAGAGCTTGATTTGAATTGCCACATGCTTAGGGTTAGGTACTAGTACCGCTTAGCCTGACTTGTTTTACAACATGGTTAGAGTTTGGGTTAGGGTTTGGTGCAAGTATTACTTACCTAGACTTGAATTGCCACATGGTTAGGGTTAGGCTTGTCTAGTAGCATCATTTAGCTGAACTTGTTTTACAACATGGTTAAAATTAGGGTTAGGGACTAGTATCACAGACCTTGAATTGTTCGGCCACAAGGTTAGGTTTGGGTTAGGGACTAGTATAACTTACCTTGACTAGGTTTCAAATAAAGTTAGAGTTAGGGTTTGGGATAGGTACTAGTACCACTTAGCTTGACTTGGTTTACAACAAGATTAGAGTTTAGGTTAGAGTTTGGGTCTAATATCATTTACTTGGACTCGAATTGCCACATGGTTAGAGTTAGGGTTGTCTAGTAGCATCATTTAGCTTAACTTATTTTTTTCAACAAGGTTAAAATTAGGGTTAGCGTTAGGGACTAGTATCACTTATCTTGACTTCTTCGGCCACATGGTTAGGGTTTGGGTTAGGGACTAGTCTAACTTAGCCTTGGTTTACAACGATGTTTGAGTTTAGGGTTAGGGTTAGGAAACAATATCACTAAGCACGACTTGAATTACCACATGGTTAGGGTTAGGGTTATCGACTAGCATCACTTAGCTTAACTTGGTTTACAACATGGCTAAAGTAAGGGTTAAGGTAAGGGACTCGTACCACTTACCTTGACTTGTTTGCCTACATGGTTAGGGTTCGAGTTTGAGAGTAATATCACCTATCTTGACTTAGTTTGCCACATGGTTAGGGTTACGGTTAGGGACTAGTATCACCTATCTTGACTTAGTTTGCCACATGGTTACAGTTTTGGTAAGGGACTAATATCACTTCACTTGACGTGTTTTACAACATTGTCAGAGTTAGGGTTAGTGTTAGGTTTAGGGGCTAATATAACTAAGCCTGACTTAGTTTACGACAATGTTAGAGTTAGGGTTAGGTAGTAGTGCCACCTAGCTTGCCTTGGTTTACAACTTGGTTACAGTATGGGTTAGGGATAGTGTAACGACCCGTTTCCGGACCGCTACCGAGCTCAATATACCGAGCTCGAGTTACCGAGCTCAACACACCGAGCTCAACATAAATCTATATGAGATGTGTTTTAAAAACAAAACTCTTGTGCCTTTTAAAAATACGATATATTTTTTTTTATAAAACCAACTCGTGCACATCAGAGTAATTACAGCTTTTCGAAACATGGTGCAACTAAGACACAAGACTTAAATTCAAATAAAACATACATGCATAACATACATATATATATCACTCGAAATAATAATGTATACAAATACAGAGTAGCAAATGTGTAAAGAAAATACACCTAAGGTACGACGACTTCAAAAGAGTAATCATACCCTGGGGGTACTTCCTACAGACTCCCACGCAGAGGCCGCTCCAAAAGTAAGACCACCACTACCTCAGAGCAACAAAACAACACTGCCCACACTGGTCACGACCTCGAACACAAAAGAAAAACGAAGTACAGTCCTCAGAAAAACAAACATCCAACAAACAAACAATCACGACAGATAGAGGTCGTCACTCGGGTCCTCGTCGAGCTCCTCCTCGGCATCGTCTACTGGCGAGTTACCTGCGCCCTCGACATCGCCTGGGTAACCGTCATGGATTGAAGGCACCACGGGAAAGGGTCAACTTCTCAACAATTCAAGATAAGCTCGACATAAAAATATAAGCAAACAGCAAAGTATAACATTCACCGACGTGACTCGACCATCTCACTCTAAACTCGACACAACTCGCAAATCCATTTTCTCTCGCCTCGACAATTTTCCGGAATGCACCGCGCCGTCTGCAGTATGTCGGAAAGTCCAGCCGAAGCCTTGGGATCCTCGCTCTCCCTAGGACACCAACTCAGGTCCCATAGCGTGGCGGCGTCTAGTCAATCTCCGTAAACAAAAGGGGACCTAGCACCCTCGATTATCCGGTCACGGCTCAAAAGCGTCATACGACTCACCTAGCTCGCTCACTCGATGAACAATTAAGATCACGATATTCAAAGAGTTAAACACAAGATATTCAACCGCATGTCAAATAAAAGAGCAAGCACGACATGAAGAAGCGTAATTCAACAAGCAATACACACTTCACGACATATATTCAATCACATATTAAATACATGCAAAAACTCAATCATATCACAACATTTCAGCTCGACACAAATCAGGAAAATCCATACACAATAACATAACCACGTAGAATATGAAATGCCCTTACTTAAGGACTTATAAAATAAAGCCTTAGAGATTTCTAGGAGTTGCCCTTACCGAACTCCAAGTTAATGCTGCTCGACAACGACCTCGACACAGCTGTCTTCAAAGAGCTCGACACGTACGCTTCTCAGTCGACCTCGACACGTCTGATCCTCGATCTGGATTCTGCTGCTTCCGCGTCCTTGGATTCGCTTTCCCGTACACCTTGATTCGGAATTCACTCGATCTCGGGAAAAAGACTTCCTAAAACAAACACAACTTAGATCGATCCATGGGTTCTAATACCTCTAACTCTCTCTTCCCCAAACTCAACCACAACCCAGAAAAATATAAAACTCAAGAACTGAAAGATATTTTTCCTCTAACACAAAGTTAGGGATTTCGATCAAAATTTCATGAAAAAGTTATCTGATGCTTCAACAGATAGATCGACAACAACAATAACCAGAAGCAATGAATGAAAAACAAGAAATCGAAAGCAGACCAAAAATGGAGGTTTACGGGCACGCCGATTGCAGAAAAAAGCGAGAGGAAGAAATTTGTTTTACAAGCCCAATTAATCGGTTAGAAAGATAGGTAATATTGTGAAGAAGAAAACCCATCAATTTGACATGATTTGGAAGCATAAAACTGGTTAAAAATGGAAGAAGAATTAGCGCTAAACAGTAGCACAGATGAAAAGAAAAATCTGTTCTTCATACCTCAA
Organism: Calophaca sinica; assembly: GCA_037113605.1. Taxonomy (NCBI): domain Eukaryota; kingdom Viridiplantae; phylum Streptophyta; class Magnoliopsida; order Fabales; family Fabaceae; genus Calophaca; species Calophaca sinica. Next base: position 71,781,417 of record CM073732.1, read on the forward strand.
CGGTGATCGAGTAGACGAGATATGGGTCGAGAAGTTGATGATGAACAAAATTGATGAAGAAAGCTTGTGCAGAATCTCGATGGAACTCATAGTTTCGTCGATGGAGATTTTTGAAGAAAACAACGAAACACAGAGCAGAAGGAAGGAAGAAGAAAGAAGAAAAGAGAAATGAGTGTTTGAGGGAAAAACGATCGTGAATACAGCTGGAAGGGCATAATCGTAACTCCAGCTATAAGATGCCAATCCCAATAATCATCTACCCGTTAACTCGTTCCTCTCATAATTACCCTCTACTCTGTCGGTCAACGGCAAGCCGACAATGTAATAATTACAAACAATATAATAATAACGCTGAATAACGTTCGAAAGAATACGAGGTGTCATCTCGACACGATGTCGACAAGAGTGCTCGTGCAAGCGTACAAGGTTCTAACACGAGTTCGTGAACGCGGTCTCCTCAGCTCGACTTGCGTCCTCATCACCTCGATGCAGCGACTTCATCAACTTCGACACGCGACCTCCTCACCGGCTGACTAGTGCACGTGGTCTCATCAGCTCGACAAATGATCTCGGCAAACGATCTAGTCAAGGGATCTCGACACAAGGTCTTGGTCGAGGTCTCGATACGTCGTCCTAATACGATGTCGATCTCGTCCTCAGGTGTTACAATCTCTCCCTCTAAAAAAAATTTCGTCCTCGAAATTGCAAATAAGATTCTTACCTCAGAAAAGTTCAGTCTTGAGTCTTCCTCTTCTCCTCCAGCCCCCACGTCGCATCTCCCGTCTTTTGATCCCACACAACCTTGACAAGTTGGATCTCTTTGTTCCGCAACTGTTTGGCTTTCCGATCAACGATCCTTGCTGGTGACGCTTCAAAAGATAGGTCGTCCTTCAGTTGAATCACATCCGGTTCGATGACATGAGAGGGGTCGGAAACATACTTCCGTAATTGTGAGACGTGGAAGACGTCGTGGATGTTCGACAAGAATGGTGGCAAGGCAATCTGATATGCCACTGGACCAATACGACGAAGAATCTGGTAAGGTCCAATGAATTTAGGGGTAAGTTTCTTGGATTTGATCGCTCGACCAACTCCAGTAGTGGGGGTGACTCTAAGAAATACATGTTCTCCTTCCTCGAACTCGAGTGGTCGACGTCGTTGGTCCGCATAACTCTTACATCGACTTTGAGATGTTCGCATCCGATCTCTGATCAAAGCGGATCTTCTCGATGAGTCTGCTGGATCATATCTGGTCCTACGATAGTTCGCTCGCCGTCCTGGTACCAACAAAGAGGCGTCTGACATTTCCGTCCATACAGCGCTTCAAAAGGTGCCATCCCAATACTCGCATGGAAACTGTTGTTGTATGTGAACTCCACCAATGGTAAGGCGTCGTCCCAACTTCCTCGGTGATCAAACGTACAAGCTCGTAACAAATCTTCAAGCGATTGGATCGTTCTCTCAGTCTGACCGTCAGTCTGTGGATGATATGCCGAGCTAAGCCTGAGCTCGGTTCCCATCGCTCCTTGCAATTCCCTCCAAAATGAGGCGTGAACTTCGGATCTCGGTCCGACACGATCGAAGAGGGTATTCCATGAAGTCGTACTATCTCGCTGATGTAGATCTCGGTCGCTTTTCCACGTTGTATGTCGACCTCCGGGCAAGAAATGGCGATTTGGTCAATCGGTCGACGATCACCCAAATCGAATCATTCTTCTTCTGCGTCTTCGGCAAACCTACAACGAAGTCCATGGAAATCTTGTCCCATTTCCATCTTGATGCGTCAAGCGATTGTAGCATTCCCGCAGTCGTTGGTGCTCCACCTTCGCTTTCGACACGCGTCGAACATGAAGCTACGTGCTCGACCACTTGCTTCTTCATTCAGGACCACCAAAAATGCTTCTTCAAGTCTTGATACATCTTCGTAACTCGGGATGAATACTAAAGTTGCTCTTATGCGCCGTCGAGAATCAACTTCCTCGGCTCGGATATCGTTAGGTACGCACACTCGGCCATTGCACCTCAAGATGTCGTCTCTCCGACCTGAAATGTCGCCTTCCCTTGCGCTATCAATGAATCTTCTCTTGCGTAAGCTCGTCATGAACTTGCTGGTCTCGGATCTCGTCCAACAATCTGTTAGAAATGGCAAGCATACCAAATCTCAGCTTTCCCGGTGAAACTTCGACACTCAACTCCAAATCTCGGAACTTCTCCAGCATCTCCAACTCCCTGCTCATCATCACCCAGGTTAAAGCGCTCTTCTGCTCAACGCATACGCTGCTACACGTTAGCCTTACCGGGATGGTATTCCAACGTAAAGTCGTAGTCCTTGAGAAATTCGTCCATCTACGTTGGCGCATGTTGAGTTCCTTCGGTCGAACAGTACTTCAAGCTCTTGTGATCGCTGAAAACAGAAGAGTGCTCGTAAAGGTAGTGCCTCCATATCTTGACGCCAAAAACTCTGCTGCTAGCTCCAAGTCGTGAGTAGGGTAGTTCCTCTCGTGAATCTTAAGTCGTCTTGAAGCATCTGCGACCACCTTCCGATGTTGCATCGGCACGCATCCCAATCCCTGGTGTGACGCATCACAATACACCTCGTAAGGCTCTTACGGTTGAGGCAAAATCAGCCGGTATTTGTCGTCAAAAGCTCCTTCATCGTTGAAAGCGGCTTCACACTCCTCGGTCCCAAGCAAAAGGTTGATCCTTCCTCGTCGATCGTGTAAGAGGCGCGACAATCTTCGAGAAACCTTCAATGAATCTTCGGTAATATCCTCGCTAAGCCGACAAAACTCCCGATCTCTCAGAATCGCCTTAGTCGTTCCCACGCTTATCACCGCCAATCTTAGTTGGATCCACGGCTATCCCTTCTATGGAAATCACGTGACCAAGAAAATTCACCTCTTCAAGCCAAAATTCACACTTGACGAGGTTGGCATAGAGTTGCTTATCTCGTAATATCTGTAGTACTCGACATAGGTGTTCTGCGTGCTCTTCGGTTCCTCAAGTAAATCAATATGTCGTCGATGAACACTACAACGAACTGATCCAAAAACGAATGGAAAATCCTGTTCATGTAGTCCATAAACACAGCTGGGGCATTCGTCACTCCAAACGGCATCACCAAGTACTCGTAGTGACCGTATCTAGTCCTGAAAGCTGTTTTGGCGACATCTTCCTCCTTCACGCGAATCTGATGGTAGCCCGACTTCAAGTCTATCTTGGAAAAGATCGCCGCTCCACGAAGTTGGTCCATCAAGTCGTCAATACGTGGTAACGGATAACGATTCTTCACGGTAACCTTGTTGAGCTCGCGATAGTCCACGCACAGCCTTGATCGTCCATCCTTCTTCTTAACCAACAACACTGGAGCTCCCCACGGTGACACGCTCGGTCGTATGAATTGCTTCGACTCCAAGTGTTCGATCTGGGACTTCAGCTCTTTCATCTCGGCAGGAGACATCCTGTATGGCGCTTTGGAAATCGGTCCTGTTCCTGGAATCAGGTCGATGGAGAACTCGACCTCTCGTACTGGTGGTAATCCTGGCACGTCTTCGGGAAAAACGTCCTCGAAGTCACACACCACTGGTACATTCTTCACGTCGATCTGTTTGGAAAACTTCCGAACTAGCTAGATACATGTATTCCCTAGTTCCTTCTTTCAAAGAAACTCCAATACGTTCGGTAGAAAGATAATTGGAGACTCCAAGGTCTGGAAAAATTACGCTTTACGGGCACAGTCCAAAGGACATGGTGGTGTGACAACCAATCCATCCCGAGGATAACATCTAAGCCCTTAAGAGGCAAACAAACCAGATAGACCACAAACCTTCTACTCTCAACAACCACTACACAATTAAAACATGCAAAGTGTTTGTGACTAAGGTTTTAGCGGTGGGGTTGTAACTACTAATTTAAGCGATCGCGATCACAGTCAAGTTCAAATGGTTCACACAATCAGAAGAAATAAAGGAATGGGTTGCACCCGAATCAAAAAGAACGGATAAGGATTTACCCTCGATCTCACATTCACCTTGGATAAGATCATCACCGATCGCTTCCTCGCCACTCATGCAGAAAACTCGCCTTTAGCCACTTGACGCTTTCCTTTGGCCTTTGCCGCAAGCATCGTCGGTTCAGCTTTAGGTGTAGAACAATCCTTAGCAAAATGCCACAGCTTCTTGCGGTTGAAACACACCTCCTCCTTACGAGTACGATTACTCGCGTAATGTCCCGGCTTTCCACATCGGTAGCAAATCACCTCGACACCGGTCCGACCTCCACTCCTCGGTACTTGGGTCATCGGACGATCTGTCCCTGTTGTTGTTCCCCGAGGTCGGTCGTAAGGCCTCTTCTGCGGTGGTTTCCTTTCGTGCAAATCTCCGCCCGCACTGGGGTCTCACCGTCCGCCCACAACAGTCTTCTTCTTGTGGCTTCTCACTCCTTCTACCTCGACACATCGATCAATCGGCTCTTGGAGATTTCGGATCCTCAACGACACCATCGACTTCAATGTCGAATCTCAATCCCGTTGGAATCTCTCACTCAACCATCTCTGCAGTCAACTCGATCACGAAATGGACTGAAATACCTCGCCAACGATTCGAACTTGGCGCATACTCGGACCGTCGAGTTGCCTTCTTTGCAATTGAAGAAATTCCTGTTCCTTCTCGGCTCGTGCGATGTCAGGAAGTACTTGTCCAAGAACCTTTCACGAAAAAGCTCCCAGGTCATCTCGCGATGTTCTGCTTATAAGCGTTGCTTCACTCCTCTCCACCAATACTCTGCGTCTCCTAGCGATGAAGTAGGTAGCATAGTCGACCTTCACGTTGTCAGAGACGTGAAGTGCCTCAAAGATCTTCTCGATCTCTTGCATCCAAAGATCGACTTTATCCGGATTTGGCTCATCAGTAGAACTTCGATTGGATCATGCTTCTGAAGTCCTGCCAATCCTCTTGCTTGACATTTAGATTCTGCTCGTTGTTGTTCTTTGCAAGTTCTGCTGAGTTAACGCTGCCGTCTGTTGAGCCATCGCGTTAACTGTTGAGTTCTGCGGTGATTGTTGAGCCATGGCTGCCGCCATCTCGGTCATAGCTTGAATAGCTCGTTCCATGTCGGCGTTCTCGGTTGCGGATGTCGTAATCCTACGAGGTGGCATTAGATTCCACAAAGTTCAAAACCACAGCCGAATCTCACAACAAGGATGTGTTAAAACACACCGCTTCAATCAAGAAACAGCTTCAAACAATTTTTCAAGCAATAAGTGCTTCACTTAATCAACAAAGAATCAATATAATACAACTAGGTATCCAACACACATAACCCGACATAGTGACCGGTCAAATTCCTATGCACACGGTCAAAACCGAATCGCTCGATACAAAGTCAGAACGACCGCTTCCGGACCGCTACCGAGCTCAATATACCGAGCTCGAGTTACCGAGCTCAACACACCGAGCTCAACATAAATCTATATGAGATGTGTTTTAAAAACAAAACTCTTGTGCCTTTTAAAAATACGATATATATTTTTTTTTTATAAAACCAACTCGTGCACATCAGAGTAATTACAGCTTTTCGAAACATGGTGCAACTAAGACACAAGACTTAAATTCAAATAAAACATACATGCATAACATACATATATATATCACTCGAAATAATAATGTATACAAATACAGAGTAGCAAATGTGTAAAGAAAATACACCTAAGGTACGACGACTTCAAAAGAGTAATCATACCCTGGGGGTACTTCCGGCAGACTCCCACGCAGGGGGCTGCTCCAAAAGTAAGACCACCAGTCTACCCTGTAGCAACAAAACAACACTGCCCAAACTGGTCACGACCTCGAACACAAAAGAAAAACGAAGTACAGTCCTCAGAAAAACAAATATCCAACAAACAAACAATCACGACAGATAGAGGTCGTCACTCGGGTCCTCGTCGAGCTCCTCCTCGGCATCGTCTACTGTCGAGTTACCTGCGCCCTCGACATCGCCTGGGTAACCGTCATGGATTGAAGGCACCACGGGAAAGGGTCAACTTCTCAACAATTCAAGATAAGCTCGACATAAAAATATAAGCAAACAGCAAAGTATAACATTCACCGACGTGACTCGACCATCTCACTCTAAACTCGACACAACTCGCAAATCCATTTTCTCTCGACTCGACAATTTTCCGGAATGCACACGCCGTACCGTATGTCGGAAAGTCCAGCCGAAGCCTTGGGATCCTCGCTCTCCCTAGGGCAGTCAACTCAGGTCCCATAGCGTGGCGACGTCTAGTCAATCTCCCGTAAACAAAAAGGGGACCTAGCACCCTCAGTTATCCGGGTCACGGCTCAAAAACGTCATACGACTCACCTAGCTCGCTCACTCGATGAACAATTCGCCGCATACGATATTCAAAGAGTTAAACACAAGATATTCAACCGCATGTCAAATAAAAGAGCAAGCTCGACATGAAGAAACGCAATTCAACATGCAATACACACTTCACGACATATATTCAATCACATATTAAATACATGCAAAAACTCAATCATATCACAACATTTCAGCTCGACACAAATCAGGAAAATCCATACACAATAACATAACCACGTAGAATATGAAATGCCCTTACTTAAGGACTTATAAAATAAAGCCTTAGAGATTTCTAGGAGTTGCCCTTACCGAACTCCAAGTTAATGCTGCTCGACAACGACCTCGACAGCTGTCTTCAAAGAGCTCGACACGTACGCTTCTCGATCGACCTCGACACGTCTGATCCTCGATCTGGATTCTGCGCTTCGCGTCCTTGGATTAAGCTTTCCGTACACCTTGATTCGGAATTCACTCGATCTCGGGAAAAAGACTTCCTAAAACAAACACAACTTAGATCGATCCATGGGTTCTAATACCTCTAACTCTCTCTTCCCCAAACTCAACCACAACCCAGAAAAATATAAAACTCAAGAACTGAAAGATATTTTTCCTCTAACACAAAGTTAGGGATTTCGATCAAAATTTCATGAAAAAGTTATCGATGCTTCAACAGATAGATCGACAACAACAATAACGAAAGCGAATGAAAAACAAGAAATCGAAGCGAACCAAAAATGGAGGTTTTACGGGCCTTTGCCGATTGCGAAAAAGCAGAGGAAGAAATTTGTTTTACAAGCCCAATTAATCGGTTAGAAAGATAGGTAATATTGTGAAGAAGAAAACCCATCAATTTGACATGATTTGGAAGCATAAAACTGGTTAAAAATGGAAGAAGAATTAGCGCTAAACAGTAGCACAGATGAAAAGAAAAATCTGTTCTTCATACCTCAACGGTGATCGAGTAGATGAGATATGGGTCGAGAAGTTGATGATGAACAAAATTGATGAAGAAAGCTTGTGCAGAATCTCGATGGAACTCACAGTTTCGTCGATGGAGATTTTTGAAGAAAACAACGAAACACAGAGCAGAAGGAAGGAAGAAGAAAGAAGAAAAGAGAAATGAGTGTTTGAGGAAAAAACGATCGTGAATACAGCTGGAAGGGCATAATCGTAACTCCAGCTATAAGATGCCAATCCCAATAATCATCTACCCGTTAACTCGTTCCTCTCATAATTACCTCTACTGCCGGTCAGCGGCAGTCGACAATGTAATAATTACAAACAATATAATAATAACGCTGAATAACGTTCGAAAGAATACGAGGTGTCATCTCGACACGATGTCGACAAGAGTGCTCGTGCAAGCGTACAAGGTTCTAACACGAGTTCGTGAATGCGGTCTCCTCAGCTCGACTTGCGTCCTCATCATTTCGATGCAGCGACTTCATCAACTCGACCGCGCGACCTCCTCATTTCGGCTAGTGCACGTGGTCTCATCAGCTCGACAAATGATCTCGGAAAACGATCTAGTCAAGGGATCTCGACACAAGGTCTTGGTCGAGGTCTCGATACGTCGTCCTAATACGATGTCGATCTCGTCCTCAGGTGTTACAGATAGCGATATCACTTACCTTGAGTTGGTTTACAACATGGTTAGCATTTAGGTTTGGGCTACGGACTAGTGTCACTTAGTTTGACTTGGTTTGCCACGTTGTTAATGTTTGGGTTAGGGACTACTATCACTTATCTTGAATTTGTTTAAAACATGTTTAGAGTTTGGGTTAGGGTTACTGATATGATCATGGATGGCCACATTTGACAAAAGAAGAGCAAAATTGGAAATTCTTGAAATTAATTGCAAATGACCCGTCTAGATTGTTTTAGCAATATCTTGAGCTGTAGAAGTCCGAATAATGTGTTCTTTGATGCATTGGAAAGATAAGACAATAACTACAAATCGTATTTCAAGCTACTTGACCAGATTTGGCTTCTATCACGGTGAAAAATGGGCTACAAGTTGATGACATTTTTCTGGACGAAAATATTTTATTTACTTTAGTTTTTTATGTTGTGTGGGCGACACTATTTTTATGTTTGGGCCAGATCCAATTGGAATAAGGGAGTCCACGTTTTTTTAGGTGAAAAGGAGGGCAACCTTTGGTTTGCATGCCTAGGTGACTCTTTAGTAGCTTGGGTGCTCTTTGAATGATCCACTTATTAGAGAATTAAGTCTAGCACTAATAGATAGTTAAGTCTAGCACTAGGAATTAAGTCACTTAATAGTGACCTTTGGTTTGTATCTGTCCAGCAGCCCAAGGGCTATATATACCCTTTTTCTATGAATGAAGTGAATAACTTGGATGTTCAATTTTGGTGTATACCATTTGTGAGAATTGCTTCTCTTGGGTTCTTCATTGAACTAACCTTGGTCTTATCAAGAAATCAGATTTCTTGTGGCGATCATTCATTTTGGCTTATCAATTTCTCTTGAAATTGTGGCGCCCTCCACCTCTATTCTTATCCATTTTTATGTTTGTTTCTCCTTTGTTCTTATTCTTACAAATTGTGAGACTAGATTTTTATGTTATAATTTAACCTAAGATCGCTTAAAAGGCTACTATGGAGGTTGGTAGTCATCAAGTGGTATCAAAGCATAGGTTTGGGTTGAATTGATCTTCTTTTCTTGTTCATCTCTTCTTATCTTTCTTGTTATCTTTTTTCGTTCTTTGCAACATGTTGAGATTTGGTTCTAGAGATTGGCACTATAAAAATAAATTTATTGTTGAGAAATATCAGGTTGGTATGTGGCTAAGAAAAAGGCATGAGAGGGTAGCTAATGAAAAGGAGGCAAGTAGAGAAAAATAAAGAAGGTGTAGAGAAAATTAGAGAAAATGAGAGGAAGGATAAGGAAAAAGGTAGAAAAAAAAGAGAGTGAAAAAATCAGGTATGTCTTTGAGAAGAGTTTGTATGCAAATTACTAAAGAGTTCAAAAAAGAATTGAAAAACATAGAGAGAAAATATTTGAGAGAAAAGAAGAGTGTGGAGGTGAAGGAAACACAAGAAAATGAGGTAAAACTTCAGAAAAGAAAAGATAGTGAGAAAATGTTTGAAAGAAACATTGAGGATGACCATATTAAAAATCCAGTAGTCCTCATTCCAAGGGCTCCTCTACTCATTAAGTCATCTTATGAAAGTGAAGAGTAGACAAAAGTCATGGTTACTTGTTTTGATCCTAATTGTTTGCCAAATAGTGTAAATTCCTTTGAGAAACAGGTTGCAAACAAAATTACAAAGGAAACTTGCAAGAAAATCCATGTAATTGAAGAAATGCTTCTAAAGGAGCAATGTCAGTTAGAGAAGAATTTGAATGAAAGAGAATGGCCTCAAGGAGTGGCTACTATTTGTGAACTTTGGAAAGATGAATATGTTTTGGAATCTAAAGGAAAGAAGGATCAAGCAAAACCTTTCAATGAACATGCAAATTTTCCTTATATGCAAGTCTCATGTGATGGGTTCTTTAGAATTATATTTGACCCTGGAGTTACTGAATCAAGAAATTCGAGGTCGAATTCTTTTGAAGAGGGAGGGTATGATATGATCATGGATGGCCACCTTTGACAAAAGAAGAACAAAATTGGAAATTCTTGAAATTCATTGGAAATGACCCGTCTGGATTGTTTTAACAATATATTGAACTGTAGAAGTCCGAATAATGTATTTTTTTGATGCATTGGAAAGATAAGACAATTATCTACAAATTGTATTTCATGCTACTTGACCAGATTTGGCTTCTAAGATGGTGAAAAATGGGCTACAAGTTGATGACAATTTTCTGGACGAAAATATTTTATTTACTTTAGTTTTTTATGTTGTGTGGGCGACACTATTTTTATGTTTGGGCCAGATCCAATTGGAATAAGGGAGTCCACGTTTTTTTAGGTGAAAAGGAGGGCAACCTTTGGCTTGCATGCCTAGGTGACTCTTTAGTAGCTTGGGTGCTCTTTGAATGATCCACTTATTAGAGAATTAAGTCTAGCACTAATAGATAGTTAAGTCTAGCACTAGGAATTAAGTCACTTAATAGTGACCTTTGGTTTGTATCTGTCCAGCAGCCCAAGGGCTATATATACCCCTTTTCTATGAATGAAGTGAATAACTTGGATGTTCAATTTTGGTGTATACCATTTGTGAGAGAAAATTGCTTCTCTTGGGTTCTTTATTGAGCTAACCTTGGTCTTATCAAGAAATCAGATTTCTTGTGGCGATCATTTATTTTGGCTTATCAATTTCTCTTGAAATGGTGGCGCCCTCCATCTCTATTCTTATCCATTTTTATGTTTGTTTCTCCTTTATTCTTGTTCTTACAAATTGTGAGACTGGATTTTTATGTTATAATTTAACCTAAGATTGCTTAAAAGGCTACTATGGAGGTTAGTAGTCATCAAGATACCCTTGATGACTACCAACCTCCATAGTAGCCTTTGAAACGATCTTAGGTTGAATTTTTATGATCAAGAAAATTAGGAGAAATAAAATAAAATAAAAGGTGGATGAGTAAGAAATGAAGGCGCCACAATTCTTAAGGAATTGATAAGCCAAGAATGAGGATCGCCACAAGAACTGATTCTTGATAAGATCAAAAGGGTGGTTCAATCCAGAACCAAAGAGAAACAATATTCTCAAAGTGTATAAACACCACAATTGAACATCCAAGTTATTCACTTCATTCATAGAAAAAGGGTATATATAGCCCTTGGGCTGCTGGACAGATACAAACCAAAGGTCACTATTAAGTGACTTAATTCCTAGTGCTAGACTTAACTATCTATTAGTGTTAGACTTAATTCTCTAATAAGTGGATCATTCAAAGAGCACCCAAGCTACTAAAGAGTCACCTAGGCATGCAAGCCAAAGGTTGCCCTCCTTTTCACCTAAAAAAAACGTGGACTCCCTTATTCCAATTGGATCTGGCCCAAACATCAAAATAGTGCAGCCCACACAACATAAAAAACTAAAGTAAATAAAATATTTTCGTCCAGAAAAATGTCATCAACTTGTAGCCCATTTTTCACCGTGATAGAAGCCAAATCTGGTCAAGTAGCATGAAATACGATTTGTAGATAATTGTCTTATCTTTCCAATGCATCAAAGAACACATTATTCGGACTTCTACAGCTCAAGATATTGCTAAAACAATCCAGACGGGTCATTTCCAATGAATTTCAAGAATTTCCAATTTTGCTCTTTTTTTGTCAAAGGTGGCCATCCATGATCATATCAGTTAGGGACTAGTATTACTTACCTCGACTTTGTTGGCCACAATATTAAGGTTAGGCACTTGTATTACTTAGCTTGGCATGGTTGACTAAATGGTTAAGGTTACGGCTAATTAATAGATTCTTTTAGCTTTACTTGATTGGCCAAATGCTTAGGGTTTGGGTTAAGGACTAAAATCACTTTACTTGGCTTGGTTTACAACATTGTTAGGTTAGGGTTAGGTTTAGGCGGTAGTACCGCTTAGCTTGACTTGGTTTTCCCACATTGTTAGGGTTTGGGTTTGGGACAAATATAACTTAGCTTGACTTGGTTTACAGCAATGTTAGAGCTAGGGTTACGGTTAGGGACAAGTATCACTTACCTTGGCTTAGTTTGCCACATTGTTACAGTTTTGGTTAGGAACTAATATCACTTAGCTTGACTTGTTTTACGACATTGGTAGAGTTAGGGTTAGTGCTAGGTTTAGGGGCTAATATAACTTAGCCTGACTTAGTTTACAACAATGTTAGAATTAGGGTTAGGTGCTGTAACAACCCGTTTCCGGACCGTTACTAAAGTAGGAATAAACATATATGCGACGCGTTTTTAAAACGGTACTCTTGTGTCCTTTGGAAAATGCGGTCTATTTTTTTTTTTTTTTTAAAACAATCATATCCGCGTAGTACTCATAGTACACACAGAGTTGCCACAGCGTTTAGAAACATGGTGCAATCTAAGACACAAGATTCATGCACTGGAAATACACACATACATATATATATATATATATAAACACGTCAGCATAAACAGTACGTACAAAATAAAGACAGTGCATAAAGATGTCCCAAAAGAATACACCTATGGTATGAAGACCCTCATGAGAGCAATCATACCCCGGGGGTACTCCCGGCAGACACCCATGCAGGGGGCTGCTCCAAAAGTAAACCACCAGTCTACCCTATAATACAAAAAAAAACATCCACCAAGCCCGACTGGTCACCCGACAAACTGTACACCAAAAGCAGACAGTCAGACAACATATACTACAGTCATCCAAAATAACATAAGCAGACAGTCAGACAACACGACAACTACAGGTAACTATCCGGATCCTCAGATGGATCCTCCTCCTCCTCCTCATCGTACATCGGGTCCTCTCCAGTCAAATCGATAAAAGGTGTCGTCGCAAGCACACCCTCCGGCATGTCCTCCGCTATCACCACCTCCTCCAAGAATCCTGCGCCGCTACACCCAGCCTCACCACACTCTCTATAGACGGGTGAGAGGTGTCCCGGTGGGGTAGTGGTCCTGAATAACATGGGAGAAACTGGCTCCATCTCGAGCTCAGATCCTGCTGGAGAACTCTGAATAACAGCTACCCTGGAAGTAAAGGCTCCTACAGACCTGTGTCTATCGGTCCTCGTCCTCATCCTCGGGAAGCAAGTTGAGAAGCAGTGCGCCTCGGGATCTCAAGAGGTCCCTCTGGCGAAGAAGATGATGCTGTCATAGTCCTCTCTCTCTGAATAGAACGCCAGACGTCCACTACCTGCATCGTCCGAATCAGGAAGCTCACTGTGCGCCGCGAAGTCTCCTGTCTCACTACTATACCACCCTCTCGGAAGCTTGTACAACATCCCCAGTATAAACAATGCGACGGGAAATGGGGTCGAACTCCATTGCCGCGTGCATCTCTATGTCTGGAAAATCAAAGATGATCTCCGGCGATGTCCTCATCGCCGGTATCAGCACGCTCTTCGTCATCACCTACCATCATTGGTTGAAGGCACCACGGGAAAGGGTCAACTTCTCAATAAACATAGCAATAATAAAGCATAAAGCAAGGAACAATCAAAAGCACAGGTTTCAGAACGCGACTCAAACTCTCTCACTATTCACTTTCGACAATTCCGGAAAGTAACGCCGATCCATCCACTGAATACCAGCCGTAGCTTTGGGCTCCACGACCACCCTAGGACATTCAGCTCCGGTTCCTTAACGCTACAACGTCTAGCTAGGCTACCGAAAAACGAAGGGGTCCTAGCACCCTAAGTTATCCGGATCAAAGCTAAAAAACGTGACGACACGACACATCTCACAACAATGAATAAATCGCCGCAACGATAATTCAAGAAGCAACTCGAATAATTATTCAATCGCGTATTAAATAATATTCATGTCAAGCTTAACACAATGCACTCAGATCAACCGTATAAGCAGTATAAGCATTCACATCATATCAAGCATCGACACCAACAACTCAGTTCATCCCTCTGCAACTCAGTGGAGTTGGCAGAGAGGCAATCATACAAGTGTGGGGGTTTGGGGACAGCTCTTGTGACTGATGTGTTCTTTAATGCGTTGGAAAGCTAACAAAATTTCCTACAAATTCTATTTCATGTATCTTGAACAAATTCGGCTTCTATCATGGTGGAAAATGGGCTAGAATTTGAAGACGAATTCGTGGACGAAATATTTTGGTTATTATGTTGTGTGGGCTGCACTAATTTAATGTTTGGGCCAGACCCAATTGGAACAAGGGGTGCACGTTTTTCTAGGCTGAAAAGGAAGAGAAACCTTTGGCTTGCATGCCTAATTACTTTTTGGGCAGTTTTAGTACTATTTATTTAGTCATTTAGTAAAGATAGTTATCATTATTAATTAGGATAGTTATAAGATAATTAGTAATGATAGTTAATACTATCAATAGGAGTTATGTCACTTAATTGTGACCTTTTGTTTTTTTTTTTTGTGAAGATTGAGATGAAAGAAGAAAAAAATGTATAGAAAAAAACTGAAAAGGATAGATAACACCTGAAAAAGAACCTAAGCTCTGATTACCAAATGATGATTAGTAAAGATCAAAAGGGTGGTTCAATCCAGAACCAAAGAGAAACAATTTTCTCTCACAAATGGTTTACACCAAAGTTGAACATCCAAGTTAAATTTTCATTCATAGAATTGTATACATATATAGCCCTTAGGCTGATTGAAAAAAAAACTAAATAAATAGTACTAAAACTGTCCAAAAAGTAATTAGGCAAGCAAGCCAAAGGTTTCTCTTCCTTTTCAGCCTAGAAAAATGTGCACCCCTTGTTCCAATTGGGTCTGGCCGAAACATTAAATTAGTGCAACCCACACAGCATAATAACCAAAATATTTCATCCAGGAATTCGTCTTCAAATTCTAGCCCATTTTCCACCATGATAGAAGCCGAATTTGTTCAAGATAAATGAAATATAATTTGTAGGAAATTTTGTTAGCTTTCCAACGCATCAAAGAACGCATCAATCGGACTTCTGGAACTCAAGATATCTCCAAAATACGTCAGATGGGTCATTTCTAAAGAATTTCAATAAAGCCTAATTTTATTCTTCTTTTGTCAAGGGTGGTCATCCTTGATCATATCAGTCCTGAGTATGAGAAGTATTTGATTAGAGAATTTTTGGAAGATCCGGAGTATGTGAAGTATCACGAAGAAATGAGGAAGAGAAAAGAGGCAAGAAAAGAGAGAGAAAGAGATAAACAAGAGAATGAGATCAAAATTGAGAAAAGAAAAGAGGATGAGGAGGATACAAAAGAAAGTATTGCAAAAGAGGGAGATAAAAAAACCAAGAGAATGGGATCAAAGTTGAGAGACAACTTGGAAGTGAGGTGAAGAGATATGCTTGCTTAAATTCTCATGTTAATTCTTCGTCTAGCGGTGTTGAATTTATTTTGCAGGAATTTGATGATGTGTCTCCAAAGGAAGTACCCCACGGTTTGCAGCCAGCAAGAGAAAGAAGGCATCAAGTAGACCTCATCCCAAGTTCCCCTCTACTCACTAGACCATCTTTTGGAAGTAATCATTTCCCTAGATTTGATGTTTTGTTTGATGAATTTCTTAGTTCTTACTATTTATTTGAGGTTGACTTAAAAGGTGAGTACCATCAATTAAAAATTAGTGAGAATGATGAATGGAAAATATCTTTTAAAATTGGGTGTAATGCATCTAATGTGGGAATTAAGAGTATATGTTCTCCTTATGGAATTGTTTCATGCAAAAAAATTTCTATTACTCAAAATATTTTGGGCGAAACTGATTATTGTTTGAAAGATTCCAAACCCTCATTTTCCTCTTGTGAAATTGTCTATAGATCTTATCCTCTAGCTCCTTTTTGTCTACCACTCTTCGTTAGTTCATAAGGAAGGCAAAGCAAATGCCAATCATGTGAGGAAAATTCGAGAACAGGTGAAGATTGAAATTGATAAGGAATTGGAGCAAAATGCTAAACAAGCCCACCAAGGAAGAAAAAGGATTGGATCTAAAAGACTTGTTTTTGACCCTGGAGGTTGTTTTGGAGGAAAATGAAGAATAAGAGACCTTCCATTTAAAGGAAGTCAAGTCTCCCTTGAAATTGGCTTTTTCTTTATAATATTTTCAATAAAACTAAGACTTTTTTTTGTGATGTAGGGATTGGAGCTATAAATTCGAAGACGAATTCTTTCGAAGGGGAGAAAGTGATGCAAACCAAGAATGGTCAACTTTGAGAAGAAGCACCAAGCCAATTATCAAACAAGAAGAACCAAACTAGATTTTGTTCAAAAATTATTTTCATTGGTGGTGATGTCTCCTCGGTGTTTTAGATGTATCTTGAGCTGTAGATATTCAATTGAGGAGTTCTTTGATGTTCTAGAAAGATAAGGAAATTATCTACAAGTCGTATTCAAGCTCAAACACCAAATTCCGCATCTATCATAGATAACAATAGGCTCCAAATGTAACCCGAATTTCTACACGGGTTTCTCTTTTAATTTGGGCTTTCATTTGTGTTTTTTTAACAGCCTTGTATTGGGCTTGGGTCTTGCACCAGGTTTAGCCTCTTTATGCTGATAGCTGCTTCCTAGGATTAGAATTAGGGTTAGCCATCACCTCTTTAGTCTATAAATAGGAATGTACGTCCTATTATTTGAGAAGTTTTGAATAATATTGACAGTTTGCTCATTTGTGAGTGTAAAGAGCTGAGTCTCTTAGGTTCTTGGATGAACCATCTCTGATTCTTATGAAGAGGTTCCTTTCTCTTGTGGCGAATCTACACCGGACTTATCACTCTCTTGAGAGTGTGGCGTCTTCTTCCATTTTCTGTCTTCTTGCCATCTTTTTATTTTATTCTGGTTACTATTTTCGTATTGTTTATGCGCCATTACTCTTAAAGTTTACATCTTTAGCACTTGAATCATGTTGTTTTCCTTTTTATATTATTATGCGCCATTGTTAAATTAAGAACAAAGCTTGTATTGTTCTTCCTTCTTCAATAGAAGTCGCGCAAGTTTCAGGTTTAAGGATTCCATTCCTAAAGTTCTCATTTTTATTCAGTCTTAATCCTTATAACAAGAGTCAATTCGAGGACGATCCGTTAAAAACTATATGCATCCAGTTTGGATCACATCACTAGGGCTCACGACCCATTCTCCAATTTTTTTCAGAAATTTGCAAATTTCCAAACAACAAACTAGTGCCATTTCCCATAGCATCTTTTCTTTCGAATGACAAGTCATGATCAAAAACAAATTCACTAAGTTTCATAACTCATCTACACCAAAAAAAATTTCCAAAAGTAAAAGTTTCAAAGAGTCCTTCCAATTCTTTTAATTCCAAAACATTTTAAACATGGCCATAACAATGCTAATAACTAGAGGACCACCAAATCAAGTTCTACATGCTATTTTAGTCCCTCAAGAACCAATTTTATAGAAATAATTTACTAACTCTTCTACTTAAACATACATAACAATTCCAATAGAAATTAAACTACCCAAAGTATATAATTCAACAACTAGATACATGATTCAACAACCAAAACCTACATTTCCCCTCTTTAAAGAACATGTCTAAACCATAAAATAACTAGTTTAACATGCTAGCTCCAAAACTATTACTCAAACAACAGTCTATAACTTCAAATAGCTCAAATACACAACTAATTATTTGATTCACTAAGGATCACACAATTTCCCCTCTTTTCTTCCCTTTCCCTTAGGGTTTCGCCCTAGAGTTCAAGAAAGGGGAATGAGAGTGTTTCGTCTCCTCTTGATCATGATCAAACAACAGACAACATAAAACAAGCATAAAAATCAAGAAGGAAAAAGAAAAGGACCATCACCTCTCCTTCTCCTTAGCTCACAGTTTTGGGCTGTTTTGGGGGGAAGGAAATGCTTCTCCAAAGCTTGATGATGAGCTAGGTAAGTATGATATTGTAGAGGAAGAAGTAGCAAAGAAATAGAAGAAGAAAAATGAAGTGGATCAAAGTTTTATGAAGGAAGCATCCATGGAGGTGGAGAGCCTCTCTCTCAAGAAATGAAGAAGAAGAAGATATGAGGGGTAGAGAGAGGGAGGGATTCGGTTTTGGGGCTGATATGAAGGGGAGGGATATTTTATTTTATCACTTAAAAATAAGGCTAGGCAAAAATGGTTTAATTAAAAGATAATTCAAATTAATCACACAAATAATGACACCTAGCACTTTATGAGATGCTAATCACATCATCTAATCCTACCCATCTAATCTCACATTACTCATGATTACCCTATAATTCTAGAGTCTAAGGGTTTTCAAAACACGGCGTCGAATAACTGCGTTACCGATTAATTACCCGCTGATAAAATCGCGAAAATTAATTTAGCGAGAAATTAATTCACCACGTGATATTAGTTTATTATAAATAATAAAAACACTATTAAACATTCATAAATAATCACGACAAGTTGCGATTCGATTTTCATCGAAATCGGGGTTCATTTAAAATTTTATCTGCGACAAAACTGCCCTATGATTCGAAACGCGACGAAACTTCGTTAGAATTTTTCGACTATACTCGAACCATGAATTAATACAAAATATCAACTCTCAATTATAATTTGATCTTGATTTAATTAATTCACTTACTTAGCGAACAAGAAATTGCTTATTATAGCATAAATACGACAAATTATACAATAATAACGCTAAATATCGCATCGGGAAAATACGAGTGTTACAATACTCCCCCTCAAAAAAATAGTTTCGTCCTCGAAACTATTAGTAAGATACGTACGGAGAAAAAGTTTTGGGTATTGGTTCTTCATCTTCTCTTCCAACTCCCACGTAGCATCTCCGGTCTTCTGATCCCACACGACCTTGACAAGTTGGATTTCTTTGTTCCTCAATTGCTTAGTCTTTCGGTCGACAATCCTTGCAGGTGATACTTCAAATGATAGGTTGTCCCTCAGTTGAATCACATCCGGTTCAATAACATGAGAAGGGCCGAAAACATATCTCCACAACTGTGAGACGTGAAAGACGTCATGAATGTTTGACAAGAAAGGTGGCAAAGCAAATGTTTGACAAGAAAGGTGGCAAAGCAATTTGATATGCCACTGGACCAATACGGCAAAGAATCTGGTAGGGTCCAATGAACTTAGGAGTAAGTTTCTTGGATTTGATTGCTCGACCAACTCCAGAAGTAGGTGTAACTCGGAGGAACACATGCTCTCCCTCTTCAAACTCTAGCGGTCGGCGACCCTGGTCCGCATAGCTCTTCTGTATACTCTGAGACATCCTATCCCTGACTAATTGGATTTTCTCGGTAGTCTGTTGAATCATGTCTGGTCCCACAACAGAGCTCTCACCATCCTGATACCAACAAAGAGGCATCCGACACTTACGTCCATATAGCGCTTCGTAAGGTGCCATGCCAATGCTCGTGTGATAACTGTTGTTGTAGGTGAACTCCACTAGTGGTAAGACATCGTGCCAACTTCCTTTGTCATCCAATGTACACGCTCTCAGCAAGTCTCCTAGTGATTGAATCGTCCGCTCAATCAGACCATCGGTCTGAGGGTGATATGCTGAGCTAAGCTTGAGCTTGGTTCCCATCGCTTCTTGTAATGCCCTCCAAAAGTGAGACGTAAACTTTGAATCCCGTTTAGAATTTATTCTCTTGTTATGGATTATTCTGATTTCATATTTAAGTCTATGTTATTATCATTAGTAATGAGTAGCTAAACCCATCACTAGGGGTGATGGGGGATCCTTTACAATACTCTTGATGTTTTGTTATTTAATTATATGAGTTTCTATTGATTGTTTGAGTATTTTATTCCTATTGTGCTTAATCCTATAAGGCTTGATCAACCTTTATCTAGTTGGTTAATTATGGTAACAAGATCATGATTAGTTAACGGAACCATAGGATAAAAGAACTCGCTTTATACGTCGGATAGGTTAGAGCTTGTTTCTAATCAGTTATTAGCTTAACAAACCCACCTAAACTTAATGCTCTTTCCCTTAGTTATCTTTCTGGACCAAACAGAGTAATTAGTTGGGAGGAAGGCTATTATATGGGAGGACAACCTCTAGTAATTTAGAGTGGATGGTTAGTGCTATTTCATGATAGATAACTCATATCAATTGATTAATGAACTCAAGGGTAGAGTATTGGTGAACCCGGTTCCCCCTAAGTTTCCATAACATTGTTAAATCATTTTTGCATTCAATCTGTTATTGCTTTAATTTCGATTTCTTATTCTACTCGCTTAATTATAATCTTTGCTTGCCTAATAGAATAGAATCATACTAATTCACTGGTACTCGCTCATTCTCTGTGGGTTCGACATTCGGAGTCCTAATTATACTCCACTATTATTACGAGTTACGATCAGGTGCACTTGCCTGAGCCGCTACAAGTTTTTGGCGCCATAGCTGGGAAATGATTGCGATATTAATCGAATTATAGATTTTATTCTCATTAGGCATAATTTTATTTAGTTATTTAATTTTCTATTATTTTTATTTGGTTCTAAGACTCTCTAATTTGGTTTTCTTTGTTGTATGCAGACAAGATCTCAACATCCTGAATTGATTTTTGATCCTGAAATTGAAAGAACACTCTGATTGTTGAGAAGACAGCATCAAGCAATGGCTGAAGAATTAACATTGAATGAGTACTTCACACCAACTACGGATGTGGCCGACAGTGTCAACTATCCGACAATTGAGGCCAATAATTCCGAACTGAAAGCCAGTACTGATTTCTATGGTATCTGCAGTGTAATTCTCTGGCTTATATCTTCTAAAGACCCAAATGCTCATCTTAAAAGATTTTAGAAGGTTGCTAATACTGTCAAATGTGAAGGAGTGACACCAGAGGCCATCAAATTCAGACTGTTCTCTTTCTCACTGCAAGGGAAAGCACAACTATGGTTGGATTGATTCCCACCTAACTCTATTACTACTTGGGAGGACCTGAAAACTAAGTTCTTAAATAAGTACTTTCCTCCCGCAAAATCTGCAAAGCTGAGAGCTGACATGTCTGGATTTACCCAGAATGAAGGAGAATCAATGCATGAGGCTTGGGAAAGATTTCAAGATTTATTGAGAAGTTGTCCTCACCATGGTTTCACTAAGTGGCAGCAACTTCAGATTTTATACAATGGTTTAAATATGCAAACTGGAGGAGCTGTCAACGCTGCTTGTGGAGGATATTTCGGAAAGAAAACACCCGCTGAGGCTTTTGATATTATAACAGAAATGGCTTAGAACAATGCTCAGTGGTCAGCTAATGATAGACAGCCAAGAAAGAACCAGTAGGCAGGTATTTACAAAGTAGAAGCTAACACAACTTTGGAAGCAAAATTGGAGGCAATGGCTAAGAAATTAGAGACTTTGATGGCAGCGCAAACCTAGTCCAATTCTAATAATGATTGGGGTTGTATGGCAATTGAAGGTCAATTAGAGGAAGTCAATGCTATAGGCCAGAAAGATTTTGACCCAAGATCGAGGATGCAAGAGGCTATGTTGAAGTATATGCAAAGACACAGACATCCGTGTATGGGAGTTCTAGCCGGTTTCATGGAGAAAACTGAAGAAAGATTAAAGGCTATAGAAAACAAGACAGTTAAGGCATCTTGTAACTTTTGTGGAGTAACAACTCATGATTCAAAGGACTGCACTGAGGAGGTGAATTTTGTTGGGCATAAACAACAGAATGACCCATACTCAAGCACCTACAACACCGGATGGAGGAATCACCCAAATTTCTCATGGAGAGATCAACAGAGATCCCAGGGCCAAAATCAGAATACTTATAAGCCCCCACATTTGCAAAATCGTGCACAAAACGATAGAAATCCCGGAGAAAATGACATTAACAACTTTATGGGACAGATGAATAAAAGGTGTAGCAACTTGGAAAAAATAGTCACTGAGAACGCAACAGGCCAGAAAACATTGAGTGAGCAAATGGCAATCGTGTTGAAAGCAGTGACTCAAAGAGAAAAGGAACACTCCCAAGTCAAGTGGAGCCAAATCCCAATGAAAAGTGCAATGCAATCTTGTTGGAAAAAGATGAACCAAAAGAGGAGAAGACTCAAACTGAGTTTCAGCAGATAAGTAACTCTTCCCAAGGTTCTAAAAATTCTTGTATGGATAGGCAAGATAAGAGGTTATTAGAAAAACTTAGAAAGCTGCCTGTCAATATCCCTTTGACTAAAATTGTCTCTGAAGTCCCTAAATATGTTAAATTTTTGAAAGAAAAATTGCTAATAAAAATAGGATAGAAGATGAGACTGTTAAGTTGAATGAGGATTGCTCTGCTGTTCTTTTAAAAAAATTACCACCTAAGCTTAAAGATCCAGGAACTTTTGTTGTTTCTTGTTCAATTAGTAATAATACATTTAAGGCACTATGTGATTTAGGCTCAAGTATAAATTTAATGCCTTTGTAGTTAGCTGACAGAACTCTTGTATACCCAAGAGGAATGATAGAAGATATGCTAGTTAAGGTAGGAAAATTTATTTTCCCCGTAGATTTTGTTGTCTTTGATATGGAGGAAGACAAAGATGTTCCTATTATTTTAGAAAGACCATTCTTGGCAACAGGAGATGCTACCATTCAAGTAAAGAGAGGAACCATGACTCTAAGAATTGAGGATGAGGAAGAAGTATTTAATATATATAATTCTAACAAAAGTTCTCCCTCTAGTGCTTCTTGTTGTTTCTTGTAGGATATAAATGTTGAAAAAGGGAAAGAAGTGCAAGTTGAAGAACAAGATAGTGACTCTTTAGAGCAGGATAAGGACATAACACCTTCTTTGATTTTGGAGGCACTGTGTTTGCCTAAATTTAAAGGACTTGATAGTGATGAACCTTCTTATCATTTATTACACTTTATGGCTTGGAAAAATCTAACAATCTTTCAGGAGCCAAAGCAGGAAGATAAAACTCAAATTATTTCCCCTTTCTCTAGGAGGAATAGCAAAAGAATGGTTCTCAATATATCCCAAGCACTACTTTTCAAGTTGGGAAGAATTAAAAGAGGAGTTTTTAAGAGTTTTCAAATCCACACCAGAAGAAAGAATAGATCTATTTCAATTCTTCCGAGGATTCAAGAAGGACACTCAAGAGGAATATACAGGTTTTAAATTAGACCCATCCTTGATCTCAGAGGTGTCAAAATTGCAATTCAAGGGAACCACAGGACAAAATCCTATTGAGCACATGAGACAGTTCTATAAAGAAGACGAGGAATGCAAAGTTTAAAGGCTTGTCTCCAGATGAGACAAAGCTAATTATTTTCCCATTCTCATTAGATGAGGAAGTCAAGATTTAGCTTTATCTCCTGCCAGTTGAGGAAGTAAAAACATGGAACAACTTGGTAAAGAAATTCATTAGGACTTTTGCACCCAACTTTGAGAAGCCAGTTTACATCTGTGAAGACTGTGGGTACACAATGAACCAACCAAAAAAGTGCTCAGGTCCTGCATGGATGGACCACTCAGAAAAAGGTGATTACTTTGATGTGTTTCCCAATGGTGATAAGACAAAAGGTAATGTTAAGGACGGGCCATTGCCCGCTGAGGACTAATTCTTAAGTCTTCCGACCCATCAGGCTCGGGACGTTAAACAAGCACTTACTAGGAGGCATCCTCGGTTACTATCATTTTTATCTCCTATCTGTTTGTTTTATTTCTATTCTTATTTTATTTTATTCTATTTTTATTCATTTTAGGATTATTTAAAAATACAAAAAAATTACAAAATTGAAAAATCAAAAATTTTTCCAGAAAACCAGTAGGTACGAGCACACCTTGCACTATGTACGGTCGTACCACACGGCTTCACTTTCAAAACATGGAGAAACAGACAGGTACGACCGGACATAAACCAGGTACGACCGTACCGCGTGTCTAGAGGCTGAATATAAGGTAAACAGTGAGAGGTAAGGGCGTACCTCACCCTCGTACGCCCAAAACCCCTCCATTCGAGCACCCTCTTCTCTCATTCTCTTCGCATTTCCACTCACAAGATCATCCAGATACTGATTCTAAACTCAATTTGTGGATTAATTGGCTGTTTTACTGGTTATTTTAAGTTTTCAGTTAGTTTAGAATTTTGGTTTTGTTTAATTCTAACTTTAGGTGATTAGGAGTAGTTTTTGCTTGGTTTTGCATGCTTAGAGACCCTAGGAATGATTATAGACTTGAAATCTAGGCTTAAAATTGAGAAAATCTGATCATAGGGTAGATTTCTCACAAAACCGTAGCACAGTACGGCCGTACCTATCAAGAACAGGTCGTACTGAAGGCCATACTGGCGGCTTTAGGGTTGAAGACTGACCATGGGTACGGGCGTACCTATGGTAGAGTACGGCCATACAGAGACCTTAAGTCAGGCCGTACTAACCTATTGAATCAGGGTGTACTTACAACTTCAGTACGGTCGTACCTCACGAAGCACGGCGTACCTAACACAGGTTTTACTTGAAATTAAATTTTTTTCTATTTTATTTTTGCAGCAAAATGCCTAAGCACCAAAAGACCGACAGTTCTTCGTCTTCTGCTGCAGCATCACATGGCTCTAGAGCCGTGCCTCACTATATACCAGCGTAGGTCAGAGATCGTTTCAGGCAGCTGCGGGATTTCCACACCCATACCCAGAGATACTTAGACTTTGATGCCCTTCAGCAGGTTGGCTTGCGGGGAGAGGTGGAGACCCTGTTACAGAGGATAGGATGGTTCCAGGCAGCCTCTGTCAGACAACCCTTTTTTGTAGAGGAAGTTATAGATTTCTTAGCCACCTAGCTATGAAAGTGAAGAAAAAAGGAAGGAATTTCGTGGTCCTAATCAGCTCCTTTAGACCCTCTTTTATAGCCTAATAAGGTCCCCATAAATTCCCATTACAATCCTCTTAAAAACCTATCAAGAAAGCTTTACAATTTCCAAGTTTAATAATGAACATTTACACTAAAACCAACCCTATATGTGACACACTTTTTAAAATAGTACTCTTGTGTCCTTTGGAAAATGCTGTCTATATTTTAAAAAAAAAACAATTACATCCGCAAGCATACACAGAGTTGTCACAGCTTATAGAAACATGGTGCAATCTAAGACACAAGACGCATGCTCTGGAAATACATACATATATATAAGCAAGTAGCCATAGGTAGTGCGTACCAAATAGAAAGTGCATAAACATGTACAAGAGAATACACCAATGGTATGAAGACCCTCGTGAGAACAATCATACCCCGGGGTACTCCCGGCAGACACCCACGCAGGAGGCTGCTCCAAAAGTATGCCACTAGTCTACCCTACAATACACAAAAGACATCCACTAAGCCCGACTGGTCACCAAAACAAGCTGTACACTATAAACGAAATACTACAGTCATCCAAAATACAAAACAAGCAGTCAGACAATCACAGCAACTACAGATACTATCTGAATCCTTAGACCGACCTTCCTCGTCATCATCCTCCATAGGGTCCGCCGCATCCTCTGCAGTCAAGTCTATGAAAGGAGCCATAGCAGGTATACCCTCTGACACGTCCTCCTCTACTAGCACCTCCTCAATGAATCCTGTGCTGCTACATCTTGCCTCACCGCACTCTTGACATACCGGTGAAAGATGTCCCGGTGGAGTAGGTGTCCTGACAATCATGGGGGAAGCCGGCTCTGTCTCAGTTTTAGGCTCTGCCAAAGAACTCAGGGTAGCTGCCGCTCGAGATGTAGAAGCTCCAGCAGTCCCACGCCTGATCACGCTCTTTCGAGCGGTCATCCGAAATCTCGCTCCCCTAGGCAGAGGTGCATAACGAGTAATAATACGCCTCGAAATCTCCAATGATCCCTCCGGTAAAGAAGATGATATTGGCATTGCCTGCTCTCTCAGAATGTTGCGCCAAGCATCCACCACCTGCATGGTCCTGATCGGAAAACTAATTGTACGCCTAGATATCTCCTGTCTCGGCACTAGTCCATCAACTCGAAAAGTCTGTACAATATCCCCTATATATACAACACGGCGGAGATGGGGTCGAACTCCATCACCGCGGGCATCTCGATGTCCGAAAAATCAAACACGATCTCTGGCGATGTCGTCATCGCCGGTATCACCAGGGTCTTCGTCATCGCCTGGGTTACCATCATGGGGAGAAGGAACCATGGGAAATGGTCAACTTCTCAAATAATCATAGAAACAACAAAACATAGAACAAGAAATAACAAAATGCACAATGCCCATAATGCAACGCAAGACACTCTCCCAACACGCTCTACAATTCGGGAAATAACACCGAACAAGCTGCTGAAATCCAGCCATAGGCTTTGGGCTCCACGACCACCCTAGGATATTCAGGACGAGTTCCTTGACGTTAAGACGTCTAATTAAGCTGCCGAAAAACAAGGGGGTCCTAGCACCCTAAGTTTATTCGGGATATTGTTCTAAAACGCCATGACGACACTTTCTCCACCCCAATGAATAAATCGACGCATACGATGATTCAAGGAAGCATGATGAATAAATCAACTCATATGATAATTCAAGAAAGCAACTCGAATAATTATTAAATCGCATATTAAATAAATATTCACACAAAGCTCAATACAAGACAACCCAATTGAACAGTATCAAGCAATCAAGTCATATCACAACAGTCGGAATACGATTCATCCCACTGCAGCTCAATGGAGTTGATAGAGAGGAAATCAAACAAGTGTGGGGGTTAGGGACAGCTGCCAACCACTTGCAGACAAGCTCACTAAATAATCAAAACGAAAGTTTTAAGAACTAAAAATCGAAGGGGTACAAGACCCTCACTTCGAACCCTGGGGTTCTTAGACTTCTTCGCTTTATAACAGAAATTTAAAATCTATCCATATCTACAAGTTGCCCTTACCAAAGTCGTCTGCTAGCGTGGTACCGCTCGCCTCGATCCCGCGTCGTACGAATTCGGAATTTACAAGTCCTATCATCACAAGGTAAGCTTAGCACAATCCTATGCACACACTAAATCTAACCTCCTAGGCTCTCAAACCTCAAAAACCACTTAGACAATAGAACACTTGAAGAAAAATAACAACAACTCAAAGAATAAAATATTTAAAACTAAACTCATTTTGAAGAAAATACACTAAGTTAGAAAAACAAACTTTTCAAATTCTAAGCTTACTTTCTCCAAAACTTGAGACATGAATCAATACTAAATTTAATACCTTTTCTCAAGATTCTCAAGTCAAGGCTTCACTTGGTTTCTTGGGTCTCAAAGAACCCAATTTACCTTAAGTGCTTCATTGCCTCAAAAATCCAAAACAAGTCCAATTTCAAGCAAAGCTTTTCCATAATTTTCCAAAGCCTAACATACATCAATTCAAATATTATGAACCAAGAATACAAAACAATTTTCCTTCCCCAAAGCCTCTAGGGCTCGCGGCCATCACCCACTTTTTCCCCAAAAATTTGCAAACTTCCAATTTAAATTAACAACACCATTTCCTATGCCAATTCTTTCACAAATCCACAACCAATTTCACAACCCAAGCCTAATTAAAACTAATCCCATTTCAAATCTCTTTCAAGACGCAAGGTTTTCATGAAAATTCACTCAATCGAACTTCCAATCCAAAACTACTAACTAAAATAGCAACAACAACATCTAATAAGCAAAAATCATCAACTAATTAAATTGATTCACCTCAAGATCACACAAACCCTCTTTTTCCCCTTAGGTTAGCGCCAAGGATTCTAAGATTTGGGGATTTAGGTGCTCATTTCCATCATTGATCATAATCAAGCAAAATACAAAGCATAGAAACAAGAACAAAGCAAGAAAAGTCACTACCTCCTCCACCTAGGGAGCTTGCGATTTTGGGGCTGTTTTGGGGAGAGAAATGTGGCTCTCAAACATGCTTGAATGGTGAAATGGGTGGTAGCAAGAGAAGAGGAAGTTAGTTGCAAGAAGGTTGGAAGATTGGAAGTGAAACAACTCAAAAATCATGGAGGGAGATGACCATGGAAGCCATGAATGGTGCTTCAAGCTTTCTCTCACTAAAAGGATGAAGATGAAATGAAAATGAGGTAACAAAAGGGGGGGTCACGGCTGCCCTTAAAATAAAGGGGAGGGATTATTTTCTCTCTTCTTAAAAAAAATAAATACATGGTTAAAAATAGTTTAGGTAAAGTAATAAAAATGTTAATCACATAAAAAGTGACACCTCTCCTAAAAGTAAGATGCTAATCCCATCAACTAATCTATCCCATGTAATCTCACATCTCTCATGATTACCCTCTAATTCTAGAGTTTAAGGGTTGCTAAAACACTACATAGAGTAATCGTGTTACCGATTAATTTCTCGCCGATAAATTTGCGAATATTAATTCAACGAGAAATTAATTCACCGCGTGAAAATAAATTATCATAAATAATAAAACAATCTAAAACACTCACAAATAATCACAACAAGTCGCGATTCGATTTTCATCAAAATCTGGATTCATTTCAAATTTTATCTGCAACAAAACTGTCCGGTGATTCGAAACACGACGAAACTTCGTTAGAATTTTTCGACGATATTCGAACCATGAATTAATATGAAATACTAATTCTCAAATTCAATTTGATCTTGATTTATTTAAATCACTTATTTAGAGAACAAGGAATTACTTATTATAGCATAATTATGACAAAAATTACACTACAATAACGCTAAATAACGTATTGTAAAAGTATGGGTGTTACAATACCCCCTCTAAAATAGTATCGTCCTCGAAACTACGGCTAAGATACGTACCGAGAAAAAGTTCTGGGTACTGATCCTTCATCTTCTCTTCCAGCTCCTACGTTGCATCACCGGTCTTCTGATTCCACACAACCTTGACAAGTTGAATCTCTTTATTCCTTAATTGCTTATTCTTCTGATCGACAATCTTTGCAGGTGATACTTCAAATGATAAGTCGTCCTTCTGTTGAATCGCATCAGGTTCGATAATGTGAGAAGGGTCGGAAACATACTTCCGCAATTGAGAAACATGGAAGACGTCGTGAATATTTGATAAGAAAAGTGGCAAGGAAATCTGATATGCTACTGGACCAATACGACGAAGAATCTGGTAGGGTCCAATGAACTTAGGAGTAAGCTTTTTGGATTTGATCGCTCGACCAACTCTAGTAGTAGGTGTAATTCGGAGGAATACATGCTCTCCTTCGTCAAATTCTAATGGTCGGTGACCCCGGTCCACATAACTCTTCTGTCGACTCTGCGACATTCTCATCCTATCTCTGATCAATCGGATCTTCCCGGTAGTCTTCTGAATCATGTCTGGTCCCACAAAAGAGCTCTCACCATCCTGGTACCAACAAAGAGGCGTCTAACACTTACGTTCATACAGCGCTTCGTAAGGTGCCATACCAATGCTCGCGTTAAAACTGTTGTTGTAGGTGAATTCTACTAGCGGTAAGACATCGTCCCAACTTCCTCTGTGATGCAACGTGCATGCTCTCAACAAATCTTCGAGTGATTGGATCGTTCTCTCGGTCTGATCATCAGTCTGAGGGTGATATGCTGAGCTAAGCTGGAGCTTAGTTCCCATCGCTTCTTGTAATGCCTTCCAGAGATGAGATGTAAACATCGGATCTCGATCAGAAACAATGAAAGAAGGCACGCCATGCAGTCGTACAATCTCCACGACATAGACCTCCGCTAGCTTCTCTACGTTGTACGTCAATCTCACCGGCAAGAAATGGGCAGATTTGGTTAATCGGTCGACGATTACCTAAATCGAATCATGCTTCTTTGGCATTCTCGGAAAACCCACAACGAAATTCATAGAAATGCTATCCCACTTCCACACAGGTACGTCAAGTGATTGTAACATCCCTGCTGATCGCTGATGTTCTACCTTCGTTTTCTGGCAAGTCAGCCAGGAAGCTACATAATTTGCCACTTGTTTCTTCATTCCGGGCCACCAAAAGTGCTTCTTCAGGTCCTCGTACATCTTCGTAACTCCCGGATGAATACTCAGTCCATTCTTGTGCGCCTCATCGAGAATCAACTTCCTTAGCTCAGCCACATTGGGTACACAAACACGCCCATTGCATCTCAAAATGTTGTCTGTTCCAACCTTGAATTCCGTCGCTTTTCCTCATGCTATCAGCTCAACCTTCTCTTAAGTAGCTCGTCATGAGCCTGCTGTTCCCTAATCTCGTCCAACAGTCCGTTAGAAATAGTGAGCATGCCAAACTTCAGCTTTCCTGGTAACACTTCCACATTCAGCTTCAAGTCTCGAAACTTCTCTAGCATCTCCAACTCCTTGATCATCATTGCTAAAGCTAAAACACTCTTCCTACTCGTGCATCAGCTACCACGTTTGCCTTCCCTGGATGATATTCCAAAGTGAAATTGTAGTCTTTCAAAAATTCCGTCCATCTCCGCTGTCGCATGTTGAGCTCCTTCTGATCGAACAAGTACTTCAGGCTCTTGTGGTCGCTGTAAACAGTGAACGTGCTCCCATACAGTAGTGCCTCCAAATCTTCAATGCAAAGACCACCGTAGCAAGCTCCAAATCATGTGTAGGATAATTCCTTTCGTGAATCTTAAGCTGTCGCGAAGCATAAGCCACAACTTTCCTATATTGCATCAGCACGCATCCTAAACCCTGGTGTGAAGCATCACAGTAAACCTCGTAAGGTTCTTCCGGTTAAGGCAAAATCAACACAGGCGCTGTCGTCAAAAGTTCTTTCAACCTCTGAAAACTGGATTCGCATTCTTCGGTCCAAGCAAAAGGTTGATCATTCCTCTTGAGTCGTGTAAGCAGTGCTACAATCTTCGAGAAACCTTCAATAAATCTCCGGTAGTAGCCTGCTAAACCAACAAAGATTCTGATATCTGTCACAGTCTTCGGTTGCTCCCATGCCAACACAGCTTCAATCTTGGCTGGATCCACAGCTATCCCATCCTTGGTTATCACATGTCCGAGAAAATTCACCTCTTCAAGCCAAAACTCACACTTGGAGAGGTTAGCGTAGAGTTGCTTTTCCCTCAAAATCTGCAATACTTGGCGTAAGTGCTCTTCGTGCTCTTCTTTGCTCCTTGAATAAATCAGGATGTCGTCTATAAACACCATCATGAACTAGTCCAAGAATGGGTGAATGATCCTGTTCATGTAGTCCATAAATACTGCCGGCACATTCGTCACTCTGAACGGCATCACCAAGTACTCGTAGTGACCATATCTTGTCTGAAGACTGTCTTGGAAATATCCTCTTCCTTCACTCGAATCTGAAGGTAGCCTGACTTCAAGTAAATCTTAGAAAATATCGCGGCTCCTCATACTTGATCCATCAAATCATCGATACGCGGTAACGGATACCGATTCTTGACAGTAACCTTGTTGAGCTGACGATAATCCACACACAATCTTGATCGTCCATCCTTCTTCTTCACCAGTAACACTGGAACTCCCAAGGTGACACACTCGGTCGTATGAACTGCTTTGACTCCAAGTGCTCAATCTGAGACTTCAACTCTTTCATCTCGGCTAGTGACATCCGATAGGGCGCTATCGAAATCGGTTCTGTTCCCGGAAGCAAGTCGATGGAGAACTCGATCTCTCTTACCGATGGTAACCCTGGTACGTCTTCAGGAAAAACATCCGAGAAGTCATACACCACTGAGACATCCTTCAACTCGATCTCCTATGAAACTCCTGAACTAGCCAGATACATGTATTCCCTAGTTCCCTCTTTCAAGGAAACTCCGATATGTTCGGCAGAAAGATAATTGGAGACTCCATGATTTGGAAAAATCACTACTTTTCGGGCACAGTCCAAAAGGACATGGTGGTGAGACAACCAATCCATCCCGAGAATAATATCTAGACTCTTTAATGGCAAACAGACCAAATTAGGAACAAATTTTCTACCCTGGATGACCACTACACAATTAAGGCATGCAGTGTTGGTAACCAAGGTTTTAGCAGCTGGGTAGTAACTACTAGTTTGAAAGGTAAGGTAGTCACATACAATTTCAAACGGTCTACGCAATCTAAAGAAATAAAGGAATGGGTTGCACCAGAATAAAAAAGAACGGTTAGGGATTTACCCTCAATCTTACAGTCTCTCTGAATAAAATCATCAGCCTGCTCCGCCTCTTCACCGCTCATGCAGAAGACTCTACCTTTAGCCATCTGACGCTTCCCTTTAGCTTTTGCTGCATTCATCACTAGTTCAACCTTATGTTCTGGGCAGTCCTTAGCAATGTGCCCCGATTTCTTGTAGTTGAAGCACACGTTATCCTTCTCAATGCAGTTGCTCGCATAGTGCCCCGGCTTACCACAACGGTAACAAATGACTCCGTCGCTGGTCTGACTCCCGCCTCTCATGTTTTGAGCCATCGGACGGTACTGTCCCTTACTGTTGTTCCCTTGAGGTCGACTGTAAGGCTTCTTCTGCTGCTTTCCCTTCTGAGCAACCCTCTGTCCTGCGCTCTGGGGTCTCACTGTTCCCCTGTACCACTCCTCTTCTTGGTGTTTCTCATAACTTCCACCTCAACACACCTGTTAATCAGTTCTTGAAGATTCCTGATCCTTAGAGACGTCACAGATTTCTGGATGTCGAACCTCAATCCTCGCTGAAATCTCTCGCTCAACCATCCTTGGTCAGCTTGGTCACGAAACGGACTAAAGTACCTTGCAAGTGATTCAAACTTAGCGGCATATTCCGACACCGTCATGCTACCTTGCTGTATTCGGAGGAACTCTTGCTCTTTCTCAGCTCGTGTAGTATCAGGAAAATACTTGTCCATGAATCTCCTGTGGAAAACATCCCAAGTGATTTCACGACGCTCTGTCGTCAAAGTCTTCTTCACTCCCTTCCACTAGTACTCGGCGTCTCCTAGCAGCAAGTAGGTTGCATAGTTCACCTTAACATTCCCTGGGCAGTGGAGTGCCTCGAAGATCTTCTCTATCTCCTACATCCAAAGGTCTGCCTTGTCTGGATTCGGCTCACCGTAGAACTTCGGTGGGTCATGCTTAAGAAAATCAGCTAATCCTCTCGCCTCTGCATTTTGTTCCGCTCTCTGCTGTTGTTGCAGATTTTGCTAGGCCAAAGCCGCAGTCTGTTGAGCCATAGCATTAGACTGTTGAGTCGCAACAGCCGATTGTTGAGCCATTGCCGCAGCCATCTCCGTCATTGCTTGAATCACCCTTTCCATATTGGGACTATCAGATTCGATCGTAGGGTCTCTGCGAGGTGGCATGAGATTCTTCCAAGCTCCAAAAACCTATCAGAACCTCAAAATTAAAGAATGTGTTAACACACATTGCTTCAGTCAAGAAACAATTCAAACAATTGGCAAGCAAAACTGCTTCACTCAGTAAACAATTGCAATACAACACAATGAGGTACCTGATAAACATAACCCGACACGGTGACCAACTCCAAATTTCCTATGTACAGTCCGGTTAGAACCGAACTGCTCTGATACCACTATTGTAACGACCCATTTCCAGACCGCTACTAAAACTATAACTAACCCTATAATCGATGCACTTTTTAAAATAGTACTCTTGTGTCCTTTGAAAAATGCGGTCTATTTTTTTTTAAAACAATTACATCCGCAAGCATACACAGAGTTGTCACAGCTTTTAGAAACATGGTGCAATCTAAGACACAAGACGCATGCTCTGGAAATACATACATATATATAAGCAAGTAGCCATAGGCAATGCATACCAAATAGAAAGTGCATAAACATGTACAAGAGAATACACCTATGGTATGAAGACCCTCGTGAGAGCAATCATACCCCGGGGGTACTCCCGGAAGACACCCACGCAGGGGGATACTCCAAAAGTATGCCACCAGTCTACCCTACAGTACACAAAAGACATCCACCAAGCTCGATTGGTCACCAAAACAGACTGTACACTATAAACAAAATACTACAGTCATCCAAAATACAAAACAAGCAGTCAGACAATCACAACTACTACAGATAGCTATGTGAATCCTCAGACGAATCCTCCTTGTCATCATCCTCCATCGGGTCCGCCGCATCCTCTCCAGTCAAGTCTATGAAATGAACCGTAGCAGGTATACCCTCTGACACGTCCTCCCCTACCAGCACCTCCTCAATGAATCCTGTGCCGCTTCATCCTGCCTCACCGCACTCTCGACATACCGGTGAAAGATGTCCCGGTGGAGTAGGTGTCCTAACAATCATGGGGGAAGCCGGCTCTGTCTCAGGCTCAGGCTCTGCCAAAGAACTCGGGGTAGCTGCCGCTTGAGATGTAGAAGCTCTAGCAGTCCCACGCCTGATCACGCTTTTTCGAGCAGTCATCTGAAATCTCGCTCCCCTAGGCAGAGGTGCATAACGAGTAGTAATATGCCTCAGAATCTCCAAAGATCCCTCCGGCGAAGAAAATGATATTGGCATCGCCTGCTCTCTCTGAATGTTGTGCCAAGCATCGACCACCTGCATGGTTCTGATTGGAAAACTAACTGTATGCCTAGATGTCTCCTATCTCAGCACTAGTCCATCAACTCGAAAAGTCTGAACAACGTCCCCTGTATATACAACACGGCGGGAGATGGGGTCGAACTCCATCGCCGCGGGCATCCCGATATCCGAAAAATCAAACACGATCTCCGGCGATGTCGTCATTGCCAATATCACCAGGGTCTTCATCATCGCCTAGGTTACCATCATGGGTTGAAGGAACCACGGGAAAGGGTCAACTTCTCAAATAATCATAGAAACAGCAAAACATAGAACAAGAAATAACAAAATGCACAATGCCCATAATGCAACGCAAGACACTCTCCCAACACGCTCTACAATTCCGGAAATAAAATCCAGCCATAGGCTTTGGCTCCACGACCACCCTAGGATATTCAGGACGAGTTCCTTGACGTTAAGACGTCTAACTAAGATGCCGAAAAATAAGGGGGTCTTAGCACCCTAAGTTTATTCGGGATATAGTTCAAAAACGCCACAACGACACTTTCTCCACCTCAATGAATAAATCGACGCATACGATGATTCAAGGAAGCATGATGAATAAATCAACTCATATGATAATTCAAGAAAGCAACTCGAATAATTATTCAATCGCATATTAAATAAATATTCACACAAAGCTTAATACAAGACAACCCAATTCAACAGTATCAAGCAATCAAGTCATATCACAACATTCGGAATACAATTCATCCCACTACAGCTCAATGGAGTTGACAGAGAGGAAATCAAACAAGTGTGGGGGGTTGGGAACAGCTGCCAACCACTTGCAGACAAGCCCACTAAATAATCATAATGAAAGCTTTAAGAACTAAAAGTGAAGGGGTACGAGACCCTCACTTCGAACCCTGAGGTTCTAAGACTTCTTTGCTTTATAACAGAAATTTAAAATCTATCCATATCTACAAGTTGCCCTTACCAAAGTCGTCCGTTAGCGTGGTACCGCTCGCCTCGATCCCGCGTCGCACGAATTCAGAATTTACAAGTCCTATCATCACAAGGTAAGCTTAGCACAATCCTATGCACACACTAAATCTAACCTCCTAGGCTCTCAAACCTCAAAAACCACTTAGACAACAGAACACTTGAAGAAAAATAACAACAACTCAAGGAATAAAATATTTCAAACTAAACTCATTTTGAAGAAAATACACTAAGTTGGAAAAACAAAGTTTTCAAATTCTAAGCTTACTTTCTCCAAAACTTGATACATGAATCAATACTAAATTTAATGCCTTTTCTCAAGATACTCAAGTCAAGGCTCCACTTGGTTTCTTGGGTCTCAAGGAACCCAATTTACCTTAAGTGCTTCATTGCCTCAAAAATCCAAAACAAGTCCAATTTTAAGCAAAGCTTTTCCATAATTTTCCAAAGCCTAACATACATCAATTCAACTATTATGAACTAAGAATACAAAACAATTTTCCTTCCCCAAAGCCTCTAGGGCTCGCGGCCATCACCCACTTTTTCCCCAAAAATTTGCAAACTTCCAATTTAAATTAACAACACCATTTCCTATGCCAATTCTTTCACAAATCCACAACCAATTTCACAACCCAAGCCTAATTAAAACTAATCCCATTTCAAATCTCTTTCAAGACGCAAGGTTTTCATGAAAATTCACTCAATCCAACTTCCAATCCAAAACTACTAACTAAAATAGCAACAACAACATCTAATAAGCAAAAATCATCAACTAATTAAATTGATTCACCTCAAGATCACACAAACCCTCTTTTTCCCCTTAGGTTAGCGCCAAGTGTTCTAAGATTTGGGGATTTAGGTGCTCATTTCCATCATTGATCATAATCAAGCAAAATACAAAGCATAGAAACAAGAACAAAGCAAGAAAAGTCACTACCTCCTCCACCTAGGGAGCTTGCGATTTTGGGGCTGTTTTGGGGAGAGAAATGTGGCTCTCAAACTTGTTTGAATGGTGAAATGGGTGGTAGCTAGATAAGAGGAAGTTAGTTGCAAGAAGGTTGGAAGATTGGAAGTGAAACAACTCAAAAATCAAGGAGAGAGATGACCATGGAAGCCATGAGTGGTGCTTCAAGCTTTCTCTCACTAAAAGGATGAAGATGAAATGAAAATAAGGTAACAAAAGGGGGGTCGCGGTTGCCCTTAAAATAAAGGGAAGGGATTATTTTCTCTCTTCTTAAAAAAAATAAATACATGGTTAAAAATAGTTTAAGTAAAGTAATAAAAATGTTAATCACATAAAAAGTGACACCTCTCATAAAATTAAGATGCTAATCCCATCAACTAATCTATCCCATCTAATCTCACATCTCTCATGATTACCCTCTAATTCTAGAGTTTAAGGGTTGCTAAAACACGGTGTAGAGTAATCGCGTTACCGATTAATTCCTCCCCGATAAATTCGCGAAAATTAATTCAACGAGAAATTAATTCACCGCATGAAAATAAGTTATCATAAATAATTAAAACAATCTAAAGCACTTACAAATAATCACAACGAGCGTTTTCACAATTTTAACCACACCAAATAATTAGCGTTTTCACAACGAGCGTTTTCACAATCGCCGGCCAGTTTTGCAGCAGATAAAATTTTAACCACACCAAATTGCCAGACTTGGAAATTCCTTGTTTCAACCACACCATTTCAAAGTTCTTTGATGATATCCAATGACACAATTTTCACAATTTCAACATACTACCTATTGGAACCCAGTGCATAGCATGATCAGATGGTTTAAAGCATCAGAACATTGAGTGAGACCTAAATTATTATTCTTATCCTAACATTTTTACTTGAGTCATCCACTCATATGCAAACAATGCAATTGCCACACTTGGTCTCAAAGGAGTGCCTTTGTTTCCCTGTAGCCAATTAGTCTCAAAAGGGTACTACAAGTATTTCCCTAGTAACCTATGACCTCAAAGGGGTGTTGAGCCACTTTTCTTTTTATTAGAACTAATCCCATCATTTTTTTTCTTTTTATTTATTTTCTCTTTTTATTCTTTTCTTTTCTATTTTCATTCTTTTTAGCTCAACACAAACATTTCTCCAGTAACTGATAAGGACATAGTAAGCAAGGACACTAGTGAAGCACTTCAAGGACTAGGAGGACCAATGACAAGGGCACGTGCCAAGAAAGCTAAGGAGGCCTTAAACCAAATGGTGATAACTATAATGGAAGCAAGGCCTAAACTAGAAGGAATAGAGCCCAAATTGGTCAACTACTTGAGTCCACATGAAGGAGGGCTGGGCGCATGACATGCTGCCCATTTTTTACTTGTTTATTTTTAATAAGTTGTAGTAAAATGTGTCGGTGCAGAACATTTAATTAATTAGGCCCCAACACTTAAGTTTATTTTGCATGTGTGTTTATTTCAAATGGAGCAAGGGCTGTTACATGTGTTATGCGCTGCCTAAGCCCAAATGTTGAGTTATTTTTGTTGTTTTTGTTGGTTTGAATGATGATTGGGCTGAAGCATAAGGAAGGGCGCCATGGAGCTACAAAGGGGGGGTGCAAGAGCACTTATTTAGTGTTAGACGAAGTAATTCTCGGATGCCTTTTTAGATACCTTGCTGAAGAATCAGTTTTGAGAGTTTTGTAACCACCATTCCATTAAGAGTAGACAAAGTCATAAATAGGGAGGTTACAAATTACCACAAAGAATAATGCTAGTTAAGTGGCTTGTCTCCTTCATTGTAAATTCAGCAAAGAGGATCCCTCCCTCTATATATATGTTGTGCCCAAATCAATAAAAGGTTAGCTTGGAATTTTCAGATAATTGATACCTTGTGTATTGTTGAGAGTATGTCTCTCTTGGGTTCTTCATTGAACCTTCCCTTTTGATCTTACCAAGAAACCAAGTTTTCTTATGGCGATCATTCCCCAAGGCTTATCATTTCTTCTTCTTCTCCATAGAAGCAAGAGTGTGGCGCCTCCCCCATTTCTTTCTATTCCATCTTTTTCATTTCTTCTTTGTTCTAATCTCCTTATTCTGGTTCTTTACTATTCAGCCTTTACATTTCCTTGTCATTTAAATTCTTGCAATTTACAATTCATTGTCAAATTTATCATTTCCATTATATTATTGTGAATTGCAACTGAATTGCACAAGGATTGACAAACCATGCAAATTGGATAGTCATCAAGTGGTATCAGAGCAAGGTTCCGTTTGGACCAATTCTTGCTGTCATTTTTGTTCTTAGTAATAACATTGCAGTTTTTTGTCAAAAAAAAAATTGCAGTCCCTTCCTTATATTTTCTGTTTGGTTATTAAAAAAAAAAAGAGATAGAAATCTACAAAACAAAAAATAAACACGAAAATTAAAAAAAAAACGAAATTATGGACTGTGAAGGAATTATGTATTATATTCTTCTTGCTTGCTGCCACACTCTTATTTCCTTTTTTAAAAAAAAAATTGAGTTAGTTGGTTCCTTTCTCATACTTTCTTCCTTAGTATTGTTATTGCTTTCCTTAAGTCTTGTGTGTGTGTTTACCATAAGAATTTTTGTTTTCTTGTGTGATTGAGGCTGGTTTCTTTAAAGAACTCAACGAGGGCATTGAGTGGAAAAAGGCAAGAGAGCATATCATAGAAAAAGCCTAAATTGAGTGAAACACGAGTGGTAACAATTTTTTTTGAGTGAAACACGTGAGTAGAGAGTGGTGAGGTCCTATTCTCTCCATTTTTTGTTTCTTTTGCAGAAAATTCATGGCTGAAAATAGTCCTCCTCTGAGCCCAAGAACAACAGCTATACAGTTGCAAATAACAGCCTTGACTCAACACATGGAGAGGCTGATGCGGCAATAAGCAGATGACTTCCATGAAAGACTTGATCAGTTGGAGAGGAATAGAACACCTAGACATTCTTCTCAGGGTGAAAGTGAAGGATCTGAAGGAAGGAGGCGTAGGGAGAGACATGAGAGGAGAAGGAGAGAAAATGAGGGAAGAAATAATAGAGAGGAAAGGTTGGGTGGGATGAAAATAAAAGTACCATCTTTTCAAGGAAAAAATGATCCAGAGGTGTATTTGGAATGGGAGACAAAAATAGAGCAAATTTTTTCTTGTCACACCTTTACAAATGCTAAAAAGGTGCAGGTTACTGCCCTTGAATTCACTGATTATGCCCTGGTGTGGTGGGATCAAACCTTGAAAGAAAGAAGGAGATTTGAAGAGCCACCCATTGAGACTTGGGAGGAGATGAGAAGAATCATGAGAAAAAGATTTGTGCCTTCCTATTACCATAGGTAATTGTACAATAAACTTCAAAGACTCACCCAAGGGTCTAAAAGTGTTGATGAGTATTTCAAAGAAATGGAGATGGCCATGATACGAGCTAATGTGGTGGAGGAAAGAGAAGCAACTATGGCACGATTCCTACATGGCCTAAATCGTGACATAAGTGATGTGGTGGAGCTGCAACATTATATTGAACTAGAGGAGTTGGTACACCAAGCCATCAAGGTGGAACAGCAACTCAAAAGGAAAGGCCATACAGAGAAGAATCCTTCCACTTTCAACTCCCTAAGTTGGAAGAACAATCCAAAGAAGGAGGGTACCTCATCCTCCAAGGAGGCTACGGCTGACCCTAAGGGGAAAGCTATTTCTTCTTCTAATGATGTCTCACCAAGCACTAAAAATCGTGATGTTAAGTGCTTCAAGTGTCAAGGCCGAGCACACATTGCATCACAATGTCCAACTAAGAAGGTGATGATCTTGAAAGACAACGGAGAATTTTCTACGGAGGCCTCATCCGAATCTGAAGAAGAAATTGAAGTGGAGAAGCGACCAGAAGGAGATTTGCTCATGGTGAGAAGAATGTTGGGAAGCCAAATCAAAGAGGAGGACAGAAACCAAAGGGAAAACATCTTTCATACAAGGTGTTTGATTCAAGGAAAGGTATGTTCTCTAATAATTGATGGAGGGAGTTGTACTAATGTGGCTAGCACACGTTTGATGTCAAAACTTAATTTGGAATCAAAACCTCACCCAAAACCTTATAAACTCTAGTGGCTAAGTGAAGTGGTAGAAATGACCGTAAACAAACAAGTTGAGGTTTGTTTTTCAATTGGGAAGTACCATGATGTTGTTTTGTGTGATGTGGTACCTATGGAAGCTAGTCACATGTTGCTTGGGCGGCCATGGCAATTTGATAAAAAAGCCACCCATACACAAATAAATTCTCATTCTTGCATAATGATCAAAATATTACTCTTGTACCATTGTCTCCTAGAGAGGTGAGAGAGGATCAAAACAAAATGAGAGAAAACAAAGAAAAAGAGGAAAAAGAGAGAGAAAAGAACGAAGAGGGCAAAATTAAAAAGAATAAAAATAGTGAGAAAAAAAGTGATGAAAATGAGAGAAAAGAGAGTTTTCTTGCTACAAAAGGAGAGGTGAAGAGAGCAATTTTTTCACACCAGCCCTTATACTTGCTTTATTGCAAGGAATTTAATTTACTCTCTAACAATACTGAAGCAAAAAATTTGCCAAGTGGAATTGAGTTTCTTTTGCAGGAATTTGAAGATGTGTTTTCAAATGAGGCACCGTATGGTTTACCCCCTATAAGAGGAATAGAGCATCACATTGATCTCATTCCTGGAGCCTCATTGCCTAATAGGCCAGCATATCGTAGCAATCCTCAACAAACTCAAGAGATACAAAAGTAAGTGGAGGAATTGTTGCTCAAAGGGTGGGTAAAAGAGAGCTTGAGTCCTTGGGCTGTACCGGTAATTTTAGTACCCAAGAAGGATGGTAGTTGGAGGATGTGCACTGATTGTAGAGCCATCAACAACATCACCATCAAGTATAGGCATCCTATTCCCAGGTTAGATGGTTTGCTTGATGAACTATTTGGTGCATGCTTATTTTTGAAAATTGATTTGAAAAGTGGGTATCATCAAATTAGAATAAGGGAAGGGGATGAATGGAAAACTGCTTTCAAAACAAAATATGGTTTGTATGAATGGATGGTTATGCCTTTTGGTTTAACTAATGCACCTAGTACTTTCATGAGACTAATGAACCATGTTTTGAGGGAATTTTTGGGTAAGTTTGTTGTTGTATATTTTGATGATATCTTGATATATAGCAAAAACTTAGATGACCATTACAATCATTTGAGGGCTGTTTTGCATGTGCTTAGAAAAGAAAAATTGAATGCCAATTTGGAAAAATGCATTTTTTGTACAAATCATGTTATTTTCTTGGGCTTTGTTGTGAGTGCTGAAGGTGTGCATGTTGATGAGGGAAAAATTAAAGCCATTCAAGAGTGGCCAACCCCTAAAAATGTGAGTGATGTAAGGAGTTTTCATGGGTTAGCAAGTTTCTATAGGAGATTTGTGAAAGACTTTAGCACTTTGGTTGCACCTCTTAATGAAATTGTTAAAAAGAATGTTGGTTTTAAATGGGGTGAGAAACAAGAGCATGTCTGTGCTGCCCTAAAAGAGAGACTTACTCATGCACCCATTCTTACATTGCCTAATTTTGCAAAATCTTTTGAAATTGAATGTGATGCATCTAATGTTGGGATTGGGGCTATTTTAATGCAAGAAGGCCATCCAATTGCTTATTTTAGTGAGAAATTAAATGGGGCTGCCCTTAATTATTCTACTTATGATAAGGAATTGTATGCCTTGGTAAGGGCTTTGCAAACTTGGCAACACTATCTTTTGCCCAAAGAATTTGTCATTCATAGTGACCATGAATCCTTGAAGCATTTGAAAGGGCAAGGTAAGTTGAACAAGAGACATGCCAAATGGGTTGAGTTCCTTGAACAATTCCCATATGTGATAAAGCACAAGAAAGGTAAGGCCAATGTGGTTGTGGATGCACTTTCAAGAAGGTATGTCTTACTTTCTTCTCTTGAAACAAAATTGTTTGGTCTTGAACTTATTAAAAAATTGTATGAAAGTGATCCGGACTTCTCTTCTAAATATTCTTCTTGTGAGCATGTTGCCCAAAATGGATACTTTAGGCATAATGATTATTTATTTAAAGAGAAAAGATTGTGTGTGCCAAAAAGTTCCATTAGAGAATTGCTTGTGAAAGAAGCGCATGAGGGGGGACTAATGGGGCACTTTGGGGTTCAAAAGACTATGGACATGTTGCAAGAACATTTTTATTGGCCCCACATGAAAATTGATGTGCAAAAATTTTGTAATAGATGCATTGTGTGTAAAAAGTCCAAATCTAAGGTAATGCCTCATGGTCTTTATACTCCTTTGCCTATTCCTGATTTTCCTTGGATTGATATTTCTATGGACTTTGTTTTTGGGCTGCCTTGAACAAAGAATGGCAAAGATTCTATTTTTGTGGTGGTTGATGGGTTTTCAAAAATGGCACATTTTATACCTTGCAAGAAAGTAGATGATGCTTGTCATGTTGCTGATTTGTTCTTTAAAGAGGTTGTGCGCCTACATGGCCTACCAAGAACCATAGTTTCAGATCGTGACACAAAATTCGTATGTCAATTTTGGAGAACTTTGTGGGGTAAAGTGGGCACAAAACTGCTTTTCTCCACTACTTGTCATCCTCAAACGGATGGACAAACTGAAGTAGTGAATAGGACTCTTTCTACTCTTGTTAGAGCTGTCCTTAAAAAGAACCTTAAAATGTGGGAAGAATGTTTGCCTCATGTGGAGTTTGCATATAATAGGGTTGTCCATAGTACTACTCAATATTCACCTTTTGAAGTTGTTTATGGATTTAATCCTTTAACTCCTCTTGATTTATTGCCATTGCCTAACACTTCTCTTTTGAAGCATAAAGATGGAAAGGCCAAGGCCGAATTTGTGAGAAAATTGCATGAGCAGGTGAAAATGCAAATTGAGAAGAAAACTGAAAGCTATGCTAAACATGCAAACAAGGGAAGAAAAAGGATGGTTTTTGAACCTGGTGATTGGGTTTGGGTGCATATGAGGAAGGAAAGGTTTCCTTTACAAAGGAAAAGCAAACTTTAGCCAAGAGGAGATGGACCTTTTCAAGTGTTATCCAAGATTAATGATAATGCTTATAAGATAGCACTACCCGGTGAGTATGGTGTTAGTGCTACCTTTAATGTGGCAGATTTGTCTCTTTTTGATGTAGGTGATGAAGATTTCAATTCGAGGTTGAATTCACTTAAAGAAGGAGGGGATGATAAGGACATAGTAAACAAGGACACTAGTGAAGCACTTCAAGGACTAGGAGGACCAATGACAAGGGCACGTGCCAAGAAAGCTAAGGAGGCCTTCAACCAAATGGTGACAACTATAATGGAAGCAAGGCCTAAACTAGAAGGAATAGAGCCCAAATTAGTCAACTACTTGAGTCCACATGAAGGAGGGCTGGGCGCATGACTTGTGTAACACCCCGTTTTCGGAGCGCTACTGTGCAACCCAATCTAATGCTGACAACATTTAATGCTTGTATGCTTTCAGTTAAAGAGTACTCTTATGTATTTCGCAATGGAAAAATAGGAGTAATTTTTTTGTTTTTCATTTTCTTTCCTTTGAAACCCTTTTCAAAATGAGACATAGAGTACTACAGTTTTCTAAGTGATGCCAATTCAGACTTTTGCAAATATCAGAGTATAATGCATCACAAAATGATACTTCACATAACATAATCATTTCGCACCAAGGCGAGGGTTTCTGAAAAGAGTAATTACAAAACAACAAATACAAAACCTTAAGCTAAGCTGGCCAACAACTACAACCCTTACTGAGAAACAGCTCAGCAAGAT
Source organism: Calophaca sinica (assembly GCA_037113605.1). Taxonomy (NCBI): domain Eukaryota; kingdom Viridiplantae; phylum Streptophyta; class Magnoliopsida; order Fabales; family Fabaceae; genus Calophaca; species Calophaca sinica. Next base: position 71,825,550 of record CM073732.1, read on the forward strand.
CAAACATGAGGTACTCAGAGGAATCTTCCTCCACTGGCTCAATCTTCAATGCTCCTGAAAGACGAAGCTGCGACAGCTACCGAACTCCATCTGGAAGTGGCATCCATAAGGACATCCAATCCAACAACAGTGCAAGGGTAAATCCTTTGTCCATGAGTTTATCATAGGCTATGTTGCATGCAAACAATATATACATATATAATACAACAACATGCTTTTATATACATATACATACTTAATAGACCGCACGCATCATCATGGTATATTAAGCATTGCATGTGAGCAAACAAAACAACCAACAGATCAACAATCAAGTCACTACAACATCAAACTATTGCATGTGAGCAGGCAATCTATCAACATATTAGTGATCAAGTCATCACAATATCCAATTCATCCAACAATTCATCACATATCATAAATGTGGTTAGCTATTCATGTCAATGCAGTATGCAAGTTGTGTATACACCTGCAGCCTTAATAGGTCAGCAGTATGTAGGGAATAACTTTCCCAACGTCCGAACAAAATAGCCTCTGCTTAGGCTTGCTACTACTTTGGCTGGCCACTACTTAGGCAATGCAGTGTCAACTCGCCTTTTGAAGTCTGTATGACCGATCAAACGCTACGAGTGACATGACAACTCGTCTTTTGAAGTCTTTAAGACCAATCAAACGCTCCGAGTGTCGATGCCCAATGGTTAGTACGCATCCAAACAAATTCAACAATATGGCATGCTCACCGTAGTGAACGCCCGAGTGATATCCGACAAATTCTACAATATGGCATGCTCACCGTAGTGAGTGCCCGAGTAATGTTTTAATTAATCAATGCGGATCGACGAACCCTCACTCACTCAACTTAGTGGGTTTCCAAATCTCAATTAACTAAGAGTTCAACACAGGACACAAAGTCCGGGTGTTCAATTGCGGAACGCTAGTCCCAATCTTAGATCAGAACTCTAGGCACGTAATGCGGAACGCTAGGCTCAACTTTTAGGTTAAGATACTAGGCACGCCATACGGAACACTAGGTCCAATCCTTAATCAAGAAAATGTGCACGCAAGCAGGACATTAAGTCCCAGCACAGGACACATGGCCCATATGCTCAATAGGAACACTAGGTTCCCTATGTTTTATTCTTTCAAAAACTCGATCTTTGAAATCTCTTTCTCAGTTCTTGTATCCCCCCTATGTATCTGAAAATGCTTTTTAGTTCTAGGTCGTTGAAACCCTAGTTGTGCTAAATAACACACTGGAAGAATTCCCAGGAAAGAGAGGTGGTGCGAACACTCTTAATTACCAAGTCTTTCCTAGCCAGAATTTTCCCAGGCGCATCATTTAACTCAACCGTTTTCGCAAATTGTACTATTTATTTCAAGTTCTTTTCTCTACTATTACTCCATTGAAATTTCCTTGCAAGCTTTGGCTAGTTATACTAAAACCCCCACGCTTACTTTTAAATCAAAATGCCCTTAACAATTTGTTTACGAAATCAGAATTCGGCTTGTGGAATCGCATCAGATTTACCGATGTAAATCGTCAACCAATAGCAGTCGATCAACGCATTGTTAATTAATCCATTATCAACAATAACATTTTTCATATTCCAATTCAATGCCAAGTTCCAATGAAATCCAAGGTGATTCAAGGAAAACAACACAACTCATAATGCCACGCAGGGCCAAGAACATGCTACATATTATCATCAATTTCAAGTCCAATTAAATCAATCAAGTATGATTTAAGTCACACAATACAATTCAGTCTTGCCACATAGGGCCAAATCAATACACAGCATTTCATGCTACAACATCTCAACAGCACATAGTAATACTACAACTACTACTACACAATCAATCAACAATCAAGTAAACAACACACAAGGCGAAAAGCCCAAACTCATTATGTAAGAATTTCCCTTACCTTGGGCGCTTTAACAATCCAAGTAAGGTAAATTTGAACTATCGTCAAGTCGTACCTCGCGCGTATCCTAACAACACAATTTTCAATCAATTAAAACCAAAACTCAAGCCCTAATACCCCTAGGGCAGCCACGGCTCTAAGGTTCCTAAGGCCTAAGAATTACTCAGTTAATCCCATTTGGTTCACACCTAGTCATATGTGATGGAACAATTTCAAACCATGCAAGTTTTCAAACTTTTACAAAAGTTACACACTTAGAAAAATAGCTAAACCAAAATTTACCAATTGGAATAGTGTTTTTACCAAATGAATAGTGTTTTGCCAACTTTGAACCATTTTTCAAAGCACTAAAATGTAACATCCCAAATTTCCCAAGCCTAATTATTAGGAAATCCTATGTGAAAACGAGATTTAATCCCTAAGGATTAAATATGGTTCATTGCCTTAATTTAGTAATTTAAAACCAATTAGGAACTAAGGGGTAAAATGGTAATTTTACCCAATGATTTAGGAATTTTAGTACTAAGTAATTAGGAGTAGCTTTAATTAATTAGAATTACTGGAGCCTTTCTCTGCTAGGGTTTCCAAATCTGCCGTCGGCTTTCATGGCTTCGGCCATGGCTCCACCAGCGCCGATCTGCTTATGGCCATGCCTCGGCGCCTCTTCTCCCCCTCCTTCGGTTCCTCCCTCTCAGAACCCTCCCTCCCCACGCCGCGATGCTTCCTCTTCGCCCCTGCTGACCCCCATCGCAGCTGCTCAAAAAAAGAGTTTCGCTGCTGCTCTCTCCAAATCCTGCGCCATTCCTCTCGACCTCCTCCCTAAACCCGTGCTCAAAGGTGATGCACTCACCATTCAAATTCCAGAGGAGGAGTACAAGGCTGGCCTCGAGGCGTGTAAAAATAACCTTCACGGCCGGTTAATCCTGGCAAAGGGCGACGCTCCTATCAAAAACGCAGACTTGCGCATCAAGCTTGCCTCGCTGTGGAAGCCTCTTGGGCCCTGGCACATGGTCTCGCTTGGCAAGGGTTTCTATGAGTTCTCCTTCTCCTCCGCTGAAGACTTACGGTGCGTCTGGTCTTCCGGCTCTTGGTCGTTGAAGCCTGGCATCCTTCACCTATCGAGATGGCAACCGGACTTTCATCCTTCCCTGCAAGGGCAATCTCGCTCGCAATGCTGGATTCGAATAATTGGTTTACCACAAGAATATTGGCGGCCAAGAATCTTGTTCTCCATAGCCCGTGGAATCGGAATCCACATCACTTTGGATGAGGCTACCCTGAACAAAACCTATGGCCACTTTGCTCGGGTTTTAGTGGATTTAGATCTCAAGGATGAGTTGCGAGATCGTTTGCTTGTTGAAAGGCTAGGACACGCTTTCAATGTCCAAATAGTTTATGAGAGGCTTCCCATCTTCTGCAACGTTTGCAACATCATTGGTCACTCAGCCACCAACTGCAAGAGACACAGGCCGCTGCCCTCGGTGCCTGTTGCTCGCAAACATGTCCCAGGTGCTGGTCATGGTAGGCCCGGTGGTAGTAACAAACACAACACTCATCAGGCTAACACCCCTTCTGTTGCGTTGCACGCTGTGATCGTAGACCCCGCGAATGCAGGTATTCTGGTCCCCCCTATGATTGGTGATGCTGCTGAGGTCGTGAATCCCGTGCCACTGGTGTCGAAACATGGTGATACTGATTTGCATGCCACGCTTAATGTGGAGGATGGTAATCATCACTTGGTTGATAATAACCACTGTGTTGAGAATAGCCAGCCGCAGGTTAATGCTCATCACGAGGATGATGACTCGGTGGAGGTTGTTTACGATGAGATGGTGGCTGCTAAATCTCCCACGGCAGCACACGGTGGTTCGCCTTCGCCAACCTATGTTCCGCCAGCTGAACCTGCTATTCCTCAAGTGGTTGCGGATTCCTTGAGCTCCTCACACTCCACAGACCATGTATCTGAGACAATACAACCTAAGGACACCTACTTGGCTGATGTCGTTTCAAGTAAGGCTATTTGTAAGCCTATTTTTAATGATTTACCCGAACATGTTAGGAAAGACATGGTTATCGCTTCTAAGTTCTGGGCGCAAGCTGATGATACTGAGAAGGTTAATGAGACTAATTCCTCCCCTGAGGAAGAAGATGAGTCCTTCACTAAGGCTCTAACCAAGTCTTAGAAGAAAAAGCTTAAGAGGCAACGACAAATTGCGACTACAGCAGCTGGCTATCTAACCCGTTCAAGGGCTGGTAATCAACAGTTTTCCCAATGAAGCTTCTCTTTTGGAATGCCCGTGGTGTGGGCAATCAGGACACCAGGTCTATTTTGCATAAGCTTTGCTCATTTAATAAGCCTGATTTTCTGTTTATCTCGGAGCCTTGGATTCCTCAAACTCAATTTCCTAATGGGTTTTGGGAATCCTTGAACATGAAGCTGGTTGCTGTTAATAACCGAGGTGACCTCCTTCCTAATCTCTGGTGTTGTTGTTCCGCCAATCTTTTTCCTACTACTTTATCCATCTCTGACCAACACGTTGCTTTTAAGTTAAATGTTAACAATCAGGATTTTTTCTTTGCTGCTATTTATGCTTCCTCTAGTTATATTCACAGGAGAAACCTTTGGCAGCATCTGTCTCAGTTGCAGCAAGACAATCCAGGCCCTTGGTGTTTTTTAGGTGACTACAATGCTGTGCTTGGCAGCCATGAGCAAAGAGGAATGGGTTCCCCTAACAAACTCTCCTGCAGGGACTTTCAAGATTGGACCAATCAATGCACTCTCAATCATTTAGACACTCGTGGGGCCCAATTCACTTGGTCGAATGGTAGGAAAGGCAGATTTTTAACTGAGAAGAGATTGGATCGGGTGATTTGTAATGATGAATGGCTTAATGCTTGGTCTAGTGTTGCTGCCTGTACCCTTACTAGGAGCCAGTCTGACCACTTCCCTATCTTGCTTGTTTCCAAGAATGACAAACAAACGGCGGGTTCTTCTTTTAAATTTCTCAGCATGTGGTCTGAACATGAGGATTGTATTAGGCTCATTCAGGAGGTTTGGCAAGAGCCTATTGTTGGCTGCCCCATGTATATCCTCTCTCAAAAGCTTAAGAATTTGAAAATTAGGCTTAAGGACTGGAATCACTCAGTCTTTGGCAATGTTCAAGTGCAGGTTCAAGAAGCCTTCTCAGCGGTTCACTCTGTCCAACAACAAATTGATAGTTTGGGAGGTAGTGATGCTTTATTTGCCCAAGAGAAAGTTGTGCAGCTACAGCTTCAGAAAGCCTTGTCCACTGAAGAAACTTTTTGGCGGGATAAGGCCAGAATTAAATGGTTTACTCAGGGAGACCGTAACACTGCCTACTTCCACAAAGTTGCAAAAATTAGAGCCGTCTCTAAACAAATCTCTGTTATGAGGCATGGTGATGATATGTTATATGATTCTGATGCTATTGAAGATCATATTTTACAATACTACATAGGTTTGTTTAACTCCACTCCTTGCACTCAGAACTCTGATTTTATTTCCCATATTATCCCTCATTTGGTGTCTGAGGAGGACAACATCATGCTCGCCTCTTTGCCCTCTAGGGAGGAGGTTAAGCTTGCGGTTTTTTCCCTGAACGGTGACAGTGCCCCAGGCCCTGATGGTTTTGGGGGTTTTTTCTTCCATCGCTACTGGGATATTATCCACGAAGAGGTCTATAATTCGGTTTTACAGTTCTTCAAGCAGGGGTGGTTGTTGCCTAATCTCAATTCTAATCTGGTGGTTTTACTGCCTAAAGTCAACAGTGCAGACAGCATTGATCAGTTTCGGCCCATTGCACTTGCCAACTTCCAATTTAAAATCATCTCCAAAGTGTTGGCTGATAGGCTTGCCAGGGTGGTCCCCAAAATTGTCTCTCACAATCAACGTGGTTTTGTCAAGGATAGAAACATCTCTGACTGTGTCTGTTTAGCTTCTGAGGTGGTAAATTTACTTGATAAGAGATCTTTTGGGGGTCATCTGGCCATGAAGATTGATATTAAGAAAGCCTTTGACACGCTGGATTGGGAATTTCTTTTCTCTGTTCTCAATGCTTTTGGTTTCAGCTCTCAATTTTGCAGTGGATCGATTTGCATCCTTCGCTCGCCAGACTCTCCTTTCTATCAATGAACATTCGGTGGGCTATTTTTCCTGTAATAGAGGTGTTCGTCAAGGGGATCCTCTCTCTCCTTTATTATTTTGCATTGTTGAAGAGGTTCTTAGTAGGGGGATTACTAAGCTGGTTCATGATGGGAAGCTTCAATTAATGACTGGCCCCAGGGGTTACACCATGCCAAGCCACATTCTTTATCTTTGATGACATCTTTGTTTTTGCGGGGCTTCTTGTAGGGGCTTGAAGAACTTGGTGGACTTTTTCAACACTTATGCTTCTTGTTCGCCAATCTATTAGCCTAGACAAGTCCAAGTATTATCTTTGGATCTATTCCTGTTTGTCGTCAGCAGGTTATAACTGACATTCTTGGTTTCCGTTCTGGCACCATTCCTTTCAGGTACCTTGGTGTGCCGATCTTCAAAGGTCATCCCAAGAAGACCCATTTACAGCCTATCGCCGATCGTCTCAAGTGCAAGTTCAGCCTTTGGAAAGGTTCTATGCTTTCTTTCATGGGGCGGGCCCAGCTCATCAAATCGGTCTTTCAAAGCAGCCTTATGTATAGCTTCCACTTCTACACTTGGCCTGCCTCTCTTCTCAAAAAGGTGGACAGTTGGCTCCGCAATTTCCTGTGGTCTGGTGATATCCACACTAGCAAACCTGTCACGGTTGCCTGGTCCAAGGTTTGCAGGCCTCTCAAGGAAGGTGGTTTAGGCATTCGCTCTCTTATTTCTATAAATAAAGCTGGTATTCTTAAGCTTGGTTGGGATTTCATCTCCTCTTCCCTTGAGTGGTGTCAGCTCATGAAGGCTAGAGCCTACCGCAAAAACCAGGTCATTTCTTACCATATCAGCTCCTCTATTTGGTCTGGTATTAAAAATGTTGTCCCTGTTATCCTCGATAATTCTTCTTGGCAGATTGGCAATGGCTCGGCGGTGAGATTCTGGTTAGACAATTGGCTCCCCTTTTCTATTGCTAAGAGGCTTGGCATTCCTCCTAAGCTTCATTGCAAGCTCACTGCTCAAGTATGCGATTTTATTCAAGATGGAGATTGGTGCATCCCACACTCTATTTTGGTTAATGTTCCAGGCCTTCATTCGGCTATTGAGCGGATTATCATTCCTTCTGGTGATCTTCCTGACAGGTTGGTCTGGTGTGCTTCTAACTCTGGTTTACTTACCTTCAAGGACGCTTATAAGTTCTATAAACCTGATGCTTTGCCCAACTCTTGGTCCAAGCTTATTTGGAGGCGTTGCATTCCTCCCTCTAAGTCTTTTTGTACTTGGAGGTTGCTTCATAACAGGCTTCCCACTGACGAGCACCTTATCGGGGTTGGCTCCGTTCACCCTTCTATGTGCTCTCTTTGTAACCAGGCAGCAGAAACTTCTTCCCATCTGTTTTTGAGTTGCTCTTATGCTCAGTGCCTTTGGTCTTGGATGTCTGATGTTTTCGGCTACAGCATCAACACCATCTCGGTCCCCTCCATTCTCGACTCATGCAATCGCAGCTGGAGCTCTCAAGCTTTGGATTTAGTTGTTGCTTGTATCACCACTATCATCTAGGGTATTTGGCAGAGCCGCAATAAGGCCAGATTTGAGAATTTTTTAATTCCCGCTCGGGTTGCCATCCGCACCGTTATCAACCACGTTGCTTGGGTGGGACATAATAGTAAGGGCACTGCTTTTGATTCTGAATTGAAAATCCTTAGCTACTTTGGTGTGCAGCGTCGCCTGCCTTGTGCTCCGGTCATCACGACTGTTTCATGGTCTCTGTAACGACCCGTTTCCAGATCGCTACGAAACCAAAAGAAGCCTATATGTGACGTGTTTTAAAAATGGTACTCTTGTGCCCTTTAGAAAAATGCGGATATTTTTTTTTTAAGAACAATAGTGCCTGTAAAGCACACACAGAGTACTTACAGCGTTTCGAAACATGGTGCAACTAGAACACAAGACTCTAAAGCTGATAAAGCATATATGCATAAATACATAAGTCATACACACAGTATGTGCAAAATAACAGAGTAGAAAATGTGCAAAGAAATACACCTATAGTATGATGACCCTCAAGAGAGCGATCATACCCTGGGGGTACTTCCGGCAGACACCCGCGCAGGGGGCTGCTCCAAAAGCAGAACCACCAGTCTACCCTGCCATAGCAAAACATCATAGACCCAACCGGTCACCAACCAACTGTACACAAAAGTATACATATATAAATATATACTACAATCTTCCACAAAACATAACAACACACAACGATTAACAAGCAGCTCAAGACAAATAGTGATCATTGCCAGAATCCTCAAAGTGGCCCTCCTCGCTCTCGTCCACTAACTGATCTTCCACGTCCTCGCCATCTCCTGGGTAACCATCATGGGTTGAAGGCACCATGGGAAAGGGTCAACTTCTCAAATAATCACAATAAACCAAAGCATAAAACAGTAGGCAAACAACAGTGTATACAATTCACATGTGTGACCCAAGACTCAAATCAAAACTTCCTCTCTCAACACTTTTACCACAAACCGGAAGTAACGCGGATCCATCCACTGAATACCAGCCGTAGCCTTGGGCTCTCCCCTCACCCTAGGACATTCAGCTCAGGTTCCATTAGCATTACAACGCCTAGCTATTCCCTATCGAACACCAGCCGTAGCCTTTTAGGGGATTCTAGCACCCTAGGTGAATCGACTCAAGCTCAAAAACGTCCCGGCAAAACCAACGTCTAGCCATTCCCTACCGAACACCAGCCGTAGCCTTTTAGGGGATTCTTGCACCCTAGGTGAATCGGCTCAAGCTCAAAAACGTCCCGGCAAAACCAACGTCTAGCCATTCCCTACCGAACACCAGCCGTAGCCTTTTAGGGGATTCTTGCACCCTAGGTGAATCGGCTCAAGCTCAAAAATGTCATAACGACTCAACGACTCGACCGACTCACGCACTCCGGTGAACAGTTCACATAATTATAACAATATAATTCAGTTCAACAGCATAAGCAACATAGCAATATAACTCAATGCATCAGATATGAATAACATAAGCATCTCTTCTCAAATAATCATATTTAGCAGCACAGTCAACAATCAATATAAATCCATCCCTCTGCTATTCAATGGAATTGACAGAGAGGTACAAACAAGTGTGGGGGGTTGGGGACAGCTACCAACCACTTGCAGACAAGCCCACTAAATATTCAGCATATAAAAATAATAAGCGAAGGGGTACAAGACCCTCACTTCGAACCCTTAGGTTCTCAGACTTCTTCGTATTTAATAAAGCAATTAAATAACGAAAAGCCTAAAAATATCTAAAGTTGCCCTTACGCTAACAAACTAAAGCAAGTATTAAATGTGAAGCGCCCTTACCGAACTCCACGCCACGCGTCCACGTATTTCTCGATCCTATGCCGCACGATCTCGGATTTACTCAAGGCCTAACACAATAAACAAACTTAGCATAATCTAAAGACTTAATTCTATAACCTTAGGCTCTCAAAACCTAAAACCCTTCGTCCTAACCAAAACACTTTCACTCAGAAACATAATTTAAAATACTAGTTTTTAATAAATTGCGTACTCATTGAAAATATTTTACTAACTAATTAAAAGAGTAAAATTCCAAGACTAGAACCATTTCTTGAAAAAGCTAAAGCATAACACATCATTATTTTCTTGAAAGCTTATGGCAAGAAACAATATCAATTAACCACTTCTTTTCTCAAACCTTACATCAAGGCTCCACTTGGTTTTTCTTGGGTCTCAAGGAACCCAATTTACCTAATGTGCTTCATTGCCTTTAACAATCCAAAGAACTTCCAATTTATTCAACTATATCCAAAATTTTCCAAACTTATACAACACTTCAAAAACACTTATTAAAGTCAAGACACAACAATAACTTCCTTCCCCTAACCTCCTTGAGGTCTCGGCCAACCTACCCAAATTAGGGAACAATTGAAATTTTTCTAATTATTCAAAACCACATCATTCAATCAATTAATTTCTTTCACAAAACAATAAAGAAATCCAAAACAAAAATCATGGCTTTCTCAAGAATTCAAGGGTTTCCCAAAAACATATTTTCCTTTGATAAAATTCCAAATTAATAACAACAACAACAAAATTCAAGTGCTAAACAAGATTAACCCCAACAAATTTTTAAGATTCACATGAGTGATCACACCCCCTTTTTCCTTAGAGCCTCACGGCCTAGGTTTTAAGAATCTAGGGGAATAATTTGTCATCTCACTTCATGATCATCATCAAATATAATTGAAGAAATAAGCAAGAAAATTAAAGAAAACAACACCTAATAACTTCACTCAAGGCCACGGTTTGGCTAGAGAACACAAAGGGGAAAGGAACTTGATCTTACAACCACTTACTTAATTAAGGTAAGAGTAGTGTTTAGGAGCTGAAAATAGAAAAAGGGATGGTGTTAAGAGGAGAGAAACTCACGTCCAGCAACAAAAAGGAAGGAAGAAGGAAGGAACTTGGCTTGTTTCTTACCTCACTCACATTCGCAACTTAGGAGGAATAAAATAGATGGGTTTATGAAAGTGGGAGGGAGCTGCGCTGCTGCTAAAAGAGAAGGAAATGGAAGCAAATTGTGAGGGTGGGAGGAGAAGAAGTCTCGCTGGAAGAGCAAGGAAGGAGGAGAATGGAACTTGTCTTCAAACCCCAATTTCACCCACACTAGAAGTTTTATAAGAAAATGAAAAATGGGTTAGTTAAAAGGGGGGGTGGCTTCGGCCAGAATAAAAAGAAAAGGAGAGAATTAAAATCTATTTTAATACTATAAAAGGATGTCACCAACTCATAAATGGGTGACCAAGTAAAAAGTAAATGAATGAATAAAAGAAAAGAAAGAGTCACGGCCTGATGAGGCACCAAAAGGAGGTAAGAAAAAATAAATAAAGAAGTGTAATTACTTGGTTACGAATGAATTAGGATAAGGATAAAATAATTAGTCACCAAAAGTGTGACACCTAAACACTAAAAAGCTAGATGCTAAACAAATCAACTAGTCTAAAACATCTAATCTCTCTTCTCTCATGATTACTCTCTAATCCTAGAGTCTAAGGGTACTAAAAACACGGCGACGAAATACCCGCGTTACCGATAAACTCGCGAAAATTAATTTAACGAGAAATTAATTCATCGCGGGATAACATTTAATTATAAATAATAAAAATCATGTCAAACACTCAAAAATAGTCTCAACAAGTTACGATTCGATTTTCATCGAAATCGGAGTTCATTTGGAATTTTATCTCAAGGCGAATCGCCGCGATTCGAACGCGATTTAAACTTCGTTAGAATTTTTCGACGATATTCGAACCGTGAATTAATATAAAATATTAACTCTCAAATATAGTTTGATCTTGATTTAATTAATTCACTTAATTAGGGAACAAGAAATTGCTTTATTATAGCATAAATACGACAAAATACACTAAATAACGCTCTATTAACGCATAAAAAAAATATACGCGTGTTACAATACTCCCCCTCTAAAAATAGTTTCGTCCTCGAAACTATAAGTGAGTTACGTACCGTGAAAAAGCTCTGGATACTGAGTCTTCATCTTCTCTTCCAGTTCCCAGGTGGCGTCTCCGGTCTTCGGGTCCCATACGACCTTAACCAGTTGTATCTCCTTGTTCCTTAATTGCTTAGTCTTTCGGTCTACGATTCTTGCAGGTGATGCTTCGAAAGAGAGATCATCCTTCAGTTGGATCACATCCGGTTCGATGACATGAGAAGGGTCGGAGACGTATTTCCGCAATTGCGAGACGTGAAAGACGTCATGAATGTTTGATAAGAAAGGTGGTAAGGCAATTTGATAGGCCACAGGGCCGATACGACGAAGAATCTGATAGGGTCCAATGAATTTTGGAGTAAGCTTCTTGGATTTGATCGCTCGACCAACTCCAGTGACAATGGTAACTCGGAGAAATACATGTTCTCCTTCTTCAAACTCCAACGGTCGGTGTCTTTGATCTGCATAGCTTTTCTGTCGACTTTGAGATGTCCGCATCCTATCTCTGATTAGTCGGATCTTCTCGGTAATCTGTTGAATCATATCCGGTCCCACGACAGAACTCTCGCCATTCTGATACCAACAAAGAGGCATCTGACATTTACGTCCATACAATGCTTCATACGGTGCCATGCCGATACTTGCGTGGAAACTATTATTATAGGTGAATTCTATCAGCGGTAAGACATCGTCCCAACTTCCTCTGTGGTCCAAGGTGCATGCTCGCAACAAATCTTCCAGTGATTGTATCGTCCTCTCAGTCTGACCGTCGGTCTGGGGGTGATATGCTGAGCTTAGTTTGAGTTTGGTTCCCATAGCTTCTTGTACTTCTCTCCAAAAATGAGACGTGAACTTCGGATCTCGGTCTGAAACAATGGAAGAAGGCACGCCGTGAAGTCGTACAATCTCTGCGATGTAGATCTCCGTTAGCTTCTCCACGTTGTATGTCGATCTCACTGGCAAGAAATGTGCGGATTTGGTCAATCGATCGACGATTACCCAAATCGAATCATTCTTCTTCCGCGTCTTCGGCAACCCTACAACGAAATCCATGGAAATGCTGTCCCACTTCCATACTGGTACGTCGAGCGGTTGTAACATCCCGGCCGGTCGCTGGTGTTCTACCTTCGCTTTCTGACAAGTTAGACAGGACGCTACGTATTCTGCCAGTTGTTTCTTCATTCCAGGCCACCAAAAATGCTTTTTCAAGTCCTGATACATCTTCGTAACTCCTGGATGAATACTCAAACCACTCTTGTGTGCCTCGTCGAGAATCAACTTTCTCAGCTCAGCTACGTTGGGTACACAAACACGTCCATTGCATCTTAAGATATTGTCCATTCCGACCTTGAACTCAGTTGCTTTTTCGCGTGCTATAAGCTCGATCTTCTCTTGTAGTAGCTTGTCGTGAGCTTGATGTTCCCTAATCTCCTCCAATAGGCCGCTAGAAATGGTAAGCATTCCAAACCTCAGCTTTCTCGGTGACACCTCCATGCTCAGCTTCAAGTCTCGAAACTTCTCTAACATCTCCAATTCCTTGATCATCATTGCTGAGACTAAAATGCTCTTCCTGGTTAGTGCATCAGCTACCACATTCGCCTTTCCTGGATGGTATTCTGAAGTAAAATCGTAGTCCTTCAGAAATTCTGTCCATCTCCGTTGTCGCATATTGAGCTCCTTCTGATCGAATAAGTACCGCAAGCTCTTGTGGTCGCTGTAAACGGTGAACGTGCTCCCATAGAGGTAGTGCCTCCAAATCTTCAGTGCAAAACCACCGCAAAGAAGCTCCAGATCGTGCGTAGGGTAATTCCTCTCGTGAGTCTTAAGCTGTCGTGAAGCATAAGCTACAACTTTCCGATGTTGCATCAACACGCATCCTAAACCCTGGTGTGACGCATCACAATAAACCTCATAAGGTTCTTCTGGTTAGGGCAGAATCAACACAGGTGCGGTTGTTAAAAGCTCCTTCAGTCTCTGGAAACTGGATTCGCATTCTTCTGTCCAAGCAAACGGTTGATCCTTTCTTGTAAGCCGTGTGAGTGGCGCGACAATCTTCGAGAAACCTTCAATAAACCTCCAGTAATAGCCTGCTAAGCCTACAAAGCTTCTGATATCCGTCATAGTTTTCGGTTGCTCCCAAGCTAACACAGCTTCTATCTTGGCCGGATCCACAGCTATCCCGTCTTTAGTTATTACATGTCCGAGAAAGTTCACTTTTTCAAGCCAGAATTCACACTTAGCAAGGTTGGCATAAAGTTGCTTCTCTCGGAGTATTTGCAGTACTTGACGCAGGTGTTCTTCGTGCTCCTCTCTACTCTTCGAGTAAATCAAGATGTCGTCGATGAACACTACAACGAATTGATCCAGAAATGGATGAAAGATCCTGTTCATGTAGTCCATGAATACTGCTGGTGCATTCGTCACCCCAAAAGGCATCACTAAATACTCGTAGTGGCCATACCTTGTCCTGAAAGCGGTCTTGGGAATATCCTCTTCCTTCACTCGAATCTGGTGATAACCTGACTTTAAGTCAATCTTGGAAAACATGGCAGCTCCTCTCAGTTGATCCATCAAGTCATCGATGCGCGGTAGCGGATACCGATTCTTAACAGTAACCTTGTTGAGTTGGCGATAATCCACGTACAATCTTGATCGTCCATCCTTCTTCTTCACTAACAATATTGGGGCCCCCCATGGCGACACACTGGGTCGTATGAACTGCTTCGATTCCAAGTGCTCAATCTGAGACTTCAACTCCTTCATCTCAGCTGGTGACATTCGATAAGGCGCTATCGAAATTGGTCCTGTTCCTGGAAGTAAATCAATAGAAAATTCGATTTCTCTGACTGGCGGTAGTCCTGGCACGTCTTCCGGGAAAACATCGATAAAGTCGCAAACAACAGGAACATTCTTCAGTTCAATCTCTTGAGAAACTTCTGAATTAGCTAGGTACATGTATTCCTGGGTTCCCTCTTTCAATGAAACACCAATGTGATTAACAGATAGGTAGTTGGAAATTCCGAGGTCGGGAAAAACCACGGTCTTTCGGGCACAGTCCAAAAGGACATCGTGGTGGGATAACCAATCCATCCCGAGAATGACATCTAGACCCTTAAGTGGTAGACAGACCAAATTAACCACGAATTTTCTACTCTGAATGACCACTACACAATTAAGGCATGCAGTGTTGGTAACTAAGGTTTTAGCAGCTGGGGTAGTAACTACCAGCTTGAATGGTAAAGCAGGCACAGTCAATTTCAAACGGTCAACACAATCTGAAGAGATAAAGGAATGGGTTGCACCTGAATAAAAAAGAACAGTTAGGGGTTTACCCTCAATCTCACAATCTCCTTGGATGAGGCCATCCGCTTGCTCTGCTTCTTCTCCGCTCATACAGAAAACTCTGCCTTTAGCTATCTGGCGTTTCCCTTTTGCCTTTGCCGCATGCACAGCCGGTTCAACTTTAGGTGCCCGACAGTCCCTAGCAAGGTGTCCCGACTTCTTGCAGTTGAAGCAAGTGGTCTCTCCTTCAGTGCAGTTGTTTGCGTAGTGCCCCAACTTCCCACATCGGTAACAGATCACATCAGTGCTAGCTTGACTCCCGCCCCTTGCGTTTTGAGTCATTGGACGATATTATCCCCTATTGTTGTTCCCCTGGGGTCGACTATAGGGCTTCTTCTGCTGTTATTTCCCTTTCTGGTTCCGATCACTCTGCTTGATTGGCCCTCTAGAGTAGTTGCCTCCCAAATTAAGTCTCCGATTCTTCATAGTCTCCACTTCCCTACACTTCTCAACTAGTTGTTGAAATTGTCTAATACCCAGTGGCAGCACTGAATCCTGGATGTCATCACGGAGCCCCTCCATGAACCTATGACACATATACCCTTCATCCACCGTCTGCCGGAAGAAAACAAAGTATCGAGATAATGACTCAAACTTCGCAGCATACTCGCCGATTGTCATGTTGCCCTGTCGTACTTTCAGAAAATCATCTCCCAGCTTGGTCCTTGCACTAAGGGGAAAGTACTTGTCTAGAAACTTCTCCCGAAAAGATGCCCAAGTGATCTCCTGATGGTTTGCCTCCATCATCAGCCTAGTACTCCTCCACCAGTACTCCGCATCTCCTAAGAGCAGGTAAGTTGCATAGTTCACCTTAACCTCAGCTGGGCAACGTAGTACCTCGAAAATCTTCTCTACTTCTTGCAGCCATAGATCAGCCTTCTCCAGGCTAACCTCTCCACGAAACTTCGGAGGATCATGTCGAAGAAAATCAACCAATCCCCTTGATTCGGCAGCTCGTGCCTCTCTCTCTTGCTTCTGTAGATCCCGTTGAGTCTTAGCAGCAGTCTGTTGGGCAACAGCAGTCGCCATTTCAGTCATCGCTTGAATTGCTCGATCCATGTTAGAATTATCGGATCCGGTTGCAGGGTCTCTCCGAGGTGGCATTAGATTTCAAAAAATCCAAAACCTGCCAGAACTCACAAACAAAGGGGTGTGTTAACACACATTGCTTCAATCAAGAAACAATCCAAGCAATTGACAAACAACTACTATACTTAGCAAACAATCACAATACCAAATAGCTAATCACATCAACAAGCACAACCCGACACGGTGACCAGTTCTAATTTTCCTATGCACAGTCCGGTTAGACCGAACTGCTCTGATACCACCATTGTAACGACCCGTTTCCAGATCGCTACGAAACCAAAAGAAGCCTATATGTGACGTGTTTTAAAAATGGTACTCTTGTGCCCTTTAGAAAAATGCAGATATTTTTTTTTAAAACAATAGTGCCTGTAAAGCACACACAGAGTACTTACAGCGTTTCGAAACATGGTGCAACTAGAACACAAGACTCTAAAGCTGATAAAGCATACATGCATAAATACATAAGTCATACACACAGTATGTGCAAAATAACAGAGTAGAAAATGTGCAAAGAAATACACCTATAGTATGATGACCCTCAAGAGAGCGATCAGACCCTGGGGGGACTTCCGGCAGACACACAAGCAGGTCACCTCCAAAAGCGTAACCACCACCTACCCTGCCATAGCAAAACATCACAGACCCAACCGGTCACCAACCAACTGTACACAAAAGTATACATATATAAATATATACTACAATCTTCCACAAAACATAACAACACACAACGATTAACAAGCAGCTCAAGACAAATAGTGATCATTGCCAGAATCCTCAAAGTGGCCCTCCTCGCTCTCGTCCACTAACTGATCTTCCACGTCCTCGCCATCTCCTGGGTAACCATCATGGGTTGAAGGCACCACGGGAAAGGGTCAACTTCTCAAATAATCACAATAAACCAAAGCATAAAACAGTAGGCAAACAACAGTGTATACAATTCACATGTGTGACCCAAGACTCAAATCAAAACTCCCTCTCTCAACACTTTTACCACAAACCGGAAGTAACGCGGATCCATCCACTGAATACCAGCCGTAGCCTTGGGCTCTCCCCTCACCCTAGGACATTCAGCTCAGGTTCCATTAGCATTACAACGCCTAGCTATTCCCTATCGAACACCAGCCGTAGCCTTTTAGGGGATTCTAGCACCCTAGGTGAATCGACTCAAGCTCAAAAACGTCCCGGCAAAACCAACGTCTAGCCATTCCCTACCGAACACCAGCCGTAGCCTTTTAGGGGATTCTTGCACCCTAGGTGAATCGACTCAAGCTCAAAAACGTCCCGGCAAAACCAACGTCTAGCCATTCCCTACCGAACACCAGCCGTAGCCTTTTAGGGGATTCTTGCACCCTAGGTGAATCGGCTCAAGCTCAAAAACGTCATAACGACTCAACGACTCGACCGACTCACGCACTCCGGTGAACAATTCACATAATTATAACAATATAATTCAGTTTAACAACATAAGCAACATAGCAATATAACTCAATGCATCAGATATGAATAACATAAGCATCTCTTCTCAAATAATCATATTTAGCAGCACAGTCAATAATCAATATAAATCCATCCCTCTGCTATTCAATGGAATTGACAGAGAGGTACAAACAAGTGTGGGGGGTTGGGGACAACTACCAACCACTTGCAGACAAGCCCACTAAATATTCAGCATATAAAAATAATAACCGAAGGGGTACAAGACCCTCACTTTGAACCCTTAGGTTCTCAGACTTCTTCGTATTTAATAAAGCAATTGAATAACGAAAAGCCTAAAAATATCTAAAGTTGCCCTTACGCTAACAAACTAAAGCAAGTATTAAATGTGAAGCGCCCTTACCGAACTCCACGCCACGCGTCCACGTATTTCTCGATCCTATGCCGCACGATCTCGGATTTACTCAAGGCCTAACACAATAAACAAACTTAGCATAATCTAAAGACTTAATTCTATAACCTTAGGCTCTCAAAACCTAAAACCCTTCGTCCTAACCAAAACACTTTCACTCAGTAAACATAATTTAAAAATACTAGTTTTTAATAAATTGCGTACTCATTGAAAATATTTTACTAACTAATTAAAAGAGTAAAATTCCAAGACTAGAACCATTTCTTGAAAAAGCTAAAGCATAACACATCATTATTTTCTTGAAAGCTTATGGCAAGAAACAATATCAATTAACCACTTCTTTTCTCAAACCTTACATCAAGGCTCCACTTGGTTTTTCTTGGGTCTCAAGGAACCCAATTTACCTAATGTGCTTCATTGCCTTTAACAATCCAAAGAACTTCCAATTTATTCAAATATATCCAAAATTTTCCAAACTTATACAACACTTCAAAAACATTTATTAAAGTCAAGACACAACAATAACTTCCTTCCCCTAACCTCCTTGAGGTCTCGGCCAACCTACCCAAATTAGGGAACAATTGAAATTTTTCTAATTATTCAAAACCACATCATTCAATCAATTAATTTCTTTCACAAAACAATAAAGAACTCCAAAACAAAAATCATGGCTTTCTCAAGAATTCAAGGGTTTCCCAAAAACATATTTTCCTTTGATAAAATTCCAAATTAATAACAACAACAACAAAATTCAAGTGCTAAACAAGATTAACCCCAACAAATTTTTAAGATTCACATGAGTGATCACACCCCCTTTTTCCTTAGAGCCTCACGGCCTAGGTTTTAAGCATCTAGGGAATAATTTGTCATCTCACTTCATGATCATCATCAAATATAATTGAAGAAATAAGCAAGAAAATTAAAGAAAACAACACCTAATAACTTCACTCAAGGCCACGGTTTGGCTAGAGAACACAAAGGGGAAAGGAACTTGATCTTACAACCACTTACTTAATTAAGGTAAGAGTAGTGTTTAGGAGCTGAAAATAGAAAAAGGGATGGTGTTAAGAGGAGAGAAACTCACGTCCAGCAACAAAAAGGAAGGAAGAAGGAAGGAACTTGGCTTGTTCCTTACCTCACTCACATTCGCAACTTAGGAGGAATAAAATAGATGGGTTTATGAAAGTGGGAGGGAGCTGCGCTGCTGCTAAAAGAGAAGGAAATGGAAGCAAATTGTGAGGGTGGGAGGAGAAGAAGTCTCGCTGGAAGAGCAAGGAAGGAGGAGAATGGAACTTGTCTTCAAACCCCAATTTCACCCACACTAGAAGTTTTATAAGAAAATGAAAAATGGGTTAGTTAAAATGGGGGGTCGCTTCGGCCAGAATAAAAAGAAAAGGGGAGAATTAAAATCTATTTTAATACTATAAAAGGATGTCACCAACTCATAAATGGGTGACCAAGTAAAAAGTAAATGAATGAATAAAAGAAAAGAAAGAGTCACGGCCTGATGAGGCACCAAAAGGAGGTAAGAAAAAATAAATAAAGAAGTGTAATTACTTGGTTAAGAATGAATTAGGATAAGGATAAAATAATTAGTCACCAAAAGTATGACACCTAAACACTAAAAAGCTAGATGCTAAACAAATCAACTAGTCTAAAACATCTAATCTCTCTTCTCTCATGATTACTCTCTAATCCTAGAGTCTAAGGGTACTAAAAACACGGCGATGAAATACCCGCGTTACCGATAAACTCGCGAAAATTAATTTAACAAGAAATTAATTCATCGCGGGATAATATTTAATTATAAATAATAAAAATCATGTCAAACACTCAGAAATAGTCTCAACAAGTTACGATTCGATTTTCATCGAAATCGGAGTTCATTTAGAATTTTATCTCAAGGCGAATCGCCTTACGATTCAACGTGATTTAAACTTCGTTAGAACTTTTCGACGATATTCGAACCGTGAATTAATATAAAATATTAACTCTCAAATATAGTTTGATCTTGATTTAATTAATTCACTTAATTAGGGAACAAGAAATTGCTTTATTATAGCATAAATACGACAAAATACACTAAATAACGCTCTATTAACGCATAAAAAAAAATATACGCGTGTTACAGTCTCCTCCTCTTGGTGGTTGGGTGAAGGGTAATACTGATGGCTCTGCTATTGGCTCTTCTGGCTTATCTGCCTGTGGGGGCATTTTTCGTGATAGTAGCGCAGCTGTGTTGGGTTGCTTTGCTAAGCCTCTTGGGTCAATTGATGCACTTCAGGCGGAATTCATTGGTGGTATGGTAGCCATTGAGATTGCTTATTCCAAAGGTTGGCATAGGTTCTAGCTTGAATGTGACTCCTTAATTGTTCTTAAAGCCTTCAACAATCCTACTCTCATCCCCTGGTTCCTTCGTAACAGGTGGCATAATTGTATGGCCCTCACCTCTTCCATGCAGTTCGTTTACTCGCATATCTACAGGGAGGGGAATGCTTGTGCGGATAAGCTGGCCAAATTCGGAGCCTCTCAGACGGACTTTATTTGGTGGAATAACATCCCTACTTTTATTGCTGTTGAGTTTTTTAATAATAGGTTTGGCTTCTCTGCCTATAGATTTGCTTAGTTTTTTGTTTGGTTCTTTTACCCTTGTATTTGGGGTTTTCTTCTGTTGCTTTCTCTTTCTTTGCATGGGTTTTGGTGTAGTCCCCCCATGTTCTTTCTGTTTTCTGTTTGCCATTTTTTTCTATAATAACAGGGAGGAGCACTCTTTTTCCTTCTAGATGTTTTTTCTCTAAGGAGGGTTTTGCATCAGAAGGTTTTAATGAGGCTCCTTTCCTTCATTTAAAAAAAAATTAATTAGAATTACTCAAGATGTTATTAGGAACCAAGGAATTAATTAAGAGGCTAAATAAGGGTTTAATTGCAAGGTTTTTAATTAAAATTAGACCTAAGGACCACCATACACCATGTTCCACTTAAATCCACTTTAGCATCTCTCCTTCACCCTTATACCCCCTTCCCCTCGACCTGTTTGCAGAAGAGAAAGAAGGAGAGGAAATAAGAAAAGAAAAGGGAAAGAAGAGAAGAGAAAGAAGAAGAGAGTAGAAGGGAGGTGCGATCGGCCGATGGAGGAAGAAGACGACCCAGGGCGCGGTGGCCCTGGAGGTGAGGCGCGGTGGTGCGCCAGTGTGAGAAAGGAGGGCCGCATCACTGTTCACGCGGCTGGGAGAGAGAGATGCCGAGAGAGAGAGGGTTTGGCCGGGAGTGAGAGAGAGATCGAGACTGAGAGATAGAAAGGGGATGAGATCGAATTAGAAGAAGAAGCAAGGGATTCCATCTCCATTGAAGCTTGAAGGAAGAAGATGGAAGCTTGAAGCTTCAAGAAATGCTCCAATGGAGGTTGGGTTTCTGAACAACAAGGAAAATGACGTGCATGTGGATTCTAAGCGAAAGAGAAGACGATTCTGAGCTTAGAACTTTGAAAGAAGAAGAATAGGGATTTTTGGAATTGAAATCCCTAACTAGGGATTGCTCAGGTAACATAGACTTCCCCCAAAACCTCCCTTAGAGTGTGCTAGGTTTTATTATTAATTTTATTTGTTCAATAATTAGCTTATTAGTCATACTGAATGGTCTTGTATGGGGTTTGACTGAAATAGGGTTAGACGGCTGCCCCCAACCCCCCCTAAACCAATGTTTGATGTTTGTTCTGTTGTGAGCTCCATCGAGCCTCACTCGGATTATTTATGTGATTGCTATGTTTGCTAAAATGTATGAATTAGATTCTGAAATGGCTCGACACCCGAGCTAGCCTATTTGTATGAGTTTGGGCTCCAAGACACTTATTTTAGGTGCAATGAATGACATATGATGAATTTAATCTTGTGAGTGTTGTCCTAGGTGTGAGGATTATTGTTGATGTTGCTGTTGAACCTAGAAGAGTTTGATTCCTGAATTTGTGAAATAACATGTTAAAAGTTCTATTAGTTTGGTCCCTTGTTGTGCCTTTGATTCATCGTGCATTTATCTGTAATTTTGTCTTGAAACTATTCCATTGGTGTTAGGATTGGTTTGGAAAGGATTTAGAATGAGGAACAAAGTTAGAAATGCAGGATTTTTGGACTGACAGGCCACCACTACTGCAGATGAAGTACGGCCTGGCCGTGTTTTGTTCTGTTTGTGAAGGAAAATAGGGAATTGGAGGAGCACGGCCGTGCCTATTTCGCACATAATTTTAATTACAACTTATCCATATTCAATCTAAGTACGATTCTGTCCGGAATTCAAACAGAGCTCTCAAGTTTGATTCTACATGGATTCAAGTGGTCCTAGTGGCTAAAATTTAGAGAATTTTGTCTAGTTTAAGTGGCCACAAGAATCACTCAATTCCAGTAAATACACATTGAGTTATGCACATTTTAATAACAGGGGTTTAGGTGGGCTAACTTTATTTGTAACGACCCGTTTCCGGACCGCTACCGAGCTCAATATACCGAACTCGAGTTACCGAGCTCAACACACTAAGCTCAACATAAACCTATATGAGATGTGTTTTAAAAACAAAACTCTTGTGCCTTTTTAAAAAATACGATATATTATTTTTTTTTTTATAAAACCAACTCGTGCACATCAGAGTAATTACAGCTTTTCGAAACATGGTGCAACTAAGACACAAGACTTAAATTCAAATAAAACATACATGCATAACATACACATATATATATCACTCGAAATAATAATGCATACAAAATACAGAGTAGCAAATGTGCAAAGAAAATACACCTAAGGTACGACAACTTCAAAAGAGCCATCATACTGGGGTACTTCCAGACTCCCACGCAGGGCTGCTCCAAAAGTAAGACCACCAGTCTACCTCAGAGCAACAAAACAACATCGCCTAAACTGGTCACGACCTCGAACACAAAAGAAAAACAAAGTACAGTCCTCGTAAAAACAAACATCCAACAAACAAACAATCACGACAGATAGAGGTCGTCACTCGGTCCTCGCCGAGCTCCTCCTCGGCATCGCTTCATCGCCGAGTTACTGCGCGCTTCGACATCGCTCGGGTAACCGCCATGGATTGAAGGCACCACGGAAAGTGGTCAACTTCTCAACAATTCAAGATAAGCTCGACATAAAAATATAAGCAAACAAAGAAAGTATAACATTCACCGACGTGACTCGACCATCTCACTCTAAACTCGACACAACTCACAAATCCATTTTCTCGACTCGACAATTTTCCTAATGCACACGCCTGCATCAGATGTCGGAAAGTCCAGCCGAAGCCTTGGGATCCTCGCTCTCCTAGGACAGATAACTCAGGTCCCGTGGCGTGGCGGCGTCTAGTCAATCTCCGTAAACAAAAAGGGACCTAGCACCCTCGCTTATCCGGTCACGGCTCAAAACGCCATACGACTCACCTAGCTCGCCACTCGATGAACAATTAGCATACGATATTCAAAGAGTTAAACACAAGATATTCAACCGCATGTCAAATAAAAGAGCAAGCTCGACATGAAGAAACGCAATTCAACATGCAATACACAATTCACGACATATATTCAATCACATATTAAATACATGCAAAAACTCAATCATATCACAACATTTCAGCTCGACACAAATCAGGAAAATCCATACACAATAACATAACCACGTAGAATATGAAATGCCCTTATTTAAGGACTTATAAAATAAAGCCTTAGAGATATCTAGGAGTTGCTCTTACATACTATAACAAGTATAAATGTGAAGCGCCCTTACCGAACTCCAAGTTAATGCTGCACGACAACGACCTCGACACAGCTGTCTTCAAAGAGCTCGACAACGACTTCTCTTACTCGATCTCGACATCGGCCTTCAACGAACTCGACAACGACTTCGACACGCATACCCTCGCTCGATTCTCACGCCTGTCCCTGGATTTGCTTTCCGCACACCTTGATTCGGAAATCACTCGATCTCTGAATCGACTTCCTAAAACAAACACAACTTAGATCGATCCACGGGTTCTAATACATCTAGCTCTCTCTTCCCAAACTCAACCACAACCCGTAAAAATATAAAACTCAAGAACTGAAATATATTTTTCCTCTAACACAAAGTTAGGATTTCGATCAAAATTTCATGAAAAGTTATCCGATGCTTCAATGTAAAGATCGACAACAACAATAATCAGAAGCAACGAATGAAAATCAAGAAATCGAAACGAACCAAAAATGGGGTTTCTGGGCACTGCCGATTGCAGAAATCAGAGAAAGAAATTTGTTTTACAAGCCCAATTAATCGGTTAAAAAGATAGGTAATATCGTGAATAAGAAAACCCATCAATTTGATATGATTTGGAAGCATAAAACTGGTTAAAAATGGAAGAAGAATTAGCGCTAAACAGTAGCACAAATGAAAGAAAATCTGTTCTTCATACCTCAACGGTGATGGTCGATCAGACGAGATATGGGTCGAGAAGTTGATGATGAACAAAATTGATGAAGAAAGCTTGTGCAGAATCTCGATGGAACTCACGGTTTCGTCGATGGAGATTTTTGAAGAAAACAACGAAACACAGAGCAGAAGGAAGGAAGAAGAAAGAAGAAAAGAGAAATGAGTGAGGAAACGGCCGTGGTATACACCGGGCGAAAGGGGTATAAACGTAACTCCACCTATAAGATGCCAATCCCATCAATCATCTACCCGTTAACTCGCTCCTCTCATAATTACCTCTACTCGCTTGGTCAACGACAAGCCGACAATGTAATAATTACAAACAATATAATAATAACGCTGAGTAACGCTCAAATAATACGAGGTATCATCTCGACACGATGTCGACAAGGGTGCTCGTGCAAACGCATAAAGTTCTAACACGAAGTTCGTGAACGCGTCTCCTCAACGACTTGCGCCCTCATCGCCTCTGCAGACGCGACTTCATCAACTCGACACGCGACCTCCTCACCAAAGGCTAGTGCACGTGGTCTCATCACCGACAAATGATCTCGCAAACGATCTAGTCACGGGATCTCGACACAAGGTCTTGGTCGAGGTCTCGATATCGCCGTCCTAATACGATGTCGATCTCGCCCTCAGGTGTTACAATCTCTCCTCTAAAAAATTTCGTCCTCGAAATTTCAACTAAGATTCTTACCTCGTAAAAGTTCAGGTAATCAATCTTCATCTTCTCCTCCAGCTCCCAAGTCGCATCTCCGCCTCTTCGATCCCACACAACTTTGACAAGTTGGATCTCTTTGTTCCGCAATCGCTTGGCTTTCCGATCAACGATCCTTGCTGGTAACGCTTGAAAGATAGGTCGCCCTTCGCTTGAATCACATCCGGTTCGATGACATGAGAAGGGTCAAACATACTTCCGCAATTGTGAGACGTGAAAGACGCCGTGGATGTTCGACAAGAATGGGGGTAAGGCAATCTGATATGCCACCGACCAATACGACGAAGAATCTGGTAAGGTCCAATGAATTTAGGGTAAGTTTCTTGGATTTGATCGCTCGACCAACTCCGATGGTAGGGGTGACTCTAAGAAATACATGTTCTCCTTCCTCGAACTCGAGTGGTCGACGCCGTTGGTCCGCATAACTCTTCTGCGACTTTGAGATGTTCGTGATCCGATCTCTCGATCAAACGGATCTTCTCGGTAGTCCGTTGGATCATATCTGGTCCTACGACAGCTCGCCGCCCTGGTACCAACAAAGAGGCGTCGACATTTCCGCCCATACAGCCGCTTCAAAAGGTGCCATCCCAATACTCGCATGGAAGTCGCTGTTGTATGTGAACTCCACCAATGGTAAGACGTCGTCCCAACTTCCTCGGTGATCTAACGTCAAGCTCGCAACAAATCTTCAAGCGATTGGATCGTTCTCTCGATCGGCCGTCGATGCGTGGATGATATGCCGAGCTAAGCTCGAGCTCGGTTCCCATCGCCTTGCAATTCCTCCAAAAATGAGACGTGAACTTCGGATCTCGGTCCGACACGATCGAAGAGGGTATTCCATGAAGTCGTACTATCTCTCGCGATGTAGATCTCGGTCGCCTTTTCCACGTTGTATGTCGACCTCACCGCAAGAAATGAGCAGATTTGGTCAATCGGTCGACGATCACCCAAATCGAATCATTCTTCTTCTGCGTCTTCGCAAAACTACAACGAAGTCCATGGAAATACTGTCCCATTTCCATACCGGGTACGTCTGCGATTGTAGCATTCCCGCAGGTCGCTGGTGCTCCACCTTCGCTTCGACACGTTAAACATGAAGCTACGACTACCACTAGTTTCTTCATTCCGGACCACCAAAAATGCTTCTTCAAGTCTTGATACATCTTCGTAACTCCGGGATGAATACTAAAGTTGCTCTTATGCGCTTCGTCGAGAATCAACTTCCTCAGCTCGGATACGTTAGGTACGCACACTCGGCCATTGCACCTCAAGATGTCGTCCGCTCCGACCTGAAATTCTGTCGCCTTCCCTTGTGCTATCAACTGAATCTTCTCTTGCAGAAGCTCATCATGAACTTGCTGGTCTCGAATCTCGTCCAACAATCTGTTAGAGATAGTAAGCATACCAAATCTCAGCTTTCCCGGTGAAACTTCGACACTCAACTTCAAATCTCGGAACTTCTCGAGCATCTCCAACTCCTTGATCATCATTACCGAGGTTAAAACGCTCTTCCTGCTCAACGCATCTGCTACTACGTTAGCCTTACCGGGATGGTATTCCAACGTAAAGTCGTAGTCCTTGAGAAATTATGTCCATCTACGTTGACGCATGTTGAGCTCTTTCTGGTCGAACAGGTACTTCAAGCTCTTGTGATCGCTGAAAACAGTAAGAGTGCTCCCGTAAAGGTAGTGCCTCCATATCTTCAAAGACAAAAACTACTACCGCTAGCTCCAAGTCGTGAGTAGGGTAGTTCCTCTCGTGAATCTTAAGCCGCCTGAAGCATACGCGACCACCTTCCGATGTTGCATCAAAGACGCATCCCAATCCCTGGTGTGACGCATCACAATACACCTCGAAGGCTCTTCCGGTTGAGGCAAAATCAAGACAGCGCCGCCGCCAAAAGCTCCTTCAGCCGTTGAAAATCGGCTTCACACTCCTCGCCCAAGCAAAAGGTTGATCCTTCCTCGTTAATCGTGTAAGAGGCGCGACAATCTTCGAGAAACCTTCAATGAATCTTCGGTAATATCCTGCTAAGCCGACAAAACTCCTGATCTCGGTAACCGTCTTAGGCTATTCCCATGCTATCACCGCCTCAATCTTAATTGGATCCACAGCTATCACTTCTCTGGAAATCACGTGACCAAGAAAATTCACCTCTTCAAGCCAAAATTCACACTTCGACAGGTTGGCATAGAGTTGCTTATCTCGTAATATCTGCAGTACTCGACATAGGTGTTCTGCGTGCTCTTCTCGGTTCCTCGAGTAAATCAATATGTCGTCGATGAACACTACAACGAATCGATCCAAAACGAATGGAAAATCCTGCTCATGTAGTCCATAAACACACCGGGCGATTCGCTACTCCAAACGGCATCACCAAATACTCGTAGTGACCGTATCTAGTCCTGGAAGTCGCTTGGCGACATCTTCCTCCTTCACGCGAATCGATGGTAGCCCGACTTCAAGTCTATCTTGAAAAGATCGCCGCTCCACGGTTGGTCCATCAAGTCGCCAATACGTGGTAATGGATAACCCGGTTCTTCACGGTAACCTTGTTGAGCTCGCGATAATCTACGCACGACCTTGATCGCCCATCCTTCTTCTTAACCAACAACACCGAGCTCCCCACGGTGACACGCCGGTCGTATGAATTGCTTCGACTCCAAGTGTTCGATCCGGGACTTCACTCTTTCATCTCGGCAGAGACATCCTGTATGGCGCTTTGGAAATCGGTCTGCTCCTCGAATCAGTCGATGGAGAACTCGACCTCTTATCTTGGTGGTAATCCGCACGCCTTCGTGAAAACGCCCTCAAAATCACACACCACCGAACATTCTTCACGCCGATCTCTTTGGAAAACTTCCGAACTAGCTAGATACATGTATTCCCTAGTTCCTTCTTTCAAAGAAACTCCAACACGCTCGCGTAAAGATAATTGGAGACTCCAAGGTCCTGAAAAATTACAGCTTTACTGGCACAAATTAAAAGGACATGGTGGTGTGACAACCAATCCATCCCGAGAATGACATCTAAGCCCTTAAGAGGCAAACAAACCAAATTGACCACAAACTTTCTACTCAATAATCACTACACAATTAAGACATGCAAGTGTTTGTGACTAAGGTTTTAGCAACCGGGTTGTAACTACTAATTTAAACGGTAAAGCAGTCAATAAGCTCAAAAGGTTCACACAATCGTAAGAAATAAAGGAATGGGTTGCACGAATCAAAAAGAACGGATAAGGATTTACCCTCGATCTCACATTCACCTTGGATAAGATCATCACTCGTTCACCTTCCTCGCCACTCATGCGTAAAACTCGCCTTTAGCTACTTGACGCTTTCCTTTGCCCTTTCCCGCAAGCATAGTCGGTTCAGCTTTAGGTGTAGGACAATCCTTAGCAAAATGCCCTGGCTTCTTGCAGTTGAAACACACCTCCTCCCTCCGAGTACGCTATCGCATAATGTCCCGACTTTCCACATCGGTAGCAAATCACCTCGACATCGGGTCCGACTCTCCACTCCTCGGTACTTGGGTCATCTGACGACATCGTCCCTCGTTGTCGCTCCCCGAGGTCGGTCGTAAGGCCTCTTCGCGATAGTTTCCTTCAGGCAAATCTACGCCCGCACTCGGGTCTCACCGGTCCGCCACAATCTTCTTCAGTGGCTCCTCACTCCTTCTACCTCGACACATCGATCAATCACTCTTGGAGATTTCGATCCTCAACGACACCATCGACTTCGAATGTCGAATCTCAATCCTCGTTGGAATCTCTCACTTAACCATCTCTGGTCAACTCGATCACGGAATGGACTGAAATACCTCGCCAACGATTCGAACTTGGCGCATACTCGGACACCGCCGAAGTTGCCTTTGCCGCAGCTTGAAGAAATTCCCGCTCCTTCTCGCTCGTGCAGATCCGAAGTACTTGTCCAAAACCTTTCACGAAAAAGCTCCCGTGTCATCTCGCGATGTTACGCTATAAACGCGTTGCTTCACTCCTCTCCACCAATACTCTGCGTCTCCTAGCGATAAGTAGGTAGCATAGTCGACCTTCACGTTGTCCCGCAATGGAGTGCCTCAAAGATCTTCTCGATCTCTTGCATCCAAAGATCGCCTTTATCCGGATTTGGCTCACCGTAGAACTTCTGTGGATCATGCTTCTGAAGTCGGCCAATCCTCTCGCTTCCAGCATTTCGTTACGCTCGTTCTTTGTGCAAGTTCTGCGAGTCAACGCCGCTGGCTGTTGAGCCATCGCGTTAGCTGTTGAGTTGCAAAGAATGATTGTTGAGCCATGGCTGCCGCCATCTCGGCCATAGCTTGAATAGCTCGTTCCATGTCGACGTTCTCGGTTGCAGAGGTCGTATTCCTACGAGGTGGCATTAGATTCCACAAAGTTCAAAACCCCGCTGAATCTCACACAAGGATGTGTTAAAACACACCGCTTCAATCAAGAAACAGCTTCAAACAATTTCTCAAGCAATAAGTGCTTCACTTAATCAAACAAAGAATCAACACAATACAACTAGGTACCCAACACACATAACCCGACACAAAGTGACTACCCAAATTCCTATGCACACTTCGGTAACCGAATCAAGCCTGATACTAACAAAGGTAACGACCGCTTCGACCGCTACCGAGCTCAATATACCGAACTCGAGTTACCGAGCTCAACACACCAAGCTCAACATAAACCTATATGAGATGTGTTTTAAAAACAAAACTCTTGTGCCTTTTTAAAAAATACGATATATTATTTTTCTTTTTATAAAACCAACTCGTGCACATCAGAGTAATTACAGCTTTTCGAAACATGGTGCAACTAAGACACAAGACTTAAATTCAAATAAAACATACATGCATAACATACACATATATATATCACTCGAAATAATAATGCATACAAAATACAGAGTAGCAAATGTGCAAAGAAAATACACCTAAGGTACGACAACTTCAAAAGAGCCGTCATACCCTGGGGGTACTTCCGGCAGACTCCCACGCAGGGTCGCTCAAAAGTAAGACCACCACCACCCTCAGAGCAACAAAACAACACTACCCAAACTGGTCACGACTTCGAACACAAAAGAAAAACGAAGTACAGTCCTCAGAAAAACAAACATCCAACAAAAAAACAATCACGACAGATAGAGGGCGCCACTCGGGTCCTCGTCGAGCTCCTCCTCGGCATCGCTTCATCGCCGAGTTACTGCGCCTCGACATCGCTGGGTAACCGCCATGGATTGAAGGCACCACGGAAAGGGTCACCTTCTCAACAATTCAAGATAAGCTAGACATAAAAATATAAGCAAACAGCAAAGTATAACATTCACCGACGTGCCTCGACCATCTCACTCTAACCTCGACACAACTCGCAAATCCATTTTCTCTCGACTCGACAATTTTTCCTAATGCACACGCCCGTCATCAGATGTCGAAAAGTCCAGCCAAGCCTTGGGATCCTCGCTCTCCCAGGATGATCGGTAACTCAGTCCCGTGAGCGTGGCGGACGTCTAGTCAATCTCCGTAAACAAAAAGGGGACCTAGCACCCTCGCTATCCGGTCACGGCTCAAAACGTCATACGACTCACCTAGCTCGCTCACTCGATGAACAATTCGCCGATACGATATTCAAAGAGTTAAACACAAGATATTCAACCGCATGTCAAATAAAAGAGCAAGCTCGACATGAAGAAACGCAATTCAACATGCAATACACAATTCACGACATATATTCAATCACATATTAAATACATGCAAAAACTCAATCATATCACAACATTTCAGCTCGACACAAATCAGGAAAATCCATACACAATAACATAACCACGTAGAATATGAAATGCCCTTATTTAAGGACTTATAAAATAAAGCCTTAGAGATATCTAGGAGTTGCTCTTACATACTATAACAAGTATAAATGTGAAGCGCCCTTACCGAACTCCAAGTTAATGCTGCACGACAACGACCTCGACACAGCTGTCTTCAAAGAGCTCGACAACGACTTCTCTTACTCGATCTCGACACGGCTGTCTTCAACGAACTCGACAACGACTTCGACACGTACAGTCCTCGTTCTGGATTCTGCTGCTTCCGCGTCCTTGGATTTGCTTTCCCGTACACCTTGATTCGGAAATCACTCGATCTCGGGAATCAGACTTCCTAAAACAAACACAACTTAGATCGATCCACGGGTTCTAATACATCTAGCTCTCTCTTCCCCAAACTCAACCACAACCCAGAAAAATATAAAACTCAAGAACTGAAATATATTTTTCCTCTAACACAAAGTTAGGGATTTCGATCAAAATTTCATGAAAAGTTATCTGATGCTTCAACAGAAAGATCGACAACAACAATAATCAGAAGCAACGAATGAAAATCAAGAAATCGAAACGAACCAAAAATGGGGTTTCTGGGCACTGCCGATTGCAGAAATCAGAGAAAGAAATTTGTTTTACAAGCCCAATTAATCGGTTAAAAAGATAGGTAATATCGTGAATAAGAAAACCCATCAATTTGATATGATTTGGAAGCATAAAACTGGTTAAAAATGGAAGAAGAATTAGCGCTAAACAAAAGCACAAATGAAAGAAAAACTGTTCATCATACCTCAACAGGGAAGGTCGATCGACGAGATATGGGTCGAGAAGTTGATGATGAACAAAATTGATGAAGAAAGCTTGTGCAGAATCTCGATGGAACTCACGGTTTGCCGATGGAGATTTTTGAAGAAAACAACGAAACACAGAGCGTAGGAAGGAAGAAGAAAGAAGAAAAGAGAAATGGGGGCGTGTGAGGGAATCGGTCGTGGTATATACCTGGCGAGAAAGGAGTATAAACGCAACCCCACCTATAAGATGCCAATCCCATCAATCATCTACCCGTTAACTCGTTCCTCTCATAATTACCCTCTACTCTGGCGGTCAACGACAAGCCGACAATGTAATAATTACAAACAATAGAATAATAACGCTGAGTAACGTTCAAATTAATACGGGGTATCATCTCGGCACGATGTCGACAAAGGGTGCTCGTGCAAGCGTGCAAAGTTCTAACACGAGTTCGTGAACGCGGTCTCTCACCGACTTGCGTCCTCATCAGCTCGATGCAGCGACTTCATCAACTCGACACGCGACCTCCTCATTTCGGCTAGTGCACGTGGTCTCATTAGCTCGACAAATGATCTCGGCAAACGATCTAGTCACGGGATCTCGACACAAGGTCTTGGTCGAGGTCTCGATACGTCGTCCTAATACGATGTCGATCTCGTCCTCAGGTGTTACAATCTCTCCCTCTAAAAAAAATTTCGTCCTCGAAATTTCAGAGAAGATTCTTACCTCGTAAAAGTTCAGTCTTGAATCTTCATCTTCTCCTCCAGCTCCCAGTCGCATCTCCCGTCTTCGATCCCACAACTTTGACAAGTTGGATCTCTTTGTTCATATTTGTTTGGCTTTCCGATCAACGATCCTTGCTGTAACGCTTGAAAGATAGGTCGTCGCCGGTTGAATCACATCCGGTTCGATGACATGAGAAGGGTCGGAAACATACTTCCGCAATTGTGAGGCGTGAAAGGCGTCGTGGATGTTCGACAAGAATGGGGGTAAGGCAATCGATATGCCATCGACCAATACGACGAAGAATCGGTAAGGTCCAATGAATTTAGGAGTAAGTTTCTTGGATTTGATCGCTCGACCAACTCCGATGAGTGGGGGTGACTCTAAGAAATACATGTTCTCCTTCCTCGAACTCGAGTGGTCGACGTCGTTGGTCTGCATAACTCTTCTGTCGACTTTGAGATGTTCGCATCCGATCTCTGATCAAACGGATCTTCTCGGTAGTCTGCTGGATCATATCTGGTCCTCTGACGGTTAAGCTCGCCGCCTGGTACCAACAAAGAGGCGTCGACATTTCGCCCATACTGGCGCTTCAAAAGGTGCCATCCCAATACTCGCATGGAAGTCGTTGTTGTATGTGAACTCCACCAATGGTAAGACGTCGTCCCAACTTCCTCGGTGATCTAACGTCTGAAGCTCGCAACAAATCTTCAAGCGATTGGATCGTTCTCTCGATCGACCGTCGATGCGTGGATGATATGCCGAGCTAAGCCTGAGCTCGGTTCCCATCGCTCCTTGCAATTCCTCCAAAAATGAGGCGTGAACCGGATCTCGGTCGACACGATCGAAGAGGGTATTCCATGAAGTCGTACTATCTCTGCGATGGAGATCTCGGTCATTTTTCCACGTTGTATGTCGACCTCACCGGCAAGAAATGAGCAGATTTGGTCAATCGGTCGACGATCACCCAAATCGAATCATTCTTCTTCTGCGTCTTGGCAAAACTACAACGAAGTCCATGGAAATCTTGTCCCATTTCCATCTTTGATGCGTCAGCGATTGTAGCATTCCCGCAGTCGTTGGTGCTCCACCTTCGCTTCGACACGTTAAACATGAAGCTACGTGCTCGGCCACTTGCTTCTTCATTCCACCACCAAAAATGCTTCTTCAAGTCTTGATACATCTTCGTAACTCAGGGATGAATACTAAAGTTGCTCTTATGCGCTTCGTCGAGAATCAACTTCCTCGGCTCGGATACGTTAGGTACGCACACTCGGCCATTGCACCTCAAGATGTCGTCGCTCGACCTGAAATTGCATCGCCTTCCCTTGTGCTATCAATCAATCTTCTCTTGCGAAGCTCATCATGAACTTGCTGGTCTCGAATCTCGTCCAACAATCTGTTAGAGATAGTAAGCATACCAAATCTCGGCTTTCCGGTGAAACTTCGACACTCGACTTCAAATCTCGGAACTTCTCGAGCATCTCCAACTCCTTGATCATCATTACCGAGGTTAAAGCGCTCTTCTGCTCAACGCATCTGCTACTCGTTAGCCTTACGGGATGGTATTCCAACGTAAAGTCGTAGTCCTTGAGAAATTATGTCCATCTACGTTGACGCATGTTGAGCTCTTTACGGTCGACAGTACTTCAAGCTCTTGTGATCGAAAAGCAATGAGAGTGCTCCGTAAAGGTAGTGCCTCCATATCTTGACGCAAAAACTCTGCCGCTAGCTCCAAGTCGTGAGTAGGGTAGTTCCTCTCGTGAATCTTAAGTGTCTTGAAGCATCTGCGACCACCTTCCGATGTTGCATCAAAGACGCATCCCAATCCCTGGTGTGACGCATCACAATACACCTCGAAAGGCTCTTACGGTTGAGGCAAAATCAGCACAGCGCTGTCGTCAAAAGCTCCTTGATCGTTGGAAAACGGCTTCACACTCCTCGGTCCAAGCAAAGGTTGATCCTTCCTCGTTAATCGTGTAAGAGGCGACAATCTTCGAGAAACCTTCAATGAATCTTCGGTAATATCCTCGCTAAGCCGACAAAACTCCGATCTCGATGAACCGCCTTAGGTCGTTCCCATGCTATCACCGCCTCAATCTTAATTGGATCCACACTATCACTTCTCTGGAAATCACGTGACCAAGAAAATTCACCTCTTGAAGCCAAAATTCACACTTCGACAGGTTGGCATAGAGTTGCTTATCTCGTAATATCTGCAGATGCTCGACATAGGTGTTCTGCGTGCTCTTCTCGGTTCCTCGAGTAAATCAATATGTCGTCGATGAACACTACAACGAACTGATCCAAAAGCGAATGGAAAATCCTGTTCATGTAGTCCATAAACACGGTGGCGCATTCGTCACTCCAAACGGCATCACCAAATACTCGTAGTGACCGTATCTAGTCCTGAAAGCTGTTTTGGCGACATCTTCCTCCTTCACGCGAATCTGATGGTAGCCCGACTTCAAGTCTATCTTGGAAAAGATCGCCGCTCCACGAAGTTGGTCCATCAAGTCGTCAATACGTGGTAATGGATAACGGTTCTTCACGGTAACCTTGTTGAGCTCGCGATAATCTACGCACAGCCTTGATCGTCCATCCTTCTTCTTAACCAACAACACTGGAGCTCCCCACGGTGACACGCTCGGTCGTATGAATTGCTTCGACTCCAAGTGTTCGATCTGGGACTTCAGCTCTTTCATCTCGGCAGGAGACATCCTGTATGGCGCTTTGGAAATCGGTCCTGTTCCTGGAATCAGGTCGATGGAGAACTCGACCTCTTGTACTGGTGGTAATCCTGGCACGTCTTCGAAACGTCCTCAAAATCACACACCCATCGAACATTCTTCACGTCGATCTGTGGAAAACTTCCGAACTAGCTAGATACATGTATTCCCTAGTTCCTTCTTTCAAAGAAACTCCAATACGTTAAAGAAAGATAATTGGAGACTCCAAGGTCCGGAAAAATTACAGTTTACGGGCACAGTCCAAAAGGACATGGTGGTGTGACAACCAATCCATCCCGAGAATGGCATCTAAGCCCTTAAGAGGCAAACAAACCAAATTGACCACAAACTTTCTACTCCGAATAAACACTACACAATTAAGACATGCGGTGTTTGTGACTAAGGTTTTAGCAATGGGGTTGTAACTACTAATTTAAGCGGTAAAGCGATCCACGATCGGCTCAAAAGGTTCACACAATCGGAAGAAATAAAGGAATGGGTTGCACGAATCAAAAAGAACGGATAAGGATTTACCCTCGATCTCACATTCACCTTGGATAAGATCATCGGCTCGTTCGACTTCCTCGCCACTCATGCGAGAAAACTACGCCTTTAGCTACTTGACGCTTTCCTTTGGCCTTTGCCAAGCATAGTCGGTTCGACTTTAGGTGTAGGACAATCCTTAGCAAAATGCCACAGCTTCTTGCGGTTGAAACACACCTCCTCCCTCGAGTACGATTACTCGCATAATGTCCCGACTTTCCACATCGGTAGCAAATCACCTCGACAGTGCGACCTCCACTCCTCGGTACTTGGGTCATCGGACGATCTTGTCCCTGTTGTCGTTCCCCGAGGTCGGTCGTAAGGCCTCTTCTGCGATAGTTTCCCTTTCATGCAAATCTACGCCCCGCACTCTGGGGTCTCACCTGGTCCGCCCGCAGATCTTCTTCTTGTGGCTCCTCACTCCTTCTACCTCGACACATCGATCAATCAGCTCTTGGAGATTTCGATCCTCAACGACACCATCGACTTCGAATGTCGAATCTCAATCCCGTTGGAATCTCTCACTTAACCATCTCTGGTCAACTCGATCACGGAATGGACTGAAATACCTCGCCAACGATTCGAACTTGGCGCATACTCGGACACCGCCGAGTTGCCTTCTTTGCGATTGAAGAAATTCCTGCTCCTTCTCGGCTCGTGCGATGTCAGGAAGTACTTGTCCAAAAACCTTTCACGAAAAAGCTCCCAGGTCATCTCGCGATGTTACGCTATAAACGCTTGCTTCACTCCTCTCCACCAATACTCTGCGTCTCTAGCGATGAAGTAGGTAGCATAGTCGACCTTCACGTTGTCCGGCAATGGAGTGCCTCAAAGATCTTCTCGATCTCTTGCATCCAAAGATCGGCTTTATCCGGTTGGCTCACCGTAGAACTTCGATTGGATCATGCTTCTGAAGTCGGCCAATCCTCTCGCTTGACATTTCGATTACGCTCGTTCTTTGTTCTTTGCAAGTTCTGCTGAGTCAACGCTGCCGTCTGTTGAGCCATCGCGTTAGCCTGTTGAGTTGCAGCAGCTGATTGTTGAGCCATGGCTGCCGCCATCTCGGTCATAGCTTGAATAGCTCGTTCCATGTCGACGTTCTCGGTTGCAGAGGTCGTATTCCTACGAGGTGGCATTAGATTCCACAAAGTTCAAAACCCTGTCAGAATCTCACACAAGGATGTGTTAAAACACACTGCTTCAATCAAGAAACAGTTCAAACAATTTCTCAAGCAATAAGTGCTTCACTTAATCAAACAGCAATCAACACAATACAACTAGGTACCCAACACACATAACCCGACACAGTGACCAGTCCAAATTCCTATGCACAGCTCGGTCAGAACCGAACTGCTCTGATACCAACAGTGTAACGACCCGTTTCCGGACCGCTACCGAGCTCAATATACCGAACTCGAGTTACCGAGCTCAACACACCAAGCTCAACATAAACCTATATGAGATGTGTTTTAAAAACAAAACTCTTGTGCCTTTTTAAAAAATACGATATATTATTTTTTTTTTTATAAAACCAACTCGTGCACATCAGAGTAATTACAGCTTTTCGAAACATGGTGCAACTAAGACACAAGACTTAAATTCAAATAAAACATACATGCATAACATACACATATATATATCACTCGAAATAATAATGCATACAAAATACAGAGTAGCAAATGTGCAAAGAAAATACACCTAAGGTACGACAACTTCAAAAGAGCCATCATACCCTGGGGGTACTTCCGGCAGACTCCCACGCAGGGGGCTGCTCCAAAAGTAAGACCACCAGTCTACCCTGTAGCAACAAAACAACACTGCCCAAACTGGTCACGACCTCGAACACAAAAGAAAAACAAAGTACAGTCCTCAGAAAAACAAACATCCAACAAACAAACAATCACGACAGATAGAGGTCGTCACTCGGGTCCTCGTCGAGCTCCTCCTCGGCATCGTCTACTGTCGAGTTACCTGCGCCCTCGACATCGCCTGGGTAACCGTCATGGATTGAAGGCACCACGGGAAAGGGTCAACTTCTCAACAATTCAAGATAAGCTCGACATAAAAATATAAGCAAACAGCAAAGTATAACATTCACCGACGTGACTCGACCATCTCACTCTAAACTCGACACAACTCACAAAACCATTTTCTCTCCACTCGACAATTTTCCCGAAAGCACACGCCCGTCAGGTATGTCGGAAAAGTCGGCCAAGCCTTGGGATCCTCGCTCTCCCTAGGGCCAGTCGGCTTCAGGTCCGTAGCGTGGCGACGTCTAGTCAATCTCCCGTAAACAAAAAGGGGACCTAGCACCCTCAGTTATCCGGGTCACGGCTCAAAAACGTCATACGACTCACCTAGCTCGCTCACTCGATGAACAATTCGCCGCATACGATATTCAAAGAGTTAAACACAAGATATTCAACCGCATGTCAAATAAAAGAGCAAGCTCGACATGAAGAAACGCAATTCAACATGCAATACACAATTCACGACATATATTCAATCACATATTAAATACATGCAAAAACTCAATCATATCACAACATTTCAGCTCGACACAAATCAGGAAAATCCATACACAATAACATAACCACGTAGAATATGAAATGCCCTTATTTAAGGACTTATAAAATAAAGCCTTAGAGATATCTAGGAGTTGCTCTTACATACTATAACAAGTATAAATGTGAAGCGCCCTTACCGAACTCCAAGTTAATGCTGCACGACAACGACCTCGACACAGCTGTCTTCAAAGAGCTCGACAACGACTTCTCTTACTCGATCTCGACACGGCTGTCTTCAACGAACTCGACAACGACTTCGACACGCGTCTGATCCTCGTTACGGATTCTGCGCTTAGCGTCCTTGGATTTGCTTTCCCGTACACCTTGATTCGGAAATCACTCGATCTCGGGAATCAGACTTCCTAAAACAAACACAACTTAGATCGATCCACGGGTTCTAATACATCTAGCTCTCTCTTCCCCAAACTCAACCACAACCCAGAAAAATATAAAACTCAAGAACTGAAATATATTTTTCCTCTAACACAAAGTTAGGGATTTCGATCAAAATTTCATGAAAAGTTATCTGATGCTTCAACAGAAAGATCGACAACAACAATAATCAGAAGCAACGAATGAAAATCAAGAAATCGAAACGAACCAAAAATGGGGTTTTCTGGGCACTGCCGATTGCAGAAATCAGAGAAAGAAATTTGTTTTACAAGCCCAATTAATCGGTTAAAAAGATAGGTAATATCGTGAATAAGAAAACCCATCAATTTGATATGATTTGGAAGCATAAAACTGGTTAAAAATGGAAGAAGAATTAGCGCTAAACAGTAGCACAAATGAAAGAAAATCTGTTCTTCATACCTCAACGGTGATGGTCGATCAGACGAGATATGGGTCGAGAAGTTGATGATGAACAAAATTGATGAAGAAAGCTTGTGCAGAATCTCGATGGAACTCACGGTTTAAATCGATGGAGATTTTTGAAGAAAACAACGAAACACGCAGGCGAAGGAAGGAAGAAGAAAGAAGAAAAGAGAAATGAGTGTGAGGGAAACGGTCGTGGTATACAGCTGGCGAGAAAGGGGTATAAACGTAACTCCACCTATAAGATGCCAATCCCATCAATCATCTACCCGTTAACTCGTTCCTCTCATAATTACCCTCTACTCTGTCGGTCAACGACAAGCCGACAATGTAATAATTACAAACAATATAATAATAACGCTGAGTAACGTTCGAAATAATACGAGGTATCATCTCGACACGATGTCGACAAGGGTGCTCGTGCAAACGTACAAAGTTCTAACACGAGTTCGTGAACGCGGTCTCCTCAGCTCGACTTGCGTCCTCATCAGCTCGGTACGCGACTTCATCAACTCGACACGCGACCTCCTCAGCTCAGCAGCTAGTGCACGTGGTCTCATCAGCTCGACAAATGATCTCGGCAAACGATCTAGTCACGGGATCTCGACACAAGGTCTTGGTCGAGGTCTCGATACGTCGTCCTAATACGATGTCGATCTCGTCCTCAGGTGTTACATTATTCAACCTGCCACTTGTGACCCTAGGAGTCATATCGTTTCTCAGTCAATTTGAGTGCTTATGAATGCTTAGTTATGATGTGCTTGTCTATTCCTTGGCTTGACTTTGATTTTTCTATGGTCTTGAAATTATGATTTGATTCTCCTAACCATTTGTGAAGGATGAAGGAATCGCTTACATTATAACATAGCATCCAAATCTTAAGATAGTCTATGTCTGGAGAAATACCATGTTTCCCTGTAAAGGCTAGCTATCATGGGCCACATATATGTGGGTGAGACCCAAACTGTTTTGGTAAGTCCTTTCTATTTGAAAGGCTAGGATACGGTATTCGCGGTTTAAAGAGACGTCTAACCGTGGTCACCGAGCTCTGACTGCCGTATCAAAATTTTTAAACTGGTGTGGTTAAGTTTCTCACACTTGACTACCTAGTGAGTTTCCTTAAAAGATTGAGGATGCCTATGCTATGATGTATGACGAATAAGGTTTGATGCCATGTATTACGAATTACGTGTTTGGAATTGTCTGATTTGTATAGGCACTGATGGGTGATGTGGCATTTCGGGCTCACCAGTGGGGTAAGCCACTGGGTTGGACAATAAAGTTCAGTAACCCGGGTGCGATAAAGAACACAATTACGTGATGTGGCATTGCGGGCTCACCAGTGGGGTAAGCCCTTTGGGGGTGCAGACGATAAAGTCCGATAACCGGTGTTGCGATACAAGACTTACAAAGAGGCCCATTATGTTTGATTTGATTGTTTAGGGAATATTGGTTCGTCCGAAGGTGCACCTAGGCGGCCGGTCCGTCGGTTGTGAATCCTTACAAGCGTATTCTGACGGGGACTCCCTTGGTCAATCATCATAAATCGAATCATTGCTCAGTTGCAAATGAGTTTAGGTCCAAGGGGGTACATTCAAAATCAGAAACTTGTATGAATTATGTGATTGTATGTTATGTGTATGAATTATGTTACCTTGCAAATGAATGCTCTTGAAGCAAGTTATGTTTGAGGTTGACTGAATGACTGAAGATGATGTTAAGATTAGGCCATAGTATTAGTATATGTTAAGTATATGTTGTCAGGGAGGATTTTCCATACGTAGCACACGCGTATGGCTAGAAGCAACGGTAAAAACATTTTTCTTCTAAGTATATGTTACTGAGTTTTATAAACTCACCGTTGGGGCGTTGTTTTCAGGTACACTTGATGGAGGAGGTTTAGAGCACGAAGCGTGTTCGGTCTCGCCCTCGGCAAGACATTGAGTCACCGGATCACGAGTCAGAGTCCTTATCTCTAGGATGAGTCCTTTGCAATTAGAAAATAATGTATAGGTTATATTTGTTTTATCTTGTGGTCATTTTATAAAAAGAGATGTAAATGATAAAGTTATTCCGCTTTTGAAACTCTGATAGATATATGTGTCATGTTTGGGTCTTTGAAATATTTCTTTCCAAGTCAAACAGGTCTTTTAAACAAGGTTTTATTTATATCTTAAGGTTGTTATATTTGAGAAAATTTTCCAGGTGAAGTTTTCAATCTTTAATTAGTAAGTAATCCCCTAATTAGAGTTAGGGTGTTACATAAAACATGTCACAAAATTCTAGAATTAAATTCATTACAAGTTTATAACAATTCTTAAGACACAAACCAAAACTTTTTCCAAAATCATGCTTCTTTGAATTGTTTTGCTAAATCAAATCGTTAACCACTTTTACAACTATTTTCAAGCATAAATGCAAGTCAAGAACAAGTTAGAAATCTCCCTTGAAGGCCACGATTTTGGAAGTTCAAAAACAACTTCAAGGTTTTAAACCTTTAACTCCTAAATCATGCAAACTTTGCTTAATCAAAATTTCTTATCAAAACCAAACTTATTTACCACTTTCATACACTTAAAAACAAGTTAGAACTCACTCAAATCATGCTCATAAATCACAGTTTTTAAGTATCACAAACAGCCCCAAATTATTTTGTTTTCAAACAATTTTTCAAAGCTTCACACATACAAATTCACTACATTTAATTCCTTTAACAAGAGACCAACTTCTTAAACACTTAAAACACTTTGAAATCAATTTAAAACATCCCCCTAAATCATATTATCAGCCACTGTTTCAGCCCCAACAAAATCCCCAAATTAATTTTGCAAAACTTGTTCAACATGTATATGTGACTAGTTCTAAGCATACTAGTTACTAACCTTCAAAAATCTAACTTCCAATCACTTAAAAACACAAAGATAAAACCCTAAGAACAGCCCCTAGTGTTCGGCCTCATCAAGAGTTAGGGTTCCTAAATTTTAAAAATCAAGAACAAAGCTAATCTTGGAAGGAAACAAAGGGCTAAAAGACTAATTATGCATATCTAGCAAAATCCAACACTTTTGCCCAAAAATAATTCCTAAAACCAACCAAACCCATTCATGAAACTCAAGAGAGGAAAAGGAATGGATGTGGAGCTTACCAATCAAGGTGATGATGATTAATCAAGGGTTAGCAAGAAAGGATGGAAGATTGCAAGCTTAGCATCAAACTTCCTTCAAGAATCAACATCAAAATTATGAGAAACAAAAATCTTAAAAACTCATCCATGGCTGCCATGGAGGAAGAAGAAGGGATTAGGATCCTTACCAAGAAGATTAGAGGTGATAGAACAAGGATCAAGAATAAGGATGGAAGATTGAACTCCAAAATCACCATTTTCTCAAGTTTCTCAACACTTTCTCTTTCTAAATTTTTTTTCTCTCCAAGTCATGAATGGAAGAACTGAAATGGGGCAGCCAAGGGAAGGAGGAACCACGAAATTTTGAGGGGCAATGGTGGAAGAAAATGTTCATTTAGTTGGAAACTAACCAACTAGTCACAAACTAACTAAACTAACTAACTAACTACAATTACATAACCACCAATCACACATCAACACTTGTAAAGTAACCTTCTAAGGATGAGGTTCAGCTCCCCTAGTGGCTGGATGCATCTCCCCTTAGCCCAAAATATCTAGATATTTCGTTTCGTCGCGTTCTCGCTCAATCGGGTGCGCGGCGTTACGCGTAAATTAGGGTTTTTGTATCAAAAACTCCAAATATAAATCTAATAAATTATTCTATAATCAAAAATTATTAATCAACCAAAATATCCACAAAAATATTAGGAGTATTTCTATGAATGTCGCTTTCTCGATTTGCGTGCTAAAACGCTACCGTAATGCAGTTATGGGCGTAGAAAACACCCTATATTATTCTGATGCCTAAAAATTCCAGAATATTTTCCAATAAATCATAAATATTTGAAAATGCTAATATCTCAAATTTTATAAAATTTGGATCACGTTTGGGCATGTTTCAGTTAGAAACACACACAATAGCCTAGTTACTGGCGAGTGGATAGAATTCTCGTGAAATAAAAACTGTAAATTAGTGAGGATCACTAATTTCAATTTCTCTTATCATATAGATATTAATCAAACAATAAGATTATCAAGACAAAATCTTTAAAATAATAGTCATATTAAATATGACATAAAACAGACAATTAATACAATAACTAAACCATGAAAATTCAAACTATGACTTGAAAATATTTATTAAATCCTGAAAATTATTTCACTTTCAATAAAACAGTAAATTGTTTACAATAAATCTTGGTAGTTCTTCGTACTTTTAACAAACCATTGAGATGATCAATCTCTATGATTTATTTTCAAGTAGTCGGAAACTATAAAATAATTTTTATAAAAATTGGGATGTTACAACATGCTGCCCATTTTTTACTTGTTTATTTTTAATAAGTTGTAATAAAATGTGTGGGTGCAAAACATTTAATTAATTAGGCCCCAACACTTAAGTTTATTTTGCATGTGTGTTTATTTCAAATGGAGCAAGGGCAGCTACATGTGTTATGCGCTGCCTAAGCCCAAATGTTGAGTTATTTTGTTGTTTTTGTTGGTTTGAATGATGATTGGGCTGAAGCATAAGGAAGGGCGCCATGGAGCTACAAAGGGGGATGCTGTAACAGCCCAGATTTTTCATCCTTCAAGATTAGGATATGTTTTAGGGTATTAGAACATGCTTATAGTTGCTTGGGATGAGTTTCATATGTTTTACCATTCCTTCAGCCGATTGAGTATCTAGATGTACCTTTATTCCTATGTTTAGTTATTTCAGTTATCGTATTCCCCATTTTCGAACCCCTTAACAACTCAATTGGATTTATGTCCCTTCAATAAAGTTGTAGTGTTATCTCTTATCTTTTAGTTGGCTTTAGTTCGACTCGATTTCGAT
This sequence comes from Calophaca sinica, assembly GCA_037113605.1. NCBI lineage: Eukaryota > Viridiplantae > Streptophyta > Magnoliopsida > Fabales > Fabaceae > Calophaca > Calophaca sinica. The sequence goes on from CM073732.1 coordinate 71,869,551, forward strand.
ACCTACAACTCTAGATATGCTCTCTGGAGTCAATACAACGCAAGCATAACACTTAGGAATATTATAGTATATTTCAACTGCATGTTTGATCCTGTTAGAGTCCGAATTTGGGTAAGCCTATTAGAGAGAATATTGTAGGAAATTCTCTTAGCTTTCCACCGACACCAAGAACGCCTCAATCAGACATCTGTAGCTCCAGATACGGCCAAAATAGTGAAACAGTAGCGCAGAGTGCCCAGACTCAAGCGCAGGCGCCCGGGATCACCGAGAGCCTGCACCAAGCGCCCATTCCAGGTGCCAGGCGCCTACTGGCACCATGCTGTCACACGATTTTTTTATGTTTTGACGCGTTTTAGCACGTGAAATCTGACCCATTGGACCCAAACTCGACCCAATTCACTAAGATTACATGTTAGGGTTATGAACCACCAACTAAGCCTCAGTTTTTACTCTAACCACGTTCTCTAAACTGCCCACAAAGTGTCTCACCAGAAAAACCACTTTCTTCTTCTTCTCTTTGCTTTTTCTGCTCTAGGGTGTTCTTGGATAGAGCTTGTGCATAGAAACTCGAATTGAAGACTAGTATCACTGTCATTCTCTTATGTCCATTGAGGAGATTAGTTTAAGGTAAGCCTTCTTGACCGAGGATAAGTTCTTAATCATCATTAGGGTTCCAAAATTCTGGTTTATCATTCTTATATCCTTTGCTCTTGTGTTTTTGATTAAGAAAGTCACTAAGGAAGAATCTTGGAGTTCTCTCAACCTACTCTAGGAGCACGAAATTCTCTTAAGGTAAGGGGTAGTTGTTTCTCATCTAGTGAGTGTATGGAACTTGAGTGAGCAATAGGGGTGTCCCAAGACCCCTACGCCTCGCGCGGTAACAGTAAATGAGTACTATCACCACCGTGATAGGAAAATACTTGAACCCTTGGATAATAATCTTCGATTTGTGATACCTACCGTAATGTAATGTGATAAATTCATTTGATAGATGGTTTTGGTGTGGTGATTGAGCCTTGACTGTTTATATGATTGTTACTCTTGATGACCTCTTTGATGTTCATGGATTTATGAGTTTTTGGTTGTTGTTGCAAATTGCTATGGCACGAATCCTACAAACTTTGAAGATATACTATATGATTTGTGTTGTTGTGCCTTGGTATTGACACTGATATCATGTGCCTTGCAAATTGCTATGGCACGAATCCTACAAACTTTGAAGTTAATGAATTGCCTAACTCAACTAGTTATTGTTGTAGGGAATTAGAAGGTAATGTTATACTTTAAAAACAGAATTCTTATGAGGCTAAAAATGGAGTTAAAATCGACTAAGTTAGGATTAATCATCTAGAATAATTGATACATGAGTTGGTTATGTTTTGATAATGAATTTTCGTAGTGTCAAGATGACGTCTGAGTACTAATAGTAATGGCTAAGTAGATTATGCAGAATTTTCTGTCGAAAATTATTAGGTGTTGAACTTAAATAGTTAAAGAACCACCTTTCGAATTTTATAAATTTGTAGGGACTAATTATGGATCAAAGGACTCTAGATTATGCTTAATTATGTATTATGGGACATAATGGTGTGGCGTTTGGTCCCCAAACGAGTGGGGACTACCATTTTACTATTTGTAAGACAGTGGCAGGGCGCCAAGCGCCCACTCTGCCAGCGCCAAGCACCCAGTGGCAGTCTGTGTGTGAGTTGTGTTGTCGTTTTTCCCTAGATTCCCGTTCTTTATACAGTGTTGTAAGACCTATGTAGAATTCCTAAGAATTGTCTAAGACGCCTAATTCCCGTTCTTGCCGAATTGACTAATCATTTAAATTGATGATTTATTTAAGTGTTATGTGCTTAAACTAAATTGGCTTAGGGTGTTGATTTATTCTCTTGTTGATTGAAGGCACTCGTTGATGTATTGACCCGTGTCTTGAAGTTGTTGTTGTTGTTCTATCGAGGATATTGCGATAGAAGTTGTTGTTGTTAGACACCGCATTTGGTTATGTTCATGCATCATGGTGTCGGCATTGTTGTTGTTGTTAGTAGGGCGTATCGGGCAAGGTATCCCGTGACGGGCGAGGTTTCCCGGTCCTACGGTTAAAAAGGGCGAATCGGGCAAGGTATCCCTTGACGGGCAAGGTTCCCGGTCCTACTGTTAATGGGGCGAATCCGGCAAGGTATCCGTGTGGCGTGGTATCCCGGTCCTGTCGTTATTGGGGCATTACGGACATGGTATTCCGAAGCGGGCAAGGTATCCCGGCCTCGTTATAAATGGATCCACATGCATATAGTTATGGTCCTAGAAATATATCATTTTACATGATAACATGCCTGGTTGTTTAGTTTTTGGTGGTGTACTTAAATGTTGTGGTTGATGTTGTGGCATATGATATTTAATTGTTGTGGTAACATCTTTATGTCGTGGTTGATGTTGTAGTACTGGTGATTAGATGTGGTCATTGGAATTGTTGTTATATTGCGCATTGTTCACTGATTTCCTTCACTGTATGTACTATTTGAGGTTATGATGACTAACCCCTTTTGTGGCTATGCATATCCCATTGGGTATGTATAGATGATGAGACTGCAGGTGTTGAGGGTGTTAATGCCGATGGGTTATCGTGATGGCTCGTTGGAATAGATAGAAGACTTATTTTTGTTTTGAACAAGTTATTGTATTTTTTTTGTTGTATTAATTAGGGAGAAGCTCTGAATTAATGTGACATCGGGGAACCTTGGGTTTATCTCCTTTTGATGTTTTCCCTCTTGTACTATGTTTGATTTCCGCAAGTTGAGAGTGACAACCCTACCTTATTTGAAATGAAAAGCTTTTACTTGGATCAAAATTTTATTTCTTGTTCTTTCCTTCTTACATTGCTAAATTGCCATGACGAGGTAGAGGGTGTCACAGGTGGGTGTCACAGGTGCAAGAGCACTTATTTGGTGTTAGAAGAAGCAATTCTCGGATGCCTTTTTAGATACCTTGCTGAAGAATCAGTTTTGAGAGTTTTGTAACCACCATTCCATTAAGAGTAGACAAAGTCATAAATAGGGAGGTTACAAATTACCACCAAGAATAATGCTAGTTAAGTGGCTTGTCTCCTTCATTGTAAATTCAGCAAAGAGGATCCCTCCCTCTATATATATGTTGTGCCCAAATCAATAAAGGGTTAGCTTGGAATTTTCAGATAATTGATACCTTGTGTATTGTTGAGAGAGTATGTCTCTCTTGGGTTCTTCATTGAACCTTCCCTTTTGATCTTATCAAGAAACCAAGTTTTCTTGTGGCGATCATTCCCCAAGGCTTATCATTTCTTCTCCATAGAAGCAAGAGTGTGTGATGTGATCATGAGCTCCTTAAGCATGTGGAAAGAAACATATAAGGAACCACTCTAAAAGAGTCAAGTGACATGCACTCAGTTGTTTTATTTTTATACCAGCTGCCAAAATAGCAATGGAACAATCGGTAACATCATCTGATTTTTTTGGCTTGGATATACCCAAGCACTCATCGTTATTGGTGGAAAAGTTAATGGAACAATTGGGTATCAATTGCCTGAAAAGAAGATTCCATGTGTTCAACCCATAAAGCATAATCCAACCATGCGTTCAGCCCATAATGCATAATCCAGCATTTTTTCTTTTAATGCTTACGTGAACTTATTACTTGGATAATTAATGCCTTGGTGTATATTTCACATCTGATCCAAATTTATGGCTTCCACCAGCATATGCGTTACAAAGTTTGGAAGACCAATTATTTGGAAGGAATTACAGACCCCACCAGCACATGAAATCAAAAGGTATAATTCCTTGCGTTAAAGTGTGAGGCGCAATTTGAATTGTTATGTGGGAATTATATGGACTTGATTGGCAAAAGCAAATAACAAGGAATGCACCACTTGAAAAGTCAAGAAACCTTGAGCAAGTACTGAAACAGTTACGTTGGGAATTTATCTAGTTTTATCATGTTTTTAATGTTTTATTTTAAGAATAAATTATGTGGCTTGCATGCCATTACTAGCTACTTTAATTAGGATCCTGAGCTATCTTTATAAATTGTAATCTTTTATTCAGAAATGTGTTTTAGTTTTGGATTGAGTTAAAAATTGGAGAGGATTCTCTATGGTTCTTTGTGAGCCGTGTTTAGAGCTTATCGGCTTGTCGTGGCGCTCAACCCCGACTTATCAACTGGAATATCCATAACCGGTTGTGGCGTTTTCATTTCCACCTTACGACTCTTGATTTGGGTCCGACGGCTCCGAGAATCATGCTCTCCCCCTTCGAAAGAATTCGTCCTCGAATTTGATCCTTCATCACCTACATCAAAAGGACTTAAGTCAGCCACATTAAATGTTGCACTAACTCCATACTCACCTGGTAGGTCAACTTTGTAGGCATTATCATTGATCTTTTTAATGATTTGGAAGGGACCATCTCCTCTAGGTGAGAGCTTTGATTTCCTCTGTGACGGAAACCTTTCCTTCCTCATATGCACCCAGACCCAATCTCCAGGCTCAAAGACAACGCTTTTTCTTCCTTTGTTGGCTTGCCTAGCATATTGCTCCATCTTTTTTTCAATTTGGGACTTGACTTTCTCATGGAGCTTCCTCACATATTCTGCCTTCGCCTTCCCGTCCCTATGATTCAAAGAAAAAATATCAGGTAGAGGCAGCAAATCAAGGGGTGTGAGGGGATTAAATCCATACACAATTTCAAAAGGAGAAAAGCTAGTGGTAGAATGAACCGCTCTATTATAAGAAAATTCAACAAGAGGTAAGCATTCTTCCCATGTTTTGACGCTCCTCTTGATGATTGACCGCAAAGAAGGTCGAAAGGGTCCTATTCACCACTTCAGTTTGCCCATCGGTTTGTGGGTGACAAGTGGTAGAAAATAACGATTTGGTCCCTAATTTGTTCCAAAGGGTTCTCCAAAAGTGATCGAGGAACTTAGAGTCCCTATCGCAGACTATGCTCTTAGGCATCCCATGTAGTCTTACAATTTCCTTGAAGAACAAGTCTGCCACATGAGTAGCATCATCCACCTTATGACAAGGAATAAAGTGGGCCATCTTGGAAAACTCACAACAACCACAAATATTGAGTCTCTCCCTCTTGGAGCGGGAAGACCTAGCACAAAGTCCATAGACAAGTCAATCCAAGGAGAATCTGGGATAGGTAAGGGTATAAAGTCCATGGGGCATTACCTTTGACTTGGCCTTTTTACAAACAATGCATCTATCACAAATTCTATGCACATCATGCTTCATGCCAGGCCAATAAAAATGCTCATGCAAAATGTCCAAAGTCTTTTGGATCCCAAAATGTCCCATTAGTCCCCCCTCATGTGCTTCCCTAAGTAAGAGTTCACGCAACTAACATTTAGGCACACATAAATATTTTTCCTTGAATAAAAACCCATCATGCCTAAAGAACCCATTATGCGCCCTTTTTCACAAACAAAGCATATACTTTGGAGAAATCATCATCATGCACATACAACTCTTTTATGTGTTCAAAACCAAGAATTTTTGTTTCAAGAGTGGAAAGTAAGGTATACCTTCTAGAGTGCATCCGCCACTACATTCACCTTACCTTGCTTGTGCTTGATCACATAGGGGAATTGTTCAAGAAATTCTACCCACTTAGCATGCCTTTTGTTAAGCTTACCTTGCCCTTTCAAATATTTTAGTGACTCATGATCACTATGAATTACGAATTCCTTTGGCAAAAGATAGTGCTGCCAAGTGTGCAAAGCCCTTATAAGTGCATACAACTCTTTATCATAAGTGGAATAGTTCAAAACAGCACCATGCAATTTCTCACTAAAGTACGCAATTGGATGCCCCCCCTGGAGTAAAACAGCCCCAATACCCACATTAGATGCATCACATTCAAGTTCAAATGACATAGAAAAATTAGGCAATGCAAGTATGGGCGCATGAGTAAGTTTTTCTTTAAGGGTGTTAAAGCTTCTCTCTTGTGCTTCTCCCCATTTAAAGCTCACATTCTTCTTCACAACCTCATTCAAAGGGGCAGCTATGGTGCTAAAGTCCTTTACGAACCTTCTATAGAAACTAGCTAGCCCCTGGAAGCTTCTCACCTCACTCATCGACTTAGGGGTAGGCCACTCCCTAATGGCTTTAATCTTTTCTTCATCCACTTGTACTCCCTTAGCACTTACAACAAAACCTAAAAACACCACATGGTCGGGACAAAAGACACACTTCTCTAAATTAGGATACAACTTTTCTTTCCTTAGGACACTCATCACACTCTAAGGTGTTCCAGTGCTCATCTAAGGTTATCTTTGTAGATCAGAATGTCATCAAAGTACACCACTACAAACTTGCCTAGAAACTCTCTTAATACATGGTTCCTCAATCTCATGAAGGTGCTAGGCGCATTTGTAAGTCCAAAAGGCATTACCAACCATTCATTCAATCCATGCTTAGTTTTAAAGGCTGTTTTCCACTCATCCCCTCCTCATCCTAATTTGATGGTACCCACTCTTCAAATCAACTTTAGAAAAATAACAAGCACCATGCAATTCATCAAGCATATCATCTAGTCTAGGGATGGGGTGTCTATATTTCACAAAGTGATATTATTTACACCCTACAACAAGACACATGCGCCAAGTGCCGTCTTTTTAGGGACAAGAATAATGGGAACGCACAAGGGCTCAAGCTTTCTCTTACCCAACCTTTTTGGAGCAATTCCTCCACTTGCTTCTGAATTTCCTTTGTTTCCTCCGGATTGGTCCTATAGGCGGGCCTATTAGGCAAAGAGGCTCCCGGAATGAAGTCCATTTGATGCTCAATACCCCTTAAAGGAGGTAGTCCGGGAGGAACACTCTTTGGGAAGACATCTTCAAAATCCTGCAAAAGAGACTCTACCTCACTAGGTAGAGGGTTAGAGTTATGATTCAAATATAAATCCTTGTACATGCAAATGTACATCTCTTGCCTTGCAAAGCAAGCCCTCTTTATTTCACTCTCCCTGGCAATTAAACATTCAATATCTTTTTGATCCCCACATTTTTTTCCCCATTTGACTTTCCCTTTGTGGCCTTCTTCTCTTCTTCTCTCCTAAGTCTCAGCGCCACTTGGTCTTCACAAACCTGTTTAGGAGTCAAAGGCACAAGGGTAATTTTCAAAGAATTATGCACAAAAGAGTATTTATTAGTAAAACCATCATGAGTAGCACGTTTATCAAACTGCCAAGGCCTACCAAGTAAAACATGGCCGGCCTCCATGGGAACAACATCACATAAGACATCATCTTGATACTTACCAATGGACAAGCTTACCAACACTTGCTGATTGACTAGTAACTCACCATTCTCACTCAACCATTGAAGTTTGTATGGCCTGCGATGGGGAATAGTTTGAAGTTCAAGTTTTCTTACCAAACGAGTGCTGGCCACATTTGTGCAACTTCCCCCATCAATGATTAAGGAACAGACCTTTCCTTATATGATGCATCTTGTATGGAAAATGTTTTCCCTTTGGTCTAGCTCATTTGGCACAATTTGACTCCCTAAGAGTCTCCTTATCATTAGCAAGTCACCATCATGAGCTAAGGTTTCACACTCTTCTTCCTTCTCACTTTCGGCAGGGGAGCCCTTACATGACTCACTAGAAATATACCCCCCTTTCATGGTTATTGTCCTTTTGTTTGGGCACTCATAGGCCATATGGCCTTTTCCCAAACATTTGAAACACTTAATGTCCCTGTGCTTAGAAACAGAAGAAGAAGAAGCGTTAGTGGAAGGAAAAGTTTTAGAGTTTTTAGAGTTCATACCTTCCTTAGGTTGTGTAGAGGAAACCTCCTTGGGTTGCTTATCCTTCCAAGCAGGGGTTTTAAAGGTGGAGGGAGATTTCCTCCATGCCTTCCTCTTGAGTTGTTGTTCCACCTTTATGGCTTGGTGGACCAACTCTTCAAGCTCTTCATAATGATGCAACTCCACAATGTCTCCTATCTCACGGTTTAGGCCGTGAAGGAAACGGACATGGTAGCCTCCCTATCTTCATTGATGTTTGCCCTTACCAAGGCCACCTCCATCTCCTTATGGTACTCATCCACACTCTTACTCCCTTGGGTAAGTCTTTGGAGTTTATTATGTAATTCCCGGTGGTACCACGAAGGTACAAACCTTTTTCTCATCAAAGCTTTCATCTCCTCCCAAGTATCTACGGGGTAATCCCTATTTCTTTCCCTCTCCTTTTGTACTTGGTCCCACCAGATTAGAGCATAATCAGAAAACTCAAGGGCTGCCACCTTCACCTTCCTCTCTTCATTGTATCGGTGATAGGAAAAGATTTGTTCTATTTTGGTCTCCCATTCTAGGTAGGCTTCAGGGTCATTCTTTCCTTTGAAAGAGGGTACTTGGATCTTAACTCTTCCTAGTTCTCCTTCCCTCTCATTACTCCTATACCTCCTATGTCTCCTATCATCATGCCTCCCATGTCTCCTTCTCCAATCATGGTCCCTCCTGGGTCTCCTTTCCCTACCCGAATCATAATCATATTCATCCTCATGCGAGGCCTCATGTTGAGAACCCCTACTCCTTTCATCCAACCTTGTGTTAAATTCAGCCCGAACTTGGTTTAACCCTTTGTCTAACTCTTGGGCTAGGAATTGCATCAATCGGGCGGTCCTAGGGATGGGGGTGTGCTTCCTTCACTCATCTTTGGATTTTTTTTTTATAGGGTTAAAAAAAATAATAAACAAAAGGCCCTTTCCACTCTTCTCACGTGTTTACACTCTTGAATTTATCACTCGTGTTTCACTCTTAGTAGGCTTTTTCTATAATGTCCACTCTTGCCTTTTACCTCTCAAGTCTCTTTGAGTTCTTAAATAAACCCTCTCGTGTTTCAATTACCAAGGGTTCGTTTCACAAATGACAAACTTCACAAGAGTTAATCACCCAGAATTTGAAGAAAGGAAAGAAACTCTAGACAAAACTTAAAAGAATTTAAAGAGACAAACAAGAAAAGCTAACAAGGAAACGTACAACTCAAAAGGAATGCAAAGAAGACAAAAGGAACTGGAACAATGAGAAGACAATTGCGCAAAAAGTTATGAATTACAGCAACACTCCTAATGAAGTCCACAATGGCAACAATTTAATCTTGTTAAGTGCAAGGGGCTCTTTTCTTTTCCTTTTTTTTTCGTTTTTTTTTTGTTTCTGGAATAAAAGGATTTTTTTTTTGTAGATCACGCCCCTGTTCTGTTTTTTTTTTTTTGCACTTAAAAATTGGTTATTGCAATATCAAATTGAATTGTTGTGCCAACTGTGTGATTAAAAGTTTCCTTTTCAATTCAAGTGCTATAAACATCAACAGCAACCAATATGGAAATAAAGGATTAAAGTCAGAAATTGCGCAAAAGAATAAATGACTAGACTATAAACAAGAAACAAAGAACTGGAATTAAAAGACAGAATTAAAGGCACGAATTTAAAGGCTAAGAAAGTAAATGACTTAAAGAGCAGAATGTAAAGAATTTCGCCAATCCTTGGAAATGGCGCTGATCAAGATGATCCAAATGTGTACAAATATGGTACTCAAGCAAGCTGTGCTTGGTGTTAGAAAGCAATAAGAACGATACACAATAAAAACAAGAACTTTGTCAATTCTAGGATCCTGCTCGATACCACATGATATGATCCAAAACGGATGCATATAGTTTTTAACGGATCGTCCTCGAATTGAATCTTGTTATAAGGATTAAAACAGTATAAAAATGAGAACTTTAGGAATTAGAATTCTTAATCCTTAAAGCTGGCGCCCACTTCTATTTGAAGAAGGAAGAACAAATACTTTGCTCTTGAATTAAGATGGCGCATACAAACAGTAGTGCAAGGAGAATCAAGGGCTAAGGGGGAAGCATTAAGGAAAGTGGGGCATGAACAAAGAACTAAGCAAGCGAAATTAAAATAAAAAGATGGAATTGAGACAGAAATGAAAGAAGACGCCACACTCTCAAGAGAGTGATAAGTCCGGTGAAGATTCGCCACAAGAGAATGGAAGCTCTTGATAAGAATCAGAAATGGTTCATCCAAGAACCTAAGAGGCTTAGCTCTCACAAACTCACAATGGAGTGCAAAATAAATTCTGATTCAAAGGTGCTGAATTAGGAGTGTACAAAGGCTATTTATAGCCATAATGGTAATCAATTCCCTCCCTCCTTTCCTAATAGAGTGTGGCGGCCAACCCTACTTGGTGGAACCAGCAAGTTGGCGCTCCCAAGTTTGAACCTGGCTCATGGATATGGGCCAAGCCCAATTAGCAAAGCTGCAACACATTCTAAGATCCTATGTGCTTAGTTAGCCCAAAACAAGTAGGACCTTATTACCAAAAATTATCCCAAATGGAAAATACAACCAAACTGAATTTAAAAAAGTTCAAATACTTAATCTAAATAAATTAAAAGGAACGACTAAGGTGATATCATGCCCCCCATATTGGGTTCTTCATCAACTTGGATTATTTGGACTATCTAGAGAGTTGAGCCTTCGGGAGTTGGTTTGAGAGATAGGAAATAGTTGACTTCTTTGTCCAAAGCCTCTTTAGCCTTTTTAGCCCTTGACCTCGTCATTGGGCCTCCAAGTCCTTATAGAGCATCATTGGGCCTTGCATCTACTGGATGGTCTCCATTTGAATTTCCCTGGACTTCATCATGCTCTCCCCCTTCGAAAGAATTCGTCCTCGAATTTGATCCTTCATCACCTACATCAAAAGGACTTAAGTCAGCCACATTAAATGTTGCACTAACTCCATACTCACCTGGTAGGTCAACTTTGTAGGCATTATCATTGATCTTTTTAATGATTTGGAAGGGACCATCTCCTCTAGGTGAGAGCTTTGATTTCCTCTGTGACGGAAACCTTTCCTTCCTCATATGTACCCAGACCCAATCTCCAGGCTCAAAGCACCTGGATTTTGTTCAAAAATTATTTTCATTTGTGGTGACAGCTCTTCAGTGTTTTAGATTTATCTTGAGCTGTAGCTATCCGATTGAGGTGTTCTTTGATCCCTTAGAAAGCTAGGGTACAAGTCGTATTTCAAGCTCAAACACCAAATTCGGCCTTTATCATGGATAAAAATAGGCTCCAAATGTAACCCAAATTTCTACCAAATTTCTACACGTGTTTCTCTTTTAATTTGGGCTTTCTTTTGTGTTTTCTTAGCAGCCTTGTATTGGGCTTGGGTCTTGCACTAGCTTTAGCCTCCTTATGCTGATAGGTGCTACCTAAGATTAGAATTAGGGTTAGCCATCACCTCTCTTTAGTCTATAAATAGGAATGTACTTCCTATCATTTGGGCAGTTTTGAATAATATTGAAAGTTTGCTCCTTTGTGAGCGTAAAGAGCTGAGTCTCTTAGGTTCTTGGATGAACCATCTCTGATTCTTATCAAGAGGTTCCTTTCTCTTGTGGCGAATCTACACCGGACTTATCACTCTCTTGAGAGTGTGGCGTCTTCTTCCATTTTCTGTCTTCTTGCCATCTTTTTATTTTATTCTGGTTACTATTTTCGTATTGTTTATGCGCCATTACTCTTAAAGTTTACATCTTTAGCACTTGAATCATGTTGTTTTCCTTTTTATATTATTATGCGCCATTGTTAAATTAAGAACAAAGCTTGTATTTGTTCTTCCTTCTTCAATAGAAGTCGCGCAAGTTTCAGGTTTAAGGATTCCATTCCTAAAGTTCTCATTTTTATTCAGTCTTAATCCTTATAACAAGGGTCAATTCGAGGACGATCCGTTAAAAACTATATGCATCCAGCTTGGATCATATCATGTAGTGATGCAAACCAAGAATGGTCAACTTTGAGAAGAAGCACCAAGCCAATTATCAAACAAGAAGAACCTAACTGGATTTTGTTCAAAAATTATTTTCATTGGTGGTGACATCTCTTCAGTGTTTTAGATTTATCTTGAGCTGTAGCTATCCGATTGAGGTGTTCTTTGATGCCTTAGAAAGCTAGGGTACAAGTCGTATTTCAAGCTCAAACACCAAATTCGGCCTTTATCATGGACAAAAATAGGCTCCAAATGTAACCCAAATTTCTAGACGTGTTTCCCTTTTAATTTGGGCTTTCTTTTGTGTTTTCTTAGCAGCCTTGTATTGGGGTTGGGTCTTGCACTAGCTTTAGCCTCCTTATGCTGATAGGTGCAACCTAGGATTAGAATTAGGGTTAGCCGTCACCTCTTTAGTCTATAAATAGGAATGTACTTCCTATCATTTGGCGATTTTGAATAATATTGAAAGTTTGCTCCTTTGTGAGTGTAAAGAGTGAGTCTCTTAGGTTCTTGGATGAACCATCTCTGATTCTTATCAAGAGGTTCCTTTCTCTTGTGGCGAATCTACACGGACTTATCACTCTCTTGAGAGTGTGGCGTCTTCTTCCATTTTGTCTTCTTGCCATCTTTTTATTTTATTACAGTTTACTATTTTCGTATTGTTTATGCGCCATTACTCTTAAAGTTTACATCTTTAGCACTTGAATAATGTTGTTTTCCTTTTTATATTATTATGCGTCATTGTTAAATTAAGAACAAAGCTTGTATTGTTCTTCCTTCTTCAATAGAAGTCGCGCAAGTTTCAGGTTTAAGGATTCCATTCCTAAAGTTCTCATTTTTATTCAGTCTTAATCCTTATAACAAGAGTCAATTCGAGGACGATCCGTTAAAAACTATATGCATCCAGCTTGGATCATATCATGTAGCGATGCAAACCAAGAATGGTCAACTTTGAGAAGAAGCACCAAGCCAATTATCAAACAAGAAGAACCAAAATGGATTTTGTTCAAAAATTATTTTCATTGGTGGTGACATCTCTTCAGTGTTTTAGATTTATCTTGAGCTGTAGCTATCCGATTGAGGTGTTCTTTGATGCCTTAGAAAGCTAGGGTACAAGTCGTATTTCAAGCTCAAACACGAAATTTGGCCTTTATCATGGATAAAAATAGGCTCCAAATGTAACCCAAATTTCTACACGTGTTTCTCTTTTAATTTGGGCTTTCTTTTGTGTTTTCTTAGCAGCCTTGTATTGGGCTTGGGTCTTGCACTAGGTTTAGCCTCCTTATGCTGATAGGTGCTACCTAGGATTAGAATTAGGGTTAGCCATCACCTCTTTAGTCTATAAATAGGAATGTACTTCCTATCATTTGGGCAGTTTTGAATAATATTGAAAGTTTGCTCCTTTGTGAGTGTAAAGAGCTGAGTCTCTTAGGTTCTTGGATGAACCATCTCTGATTCTTATCAAGAGGTTCCTTTCTCTTGTGGCGAATCTACACTGGACTTATCACTCTCTTGAGAGTGTGGCGTCTTCTTCCATTTTCTGTCTTCTTGCCATCTTTTTATTTTATTCTGGTTACTATTTTCGTATTGTTTATGCGCCATTACTCTTAAAGTTTACATCTTTAGCACTTGAATCATGTTGTTTTCCTTTTTATATTATTATGCGCCATTGTTAAATTAAGAACAAAGCTTGTATTTGTTCTTCCTTCTTTAATAGAAGTCGCGCAAGTTTCAGGTTTAAGGATTCCATTCCTAAAGTTCTCATTTTTATTCAGTCTTAATCCTTATAACAAGGGTCAATTCGAGGAGGATCCGTTAAAAACTATATGCATCCAGCTTGGATCATATCATGTAGTGATGCAAACCAAGAATGGTCAACTTTGAGAAGAAGCACCAAGCCAATTATCAAACAAGAAGAACCAAACTGGATTTTGTTCAAAAATTATTTTCATTGGTGGTGACATCTCTTCAGTGTTTTAGATTTATCTTGTCCTGTAGCTATCCGATTGAGGTGTTCTTTGATGCCTTAGAAAGCTAGGGTACAAGTCGTATTTCAAGCTCAAACACCAAATTCGGCCTTTATCATGGATAAAAATAGGCTCCAAATGTAACCCAAATTTCTACACGTGTTTCTCTTTTAATTTGGGCTTTCTTTTGTGTTTTCTTAGCACCCTTGTATTGGGCTTGGGTCTTGCACTAGGTTTAGCCTCCTTATGCTGATAGGTGCTACCTAGGATTAGAATTAGGGTTAGCCATCACCTCTTTAGTCTATAAATAGGAATGTACTTCCTATCATTTGGAAAGTTTTGAATAATATTGAAAGTTTGCTCCTTTGTGAGCGTAAAGAGCTGAGTCTCTTAGGTTCTTGGATGAACCATCTCTGATTCTTATCAAGAGGTTCCTTTCTCTTGTGGCGAATCTACATCGGACTTATCACTCTCTTGAGAGTGTGGCGTCTTCTTCCATTTTCTGTCTTCTTGCCATCTTTTTATTTTATTCTGCTTACTATTTTCGAATTGTTTATGCGCCATTACTCTGAAAGTTTACATCTTTAGCACTTGAATCATGTTGTTTTCCTTTTTATATTATTATGCGCCATTGTTAAATTAAGAACAAAGCTTGTATTGTTCTTCCTTCTTCAATAGAAGTCGCGCAAGTTTCAGGTTTAAGGATTCCATTCCTAAAGTTCTCATTTTTATTCAGTCTTAATCCTTATAACAAGAGTCAATTCGAGGACGATCCGTTAAAAACTATATGCATCCAGCTTGGATCATATCATGTAGTGATGCAAACCAAGAATGGTCAACTTTGAGAAGAAGCACCAAGCCAATTATCAAACAAGAAGAACCAAACTGGATTTTGTTCAAAAATTATTTTCATTGGTGGTGACATCTCTTCAGTGTTTTAGATTTATCTTGAGCTGTAGCTATCCGATTGAGGTGTTCTTTGATGCCTTAGAAAGCTAGGGTACAAGTCGTATTTCAAGCTCAAACACGAAATTTGGCCTTTATCATGGATAAAAATAGGCTCCAAATGTAACCCAAATTTCTACACGTGTTTCTCTTTTAATTTGGGCTTTCTTTTATGTTTTCTTAGCAGCCTTGTATTGGGCTTGGGTCTTGCACTAGGTTTAGCCTCCTTATGTGGATAGGTGCTACCTAGGATTAGAATTAGGGTTAGCCATCACCTCTTTAGGTTTAGAATTAGGATTGTACTTCCTATCATTTGGGCAGTTTTGAATAATATTGAAAGTTTGCTCCTTTGTGAGCGTAATTAGCTGAGTCTCTTAGGTTCTTGGATGAACCATCTCTGATTCTTATCAAGAGGTTCATTTCTCTTGTGGCGAATCTACACCGGACTTATCACTCTCTTGAGAGTGTGGGGTCTTCTTCCATTTTCTGTCTTCTTGCCATCTTTTTATTTTATTCTGGTTACTATTTTCGTATTGTTTATGCGCCATTACTCTTAAAGTTTACATCTTTAGCACTTGAATCATGTTGTTTTCCTTTTTATATTATTATGCGCCATTGTTTAATTAAGAACAAAGCTTGTATTTTTCTTCCTTTTTCAATAGAAGTCGCGCAAGTTTCAGGTTTAAGGATTCCATTTCTAAAGTTCTCATTTTTATTCACCTTAATCCTTATAACAAGGGTCAATTCGAGGACGATCCGGTAAAACCTATATGCATCCAACTTGGATCATATCATGTAGTGATGCAAACCAAGAATGGTCAACTTTGAGAAGAAGCACCAAGCCAATTATCAAACAAGAAGAACCAAACTGGATTTTGTTCAAAAATTATTTTCATTGGTGGTGACATCTCTTGAGTGTTTTAGATTTATCTTGGTGTAGCTATCCGATTGAGGTGTTCTTTGATGCCTTAGAAAGCTAGGGTACAAGTCGTATTTCAAGCTCAAACACCAAATTGGCCTTTATCATGGATAAAAATAGGCTCCAAATGTAACCCAAATTTCTAGACGTGTTTCCCTTTTAATTTGGGCTTTCTTTTGTGTTTTCTTAGCAGCCTTGTATTGGGGTTGGGTCTTGCACTAGCTTTAGCCTCCTTATTCTGATAGGTGCAACCTAGGATTAGAATTAGGGTTAGCCGTCACCTCTTTAGTCTATAAATAGGAATGTACTTCCTATCATTTGAGCAGTTTTGAATAATATTGAAAGTTTGCTCCTTTGTGAGCATAAAGAGCTGAGTCTCTTAGGTTCTTGGATGAACCATCTCTGATTCTTATCAAGAGGTTCCTTTCTCTTGTGGCGAATCTACACCGGGCTTATCACTCTCTTGATAGTGTGGCGTCTTCTTCCATTTTCGGTCTTCTTGCCATCTTTTTATTTTATTCTGGTTACTATTTTCGTATTGTTTATGCGCCATTACTCTGAAAGTTTACATCTTTAGCACTGGAATCATGTTGTTTTCCTTTTTATATTATTATGCGCCATTGTTAAATTAAGAACAAAGCTTGTATTGTTCTTCCTTCTTCAATAGAAGTCGCGCAAGTTTCAGGTTTAAGGATACCATTCCTAAAGTTCTCATTTTTATTCAGTTTTAATCCTTATAACAAGAGTCAATTCGAGGACGATCCGTTAAAAACTATATGCATCCAGTTTGGATCATATCATGTAGCGATGCAAACCAAGAATGGTCAACTTTGAGAAGAAGCACCAAGCCAATTATCAAACAAGAAGAACCAAAATGGATTTTGTTCAAAAATTATTTTCGTTGGTGGTGACATCTCTTCAGTGTTTTAGATTTATCTTGAGCTGTAGCTATCCGATTGAGGTGTTCTTTGATGCCTTAGAAAGCTAGGGTACAAGTCGTATTTCAAGCTCAAACACGAAATTTGGCCTTTATCATGGATAAAAATAGGCTCCAAATGTAACCCAAATTTCTACACGTGTTTCTCTTTTAATTTGGGCTTTCTTTTGTGTTTTCTTAGCAGCCTTGTATTGGGCTTGGGTCTTGCACTAGGTTTAGCCTCCTTATGCTGATTGGAGCTACCTAGGATTAGAATTAGGGTTAGCCATCACCTCTTTAGTCTATAAATGGGAATGTACTTCCTATCATTTGGGCAGTTTTGAATAATATTGAAAGTTTGCTCCTTTGTGAGCGTAAAGAGCTGAGTCTCTTAGGTTCTTGGATGAACCATCTCTGATTCTTATCAAGAGGTTCCTTTCTCTTGTGGCGAATCTACACCGGACTTATCACTCTCTTGAGAGTGTGGCGTGTTCTTCCATTTTCTGTCTTCTTGCCATCTTTTTATTTTATTCTGGTTACTATTTTCGTATTGTTTATGAGCCATTACTCTTAAAGTTTACATCTTTAGCACTTGAATCATGTTGTTTTCCTTTTTATATTATTATGCGCCATTGTTTAATTAAGAACAAAGCTTGTATTGTTCTTCCTTCTTTAATAGAAGTCGCGCAAGTTTCAGGTTTAAGGATTCCATTCCTAAAGTTCTCATTTTTATTCAGTCTTAATCCTTATAACAAGAGTCAATTCGAGGACGATCCGTTAAAAACTATATGCATCCAGCTTGGATCATATCATGTAGTGATGCAAACCAAGAATGGTCAACTTTGAGAAGAAGCACCAAGCCAATTATCAAACAAGAAGAACCAAACTGGATTTTGTTCAAAAATTATTTTCATTGGTGGTGACATCTCTTCAGTGTTTTAGATTTATCTTGAGCTGTAGCTATCCGATTGAGGTGTTCTTTGATGCCTTAGAAAGCTAGGGTACAAGTCGTATTTCAAGCTCAAACACCAAATTCGGCCTTTATCATGGATAAAAATAGGCTCCAAATGTAACCCAAATTTCTACACGTGTTTCTCTTTTAATTTGGGCTTTCTTTTGTGTTTTCTTAGCACTCTTGTATTGGGTTTGGGTCTTGCACTAGGTTTAGCCTCCTTATGCTAAGGTGCTACCTAGGATTAGAATTAGGGTTAGCCATCACCTCTTTAGTCTATAAATAGGAATGTACTTCCTATCATTTGGGCAGTTTGTAATAATATTGAAAGTTTGCTCCTTTCTGAGCGTAAAGAGCTGAGTCTCTTAGGTTCTTGGATGAACCATCTCTGATTCTTATCAAGAGGTTCCTTTCTCTTGTGGCGAATCTACACCGGACTTATCACTCTCTTGAGAGTGTGGCGTCTTCTTCCATTTTCTGTCTTCTTGCCATCTTTTTATTTTATTCTGGTTACTATTTTCGTATTGTTTATGCGCCATTACTCTTAAAGTTTACATCTTTAGCACTTGAATCATGTTGTTTTCCGTTTTATATTATGATGCGCCATTGTTAAATTAAGAACAAAGCTTGTATTTGTTCTTCCTTCTTCAATAGAAGTCGCGTAAGTTCCCGTTAAAAACTATATGCATCCAGCTTGGATCATATCATGTAGTGATGCAAACCAAGAATGGTCAACTTTGAGAAGAAGCACCAAGCCAATTATCAAACGAGAAGAACCAAACTGGATTTTGTTCAAAAATTATTTTCATTGGTGGTGACATCTCTTCAGTGTTTTAGATTTATCTTGAGCTGTAGCTATCCGATTGAGGTGTTCTTTGATGCCTTAGAAAGCTAGGGTACAAGTCGTATTTCAAGCTCAAACACCAAATTCGGCCTTTATCATGGATAAAAATAGGCTCCAAATGTAACCCAAATTTCTACACGTGTTTCTCTTTTAATTTGAGCTTGCTGTTGTCTTTTCTTAGGTGCCTGGTGTTGGGCTTGGGGCTTGCTCTAGGGTTAGCCTCCTTATCTGATTGGAGCTACCTGGGATTAGAATTAGGGTTAGCCATCACCTCTTTAGTCTATAAATAGGAATGTAATCCTATCATTGGGAAGTTTTGAATAATATTGAAAGTTTGCTCCTTTGTGAGTGTAAAGAGCTGAGTCTCTTAGGTTCTTGGATGAACCATCTCTGATTCTTATCAAGAGGTTCCTTTCTCTTGTGGCGAATCTACACCGGACTTATCACTCTCTTGAGAGTGTGGCGTCTTCTTCCATTTTCTGTCTTCTTGCCATCTTTTTATTTTATTATAGTTTACTATTTTCGTATTGTTTATGCGCCATTACTCTTAAAGTTTACATCTTTAGCACTTGAATCATGTTGTTTTCCTTTTTATATTATTATGCGCCATTGTTAAATTAAGAACAAAGCTTGTATTTGTTCTTCCTTCTTCAATAGAAGTCGCGTAAGTTTCCGTTAAAAACTATATGCATCCAGCTTGGATCATATCATGTAGTGATGCAAACCAAGAATGGTCAACTTTGAGAAGAAGCACCAAGCCAATTATCAAACAAGAAGAACCAAACTGGATTTTGTTCAAAAATTATTTTCATTGGTGGTGACATCTCTTCAGTGTTTTAGATTTATCTTGAGCTGTAGCTATCCGATTGAGGTGTTCTTTGATGCCTTAGAAAGCTAGGGTACAAGTCGTATTTCAAGCTCAAACACCAAATTTGACTTTATCATGGATAAAAGTAGGCTCCAAATGTAACCCAAATTTCTACACGTGTTTCTCTTTTAATTTGGGCTTTCTTTTGTGTTTTCTTAGCATCCTTGTATTGGGCTTGGGTCTTGCACTAGGTTTAGCCTCCTTATGCTGATAGGTGCTACCTAGGATTAGAATTAGGGTTAGCCATCACCTCTTTAGTCTATAAATAGGAATGTACTTTCTATCATTTGGCGATTTTGAATAATATTGAAAGTTTGCTCCTTTGTGAGCATAAAGAGCTGAGTCTCTTAGGTTCTTGGATGAACCATCTCTGATTCTTATCAAGAGGTTCCTTTCTCTTGTGGCGAATCTACACTGCGCTTATCACTCTCTTGAGAGTGTGGCGTCTTCTTCCATTTTCGGTCTTCTTGCCATCTTTTTATTTTATTCTGGTTACTATTTTCGTATTGTTTATGCACCATTACTCTGAAAGTTTACATCTTTAGCACTTGAATCATGTTGTTTTCCTTTTTATATTATTATGCGCCATTGTTAAATTAAGAACAAAGCTTGTATTGTTCTTCCTTCTTCAATAGAAGTCGCGCAAGTTTCAGGTTTAAGGATTCCATTCCTAAAGTTCTCATTTTTATTCAGTCTTAATCCTTATAACAAGAGCCAATTCGAGGACGATCCGTTAAAAATTATATGCATCCAACTTGGATCATATCATGTAGTGATGCAAACCAAGAATGGTCAACTTTGAGAAGAAGCACCAAGCCAATTATCAAACAAGAAGAACCAAACTGGATTTTGTTCAAAAATTATTTTCATTGGTGGTGACATCTCTTCAGTGTTTTAGATTTATCTTGAGCTGTAGCTATCCGATTGAGGTGTTCTTTGATGCCTTAGAAAGCTAGGGTACAAGTCGTATTTCAAGCTCAAACACCAAATTCGGCCTTTATCATGGACAAAAATAGGCTCCAAATGTAACCCAAATTTCTACACGTGTTTCTCTTTTAATTTGGGCTTTCTGTTGTGTTTTCTTAGCAACCTTGTATTGGGCTTGGGTCTTGCACTAGGTTTAGACTCCTTAAGCTGATAGGTGCTACCTAGGATTAGAATTAGGGTTAGCCATCACCTCTTTAGTCTATAAATAGGAATGTACTTCCTATCATTTGGGTAGTTTTGAATAATATTGAAAGTTTACTCCTTTGTGAGCGTAAAGACCTGAGTCTCTTAGGTTCTTGGATGAACCATCTCTGATTCTTATCAAGAGGTTCCTTTCTCTTGTGGCGAATCTACACCGGACTTATCACTCTCTTGATAGTGTGGCGTCTTCTTCCATTTTCTGTCTTCTTACCATCTTTTTGTTTTATTCTGGTTACTATTTTCGTATTGTTTATGCGCCATTACTCTTAAAGTTTCCATCTTTAGCACTTTAATCATGTTGTTTACCTTTTTATATTATTATGCGCCATTGTTAAATTAAGAACAAAGCTTGTATTTGTTCTTCCTTCTTCAATAGAAGTCGCGCAAGTTTCAGGTTTAAGGATTCTATTCCTAAAGTTCTCATTTTAATTCAGTCTTAATCCTTATAACAAGAGTCAATTCGAGGACGATCCGTTAAAAACTATATGCATCCAGCTTGGATCATATCATGTAGCGATGCAAACCAAGAATGGTCAACTTTGAGAAGAAGCACCAAGCCAATTATCAAACAAGAAGAACCAAACATGATTTTGTTCAAAAATTATTTTCATTGGTGGTGACATCTCTTCAGTGTTTTAGATTTATCTTGAGCTGTAGCTATCCGATTGAGGTGATCTTTGATGCCTTAGAAGGCTAGGGTACTAGTCGTATTTCAAGCTCAAACACCAAATTTGGCCTTTATCATGGATAAAAATAGGCTCCAAATGTAACCCAAATTTCTACACGTGTTTCTCTTTTAATTTGGGCTTTCTTTTGTGTTTTCTTAGCTTGACCTTGTATTGGGCTTGGGTCTTGCACTAGGTTTAGCCTCCTTATGCTTTGATAGGTGCTACCTAGGATTAGAATTAGGGTTAGCCATCACCTCTTTAGTCTATAAATAGGAATGTACTTCCTATCATTTGGGCGATTTTGAATAATATTGAAAGTTTGCTCCTTTGTGAGTGTAAAAGTGAGTCTCTTAGGTTCTTGGATGAACCATCTCTGATTCTTATCAAGAGGTTCCTTTCTCTTGTGGCGAATCTACAGGACTTATCACTCTCTTGAGAGTGTGGCGTCTTCTTCCATTTTCTGTCTTCTTGCCATCTTTTTATTTTATTACAGTTTACTATTTTCGTATTGTTTATGCGCCATTACTCTTAAAGTTTACATCTTTAGCACTTGAATCATGTTGTTTTCCTTTTTATATTATTATGCGCCATTGTTAAAATAAGAACAAAGCTTGTATTTGTTCTTCCTTCTTCAATAGAAGTCAGCCAAGTTTCAGGTTTAAGGATTCCATTCCTAAAGTTCTCATTTTTATTCGCCTTAATCCTTATAACAAGAGCCAATTCGAGGACGATCCGTTAAAAACTATATGCATCCAGCTTGGATCATATCATGTAGTGATGCAAACCAAGAATGGTCAACTTTGAGAAGAAGCACCAAGCCAATTATCAAACAAGAAGAACCAAACTGGATTTTGTTCAAAAATTATTTTCATTGGTGGTGACATCTCTTCAGTGTTTTAGATTTATCTTGAGCTGTAGCTATCCGATTGAGGTGTTCTTTGATGCCTTAGAAAGCTAGGGTACAAGTCGTATTTCAAGCTCAAACACCAAATTCGGCCTTTATCATGGATAAAAATAGGCTCCAAATGTAACCCAAATTTCTACACGTGTTTCTCTTTTAATTTGGGCTTTCTGTTGTGTTTTCATAGCAGCCTTGTATTGGGCTTGGGTCTTGCACTAGGTTTAGCCTCCTTAAGCTGATAGGTGCTACCTAGGATTAGAATTAGGGTTAGCCATCACCTCTTTAGTCTATAAATAGGAATGTACTTCCTATCATTTGGACAGTTTTGAATAATATTGAAAGTTTGCTCCTTTGTGAGTGTAAAGGGCTGAGTCTCT
Source organism: Calophaca sinica (assembly GCA_037113605.1). Lineage (NCBI taxonomy): Eukaryota > Viridiplantae > Streptophyta > Magnoliopsida > Fabales > Fabaceae > Calophaca > Calophaca sinica. The sequence continues at coordinate 71,891,911 of CM073732.1, forward strand.
TAGGTTCTTGGATGAACCATCTCTGATTCTTATCAAGAGGTTCCTTTCTCTTGTGGCGAATCTACACCGGACTTATCACTCTCTTGAGAGTGTGGCGTCTTCTTCCATTTTCTGTCTTCTTGCCATCTTTTTATTTTATTCTGGTTACTATTTTCGTATTGTTTATGCGCCATTACTCTTAAAGTTTACATCTTTAGCACTTGATCATGTTGTTTTCCTTTTTATATTATTATGCGCCATTGTTAAATTAAGAACAAAGCTAGTATTTGTTCTTCCTTCTTCAATAGAACTCGCGTAAGTTTCAGGTTTAAGGATTCCATTCCTAAAGTTCTCATTTTTATTCAGTCTTAATCCTTAAAACAAGGGTCAATTCGAGGACCATCCGTTAAACACTATATGCATCCAGCTTGGATCATATCATGTAGTGATGCAAACCAAGAATGGTCAACTTTGAGAAGAAGCACCAAGCCAATTATCAAACAAGAAGAACCAAACTGGATTTTGTTCAAAAATTATTTTCATTGGTGGTGACATCTCTTCAGTGTTTTAGATTTATCTCGAGCTGTAGCTATTCGATTGAGGTGTTCTTCGATGCCTTAGAAAGCTAGGGTACAAGTCGTATTTCAAGCTCAAACACCAAATTCGGCCTTTATCATGGATAAAAATAGGCTCCAAATGTAACCCAAATTTCTAGACGTGTTTCTCTTTTAATTTGGGCTTTCTTTTGTATTTTCTTAGCAGCCTTGTATTGGGCTTGGGTCTTGCACTAGGTTTGGCCTCCTTATGCTGATAGGTGCTACCTAGGATTAGAATTAGGGTTAGCCATCACCTCTTTAGTCTATAAATAGGAATGTACTTCCTGTCATTTGAGCAGTTTTGAATAATATTGAAAGTTTGCCCCTTTGTGAGCGTAAAGAGTGAGTCTCTTAGGTCCTTGGATAAACCATTTCTGATTGTTATCAAGAGGTTCCTTTATCTTGTGGCGAATCTACAGGGGACATATCACTCTCTTGAGAGTGTGACGTCTTCTTCCATTTTCTGTCTTCTTGCCATCTTTTTATTTTATTACAGTTTACTATTTTCGTATTGTTTATGCGCCATTACTATTAAAGTTTACATCTTTAGCACTTGAATCATGTTGTTTTCCTTTTTATATTATTATGCGCCATTGTTAAATTAAGAACAAAGCTTGTATTTGTTCTTCCTTCTTCAATAGAAGTCGCGCAAGTTTCAGGTTTAAGGATTCCATTCCTAAAGTTCTCATTTTTATTCAGTCTTAATCCTTATAGCAAGAGTCAATTCGAGGACGATCCGTTAAAAACTATATGCATCCAGCTTGGATCATATCATGTAGTGATGCAAACCAAGAATGGTCAACTTTGAGAAGAAGCACCAAGCCAATTATCAAACAAGAAGAACCAAACAGGATTTTGTTCAAAAATTATTTTCATTGGTGGTGACATCTCTTCAGTGTTTTAGATTTATCTTGAGCTGTAGCTATCCGATTGAGGTGATCTTTGATGCCTTAGAAGGCTAGGGTACTAGTCGTATTTCAAGCTCAAACACCAAATTTGGCCTTTATCATGGACAAAAATAGGCTCCAAATGTAACCCAAATTTCTACACGTGTTTCTCTTTTAATTTGGGCTTTCTGTTGTGTTTTCTTAGCAACCTTGTATTGGGCTTGGGTCTTGCACTAGGTTTAGCCTAGTGCTACCTAGGATTAGAATTAGGGTTAGCCATCACCTCTTTAGTCTATAAATAGGAATGTACTTCCTATCATTTGGGTAGTTTTGAATAATATTGAAAGTTTGCTCCTTTGTGAGCGTAAAGACCTGAGTCTCTTAGGTTCTTGGATGAACCATCTCTGATTCTTATCAAGAGGTTCCTTTCTCTTGTGGCGAATCTACACCGGACTTATCACTCTCTTGAGAGTGTGGCGTCTTCTTCCATTTTCTGTCTTCTTGCCATCTTTTTGTTTTATTACAGTTTACTATTTTCGTATTGTTTATGCGCCATTACTCTTAAAGTTTCCATCTTTAGCACTTTAATCATGTTGTTTACCTTTTTATATTATTATGCGCCATTGTTAAATTAAGAACAAAGCTTGTATTTGTTCTTCCTTCTTCAATAGAAGTCGCAAGTTTCAGGTTTAAGGATTCTATTCCTAAAGTTCTCATTTTTATTCACTTAATCCTTATAACAAGAGTCAATTCGAGGACGATCCGTTAAAAACTATATGCATCCAGCTTGGATCATATCATGTAGTGATGCAAACCAAGAATGGTCAACTTTGAGAAGAAGCACCAAGCCAATTATCAAACAAGAAGAACCAAACTGGATTTTGTTCAAAAATTATTTTCATTGGTGGTGACATCTCTTCAGTGTTTTAGATTTATCTTGAGCTGTAGCTATCCGATTGAGGTGTTCTTTGATGCCTTAGAAAGCTAGGGTACAAGTCGTATTTCAAGCTCAAACACCAAATTCGGCCTTTATCATGGATAAAAATAGGCTCCAAATGTAACCCAAATTTCTACACGTGTTTCTCTTTTAATTTGGGCTTTCTGTTGTGTTTTCTTGGCAACCTTGTATTAGGCTTGGGTCTTGCACTAGGTTTAGCCTCCTTATGCTGATAGGTGCTACCTAGGATTAGAATTAGGGTTAGCCATCACCTCTTTAGTCTATAAATAGGAATGTACTTCCTATCATTATGACAGTTTTGAATAATATTGAAAGTTTGCTCCTTTGTGAGTGTAAAGGGCTGAGTCTCTTAGGTTCTTGGATGAACCATCTCTGATTCTTATCAAGAGGTTCCTTTCTCTTGTGGCGAATCTACAGGACTTATCACTCTCTTGAGAGTGTGGCGTCTTCTTCCATTTTACGTCTTCTTGCCATCTTTTTATTTTATTACAGTTTACTATTTTCGTATTGTTTATGCGCCATTACTCTTAAAGTTTACATCTTTAGCACTTGAATCATGTTGTTTTCCTTTTTATATTATTATGCCATTGTTAAATTAAGAACAAAGCTTGTATTTGTTCTTCCTTCTTCAATAGAAGTCGCAAGTTTCAGGTTTAAGGATTCCATTCCTAAAGTTCTCATTTTTATTCAGTCTTAATCCTTATAGCAAGAGTCAATTCGAGGACGATCCGTTAAAAACTATATGCATCCAGCTTGGATCATATCATGTAGTGATGCAAACCAAGAATGGTCAACTTTGAGAAGAAGCACCAAGCCAATTATCAAACAAGAAGAACCAAACTGGATTTTGTTCAAAAATTATTTTCATTGGTGGTGACATCTCTTCAGTGTTTTAGATTTATCTTGAACTGTAGCTATCCGATTGAGGTGTTCTTTGATGCCTTAGAAAGCTAGGGTACAAGTCGTATTTCAAGCTCAAACACCAAATTCGGCCTTTATCATGGATAAAAATAGGCTCCAAATGTAACCCAAATTTCTACACGTGTTTCTCTTTTAATTTGGGCTTTCTGTTTTGTTTTCTTAGCATCCTTGTATTGGGCTTGGGTCTTGCACTACGTTTAGCCTCCTTATGGTGATAGGTGCTACCTAGGATTAGAATTAGGGTTAGCCATCACCTCTTTAGTCTATAAATTGGAATGTACTTCCAATCATTTGGCGATTTTGAATAATATTGAAAGTTTGCTCCTTTGTGAGTGTAAAAGTGAGTCTCTTAGGTTCTTGGATGAACCATCTCTGATTCTTATCAAGAGGTTCCTTTCTCTTGTGGCGAATCTACACGGACTTATCACTCTCTTGAGAGTGTGGCGTCTTCTTCCATTTTCTGTCTTCTTGCCATCTTTTTATTTTATTACAGTTTACTATTTTCGTATTGTTTATGCGCCATTACTCTTAAAGTTTACATCTTTAGCACTTGAATCATGTTGTTTTCCTTTTTATATTATTATGCGCCATTGTTAAATTAAGAACAAAGCTTGTATTTGTTCTTCCTTCTTCAATGAAGTCGCAAGTTTCAGGTTTAAGGATTCCATTCCTAAAGTTCTCATTTTTATTCAGTCTTAATCCTTATAACAAGAGTCAATTCGAGGACGATCCGTTAAAAACTATATGCATCCAGCTTGGATCATATCATGTAGTGATGCAAACCAAGAATGGTCAACTTTGAGAAGAAGCACCAAGCCAATTATCAAACAAGAAGAACCAAACTGGATTTTGTTCAAAAATTATTTTCATTGGTGGTGACATCTCTTCAGTGTTTTAGATTTATCTTGAGCTGTAGCTATCCGATTGAGGTGTTCTTTGATGCCTTAGAAAGCTAGGGTACTAGTCGTATTTCAAGCTCAAACACCAAATTTGGCCTTTATCATGGATAAAAATAGGCTCCAAATGTAACCCAAATTTCTACACGTGTTTCTCTTTTAATTTGGGCTTTCTTTTGTGTTTTCTTAGCACCCTTGTATTGGGCTTGGGTCTTGCACTAGGTTTAGCCTCCTTATGCTGATAGGTGCTACCTAGGATTAGAATTAGGGTTAGCCATCACCTCTTTAGTCTATAAATAGGAATGTACTTCCTATCATTTGGACAGTTTTGAATAATATTGAAAGTTTGCTCCTTTGTGAGCGTAAAGAGTTGAGTCTCTTAGGTTCTTGGATGAACCATCTCTGATTCTTATCAAGAGGTTCCTTTCTCTTGTGGCGAATCTACACCGGACTTATCACTCTCTTGAGAGTGTGGAGTCTTCTTCCATTTTCTGTCTTCTTGCCATCTTTTTATTTTATTCTGCTTACTATTTTCGAATTGTTTATGCGCCATTACTCTGAAAGTTTACATCTTTAGCCCTTGAATCATGTTGTTTTCCTTTTTATATTATTATGCGCCATTGTTAAATTAAAAATAAAGCTTGTATTTGTTCTTCCTTCTTCAATAGAAGTCGCAAGTTTCTGGTTTAAGGATTCTATTCCTAAAGTTCTCATTTTTATTCAGTCTTAATCCTTATAACAAGAGTCAATTCGAGGACGATCCGTTAAAAACTATATGCATCCAGCTTGGATCATATCATGTAGTGATGCAAACCAAGAATGGTCAACTTTGAGAAGAAGCACCAAGCCAATTATCAAACAAGAAGAACCAAACTGGATTTTGTTCAAAAATTATTTTCATTGGTGGTGACATCTCTTCAGTGTTTTAGATTTATCTTGAGGTGTAGCTATCCGATTGAGGTGTTCTTTGATGCCTTAGAAAGCTAGGGTACAAGTCGTATTTCAAGCTCAAACACCAAATTCGGCCTTTATCATGGATAAAAATAGGCTCCAAATGTAACCCAAATTTCTACACGTGTTTCTCTTTTAATTTGGGCTTTCTGTTGTGTTTTCATAGCACCCTTGTATTGGGCTTGGGTCTTGCACTAGGTTTAGCCTCCTTATGCTGATAGGTGCTACCTAGGATTAGAATTAGGGTTAGCCATCACCTCTTTAGTCTATAAATAGGAATGTACTTCCTATCATTTGGGCAGTTTTGAATAATATTGAAAGTTTGCTCCTTTGTGAGCGTAAAGACCTGAGTCTCTTAGGTTCTTGGATGAACCATCTCTGATTCTTATCAAGAGGTTCCTTTCTCTTGTGGCGAATCTACACCGGACTTATCACTCTCTTGAGAGTGTGGCGTCTTCTTCCATTTTCTGTCTTCTTGCCATCTTTTTGTTTTATTCTGGTTACTATTTTCGTATTGTTTATGCGCCATTACTCTTAAAGTTTCCATCTTTAGCACTTTAATCATGTTGTTTACCTTTTTATATTATTATGCGCCATTGTTAAATTAAGAACAAAGCTTGTATTTGTTCTTCCTTCTTCAATAGAAGTCGCGTAAGTTTCAGGTTTAAGGATTCTATTCCTAAAGTTCTCATTTTTATTCATCTTAGTCCTTATACCAAGAGTCGATTCGAGGAGGATCCGTTAAAAACTATATGCATCCAGCTTGGATCATATCATGTAGTGATGCAAACCAAGAATGGTCAACTTTGAGAAGAAGCACCAAGCCAATTATCAAACAAGAAGAACCAAACTGGATTTTGTTCAAAAATTATTTTCATTGGTGGTGACATCTCTTCAGTGTTTTAGATTTATCTTGAGTTGTAGCTATCCGATTGAGGTGTTCTTTGATGCCTTAGAAAGCTAGGGTACAAGTCGTATTTCAAGCTCAAACACCAAATTCGGCCTTTATCATGGATAAAAATAGGCTCCAAATGTAACCCAAATTTCTACACGTGTTTCTCTTTTAATTTGGGCTTTCTGTTGTGTTTTCTTAGCAGCCTTGTATTGGGCTTGGGTCTTGCACTAGGTTTAGCCTCCTTATGCTGATAGGTGCTACCTAGGATTAGAATTAGGGTTAGCCATCACCTCTTTAGTCTATAAATAGGAATGTACTTCCTATCATTTGGACAGTTTTGAATAATATTGAAAGTTTGCTCCTTTGTGAGTGTAAAGGGCTGAGTCTCTTAGGTTCTTGGATGAACCATCTCTGATTCTTATCAAGAGGTTCCTTTCTCTTGTGGCGAATCTACACCGGACTTATCACTCTCTTGAGAGTGTGGCGTCTTCTTCCATTTTCGGCCTTCTTGCCATCTTTTTATTTTATTCTGGTTACTATTTTCGTATTGTTTATGCGCCATTACTCTTAAAGTTTACATCTTTAGCTCTTGAATCATGTTGTTTTCCTTTTTATATTATTATGAGCCATTGTTAAATTGAGAACAAAGCTTGTATTTGTTCTTCCTTCTTCAATAGAAGTCGCGCAAGTTTCAGGTTTAAGGATTCCATTCCTAATGTTCTCATTTTTATTCAGTCTTAATCCTTATAACAAGAGTCAATTCGAGGAGCATCCGTTAAAAACTATATGCATCCAGCTTGGATCATATCATGTAGTGATGCAAACCAAGAATGGTCAACTTTGAGAAGAAGCACCAAGCCAATTTTCAAACAAGAAGAACCAAACTGGATTTTGTTCAAAAATTATTTTCTTTGGTGGTGACATCTCTTCAGTGTTTTAGATTTATCTTGAGCTGTAGCTATCCGATTGAGGTGTCCTTTGATGCCTTAGAAAGCTAGGGTACTAGTCGTATTTCAAGCACAAACACCAAATTCGGCCTTTATCATGGATAAAAATAGGCTCCAAATGTAACCCAAATTTCTACACGTGTTTCTCTTTTAATTTGGGCTTTCTTTTGTGTTTTCTTAGCAGCCTTGTATTGCGCTTGGGTCTTGCACTAGGTTTAGCCTCCTTATGCTGATAGGTGCTACCTAGGATTAGAATTAGGGTTAGCCATCACCTCTTTAGTCTATAAATAGGAATGTACTTCCTATCATTTGGGCAGTTTTGAATAATATTGAAAGTTTGCTCCTTTGTGAGTGTAAAGAGCTGAGTCTCTTAGGTTCTTGGATGAACCATCTCTGATTCTTATCAAGAGGTTCCTTTCTCTTGTGGCGAATCTACACCGGACTTATCACTCTCTTGAGAGTGTGGCGTCTTCTTCCATTTTCTGTCTTCTTGCCATCTTTTTATTTTATTCTGGTTACTATTTTCGTATTGTTTATGCGCCATTACTCTTAAAGTTTCCATCTTTAGCACTTGAATCATGTTGTTTTCCTTTTTATATTATTATGCGCCATTGTTAAATTAAGAACAAAGCTTGTATTGTTCTTCCTTCTTCAATAAATCGCCAAGTTTCGTGGTTTAAGGATTCCATTCCTAAAGTTCTCATTTTTATTCAGTCTTAATCCTTATAGCAATAGTCAATTCGAGGACGATCCGTTAAAAACTATATGCATCCAACTTGGATCATATCATGTAGCGATGCAACCCAAGAATGGTCAACTTTGAGAAGAAGCACCAAGCCTATTATCAAACAAGAAGAACCAAACAGGATTTTGTTCAAAAATTATTTTCATTGGTGGTGACATCTCTTCAGTGTTTTAGATTTATCTTGAGCTGTAGCTATCCGATTGAGGTGTTCTTTGATGCCTTAGAAAGCTAGGGTACAAGTCGTATTTCAAGCTCAAACACCAAATTCGGCCTTTATCATGGATAAAAATAGGCTCCAAATGTAACCCAAATTTCTACACGTGTTTCTCTTTTAATTTGGGCTTTCTGTTGTGTTTTCTTGGCAACCTTGTATTAGGCTTGGGTCTTGCACTAGGTTTAGCCTCCTTATGCTGATAGGTGCTACCTAGGATTAGAATTAGGGTTAGCCATCACCTCTTTAGTCTATAAATAGGAATGTACTTCCTATCATTTGGGCAGTTTTGAATAATATTGAAAGTTTGCTCCTTTGTGAGCGTAAAGACCTGAGTCTCTTAGGTTCTTGGATGAACCATCTCTGATTCTTATCAAGAGGTTCCTTTCTGTTGTGGCGAATCTACACCGGACTTATCACTCTCTTGAGAGTGTGGCGTCTTCTTCCATTTTCTGTCATCTTGCCATCTTTTTGTTTTATTCTGGTTACTATTTTCGTATTGTTTATGCGCCATTACTCTTAAAGTTTCCATCTTTAGCACTTTAATCATGTTGTTTACCTTTTTATATTATTATGCGCCATTGTTAAATTAAGAACAAAGCTTGTATTTGTTCTTCCTTCTTCAATAGAAGTCGCGTAAGTTTCCATTAAAAACTATATGCATCCAGCTTGGATCATATCATGTAGTGATGCAAACCAAGAATGGTCAAATTTGAGAAGAAGCACCAAGCCAATTATCAAACAAGAAGAACCAAACTGGATTTTGTTCAAAAATTATTTTCATTGGTGGTGACATCTCTTCAGTGTTTTAGATTTATCTTGAGCTGTAGCTATCCGATTGAGGTGTTCTTTGATGCCTTAGAAAGCTAGGGTACTAGTCGTATTTCAAGCTCAAACACCAAATTTGGCCTTTATCATGGATAAAAATAGGCTCCAAATGTAACCCAAATTTCTACACGTGTTTCTCTTTTAATTTGGGCTTTCTTTTGTGTTTTCTTAGCAGCCTTGTATTGGGCTTGGGTCTTGCACTAGGTTTAGCCTCCTTATGCTGATAGGTGCTACCTAGGATTAGAATTAGGGTTAGCCATCACCTCTTTAGTCTATAAATAGGAATGTACTTCCTATCATTTGGAAAGTTTTGAATAATATTGAAAGTTTGCTCCTTTGTGAGCGTAAAGAGCTGAGTCTCTTAGGTTCTTGGATGAACCATCTCTGATTCTTATCAAGAGGTTCCTTTCTCTTGTGGCGAATCTACATTGGAATTATCACTCTCTTGAGAGTGTGGTGTCTTCTTCCATTTTACGTCTTCTTGCCATCTTTTTATTTTATTACAGTTTACTATTTCCGTATTGTTTATGCGCCATTACTCTTAAAGTTTACATCTTTAGCACTTGAATCATGTTGTTTTCCTTTTTATATTATTATGCGCCATTGTTAAATTAAGAACAAAGCTTGTATTTGTTCTTCCTTCTTCAATAGAAGTCGCGCAAGTTTCAGGTTTAAGGATTCCATTCCTAAAGTTCTCATTTTTATTCAGTCTTAATCCTTATAACAAGAGTCAATTCGAGGACCATCCGTTAAACACTATATGCATCCAGCTTGGATCATATCATGTAGTGATGCAAACCAAGAATGGTCAACTTTGAGAAGAAGCACCAAGCCAATTATCAAACAAGAAGAACCAAACTGGATTTTGTTCAAAAATTATTTTCATTGGTGGTGACATCTCTTCAGTGTTTTAGATTTATCTTGAGCTGTAGCTATCCGATTGAGGTGTTCTTTGATGCCTTAGAAAGCTAGGGTACAAGTCGTATTTCAAGCTCAAACACCAAATTCGGCCTTTATCATGGATAAAAATAGGCTCCAAATGTAACCCAAATTTCTACACGTGTTTCTCTTTTAATTTGGGCTTTCTGTTGTGTTTTCATAGCAGCCTTGTATTGGGCTTGGGTCTTGCACTAGGTTTAGCCTCCTTATGCTGATAGGTGCTACCTAGGATTAGAATTAGGGTTAGCCATCACCTCTTTAGTCTATAAATAGGAATGTACTTCCTATCATTTGGACAGTTTTGAATAATATTGAAAGTTTGCTCCTTTGTGAGTGTAAAGAGCTGAGTCTCTTAGGTTCTTGGATGAACCATCTCTGATTCTTATCAAGAGGTTCCTTTCTCTTGTGGCGAATCTACACCGGACTTATCACTCTCTTGAGAGTGTGGCGTCTTCTTCCATTTTCTGTCTTCTTGCCATCTTTTTATTTTATTCTGCTTACTATTTTCGAATTGTTTATGCGCCATTACTCTGAAAGTTTACATCTTTAGCACTTGAATCATGTTGTTTTCCTTTTTATATTATTATGCGCCATTGTTAAATTAAGAACAAAGCTTGTATTGTTCTTCCTTCTTCAATAGAAGTCGCGCAAGTTTCAGGTTTAAGGATTCCATTCCTAAAGTTCTCATTTTTATTCAGTCTTAATCCTTATAACAAGAGTCAATTCGAGGACGATCCGTTAAAAACTATATGCATCCAGCTTGGATCATATCATGTAGTGATGCAAACCAAGAATGGTCAACTTTGAGAAGAAGCACCAAGCCAATTATCAAACAAGAAGAACCAAACTGGATTTTGTTCAAAAATTATTTTCATTGGTGGTGACATCTCTTCAGTGTTTTAGATTTATCTTGAGCTGTAGCTATCCGATTGAGGTGTTCTTTGATGCCTTAGAAAGCTAGGGTACAAGTCGTATTTCAAGCTCAAACACCAAATTCGGCCTTTATCATGGATAAAAATAGGCTCCAAATGTAACCCAAATTTCTACACGTGTTTCTCTTTTAATTTGGGCTTTCTTTTGTGTTTTCTTAGCAGCCTTGTATTGGGCTTGGGTCTTGCACTAGGTTTAGCCTCCTTATGCTGATAGGTGCTACCTAGGATTAGAATTAGGGTTAGCCATCACCTCTTTAGTCTATAAATAGGAATGTACTTCCTATCATTTGGCAGTTTTGAATAATATTGAAAGTTTGCTCCTTTGTGAGTGTAAAGAGCTGAGTCTCTTAGGTTCTTGGATGAACCATCTCTGATTCTTATCAAGAGGTTCCTTTCTCTTGTGGCGAATCTACACCGGACTTATCACTCTCTTGAGAGTGTGGCGTCTTCTTCCATTTTCTGTCTTCTTGCCATCTTTTTATTTTATTTCTTTACTATTTTCGTATTGTTTATGCGCCATTACTCTTAAAGTTTACATCTTTAGCACTTGAATCATGTTGTTTTCCTTTTTATATTATTATGCGCCATTGTTAAATTAAGAACAAAGCTTGTATTTGTTCTTCCTTCTTCAATAGAAGTCGCGTAAGTTTCCGTTAAAAACTATATGCATCCAGCTTGGATCATATCATGTAGTGATGCAAACCAAGAATGGTCAACTTTGAGAAGAAGCACCAAGCCAATTATCAAACAAGAAGAACCAAACTGGATTTTGTTCAAAAATTATTTTCATTGGTGGTGACATCTCTTCAGTGTTTTAGATTTATCTTAAGCTGTAGCTATCCGATTGAGGTGTTCTTTGATGCCTTAGAAAGCTAGGGTACAAGTCGTATTTCAAGCTCAAACACCAAATTCGGCCTTTATCATGGATAAAAATAGGCTCCAAATGTAACCCAAATTTCTACACGTGTTTCTCTTTTAATTTGGGCTTTCTGTTGTGTTTTCTTGGCAACCTTGTATTGGGCTTGGGTCTTGCACTAGGTTTAGCCTCCTTAAGCTGATAGGAGCTACCTAGGATTAGAATTAGGGTTAGCCATCACCTCTTTAGTCTATAAATAGGAATGTACTTCCTATCATTTGGACAGTTTTGAATAATATTGAAAGTTTGCTCCTTTGTGAGCGTAAAGAGCTGAGTCTCTTAGGTTCTTGGATGAACCATCTCTGATTCTTATCAAGAGGTTCCTTTCTCTTGTGGCGAATCTACACCGGACTTATCACTCTCTTGAGAGTGTGGCGTCTTCTTCCATTTTCTGTCTTCTTGCCATCTTTTTATTTTATTCTGCTTACTATTTTCGAATTGTTTATGCGCCATTACTCTGAAAGTTTACATCTTTAGCACTTGAATCATGTTGTTTTCCTTTTTATATTATTATGCGCCATTGTTAAATTAAGAACAAAGCTTGTATTGTTCTTCCTTCTTCAATAGAAGTCGCGCAAGTTTCAGGTTTAAGGATTCCATTCCTAAAGTTCTCATTTTTATTCAGTCTTAATCCTTATAGCAAGAGTCAATTCGATGACGATCCGTTAAAAACTATATGCATCCAGCTTGGATCATATCATGTAGTGATGCAAACCAAGAATGGTCAACTTTGAGAAGAAGCACCAAGCCAATTATCAAACAAGAAGAACCTAACTGGATTTTGTTCAAAAATTATTTTCATTGGTGGTGACATCTCTTCAGTGTTTTAGATTTATCTTGAGCTGTAGCTATCCGATTGAGGTGTTCTTTGATGCCTTAGAAAGCTAGGGTACAAGTCGTATTTCAAGCTCAAACACCAAATTTGGCCTTTATCATGGATAAAAATAGGCTCCAAATGTAACCCAAATTTCTACACGTGTTTCTCTTTTAATTTGGGCTTTCTGTTGTGTTTTCTTAGCAGCCTTGTATTGGGCTTGGGTCTTGCACTAGGTTTAGCCTCCTTATGCTGATAGGTGCTACCTAGGATTAGAATTAGGGTTAGCCATCACCTCTTTAGTCTATAAATAGGAATGTACTTCCTATCATTTGGGCAGTTTTGAATAATATTGAAAGTTTGCTCCTTTGTGAGTGTAAAGAGCTGAGTCTCTTAGGTTCTTGGATGAACCATCTCTGATTCTTATCAAGAGGTTCCTTTCTCTTGTGGCGAATCTACACCGGACTTATCACTCTCTTGAGAGTGTGGCGTCTTCTTCCATTTTCTGTCTTCTTGCCATCTTTTTATTTTATTCTGGTTACTATTTTCGTATTGTTTATGCGCCATTACTCTTAAAGTTTACATCTTTAGCACTTGAATCATGTTGTTTTCCTTTTTATATTATTATGCGCCATTGTTAAATTAAGAACAAAGCTTGTATTTGTTCTTCCTTCTTCAATAAGTCGCAAGTTTCGTGTTTAAGGATTCCATTCCTAAAGTTCTCATTTTTATTCACTTTAATCCTTATAGCAATAGTCAATTCGAGGACGATCCGTTAAAAACTATATGCATCCAGCTTGGATCATATCATGTAGCGATGCAAACCAAGAATGGTCAACTTTGAGAAGAAGCACCAAGCCAATTATCAAACAAGAAGAACCAAACATGATTTTGTTCAAAAATTATTTTCATTGGTGGTGACATCTCTTCAGTGTTTTAGATTTATCTTGAGCTGTAGCTATCCGATTGAGGTGATCTTTGATGCCTTAGAAGGCTAGGGTACTAGTCGTATTTCAAGCTCAAACACCAAATTTGGCCTTTATCATGGATAAAAATAGGCTCCAAATGTAACCCAAATTTCTACACGTGTTTCTCTTTTAATTTGGGCTTTCTTTTGTGTTTTCTTAGCAGCCTTGTATTGGGCTTGGGTCTTGCACTAGGTTTAGCCTCCTTATGCTGATAGGTGCTACCTAGGATTAGAATTAGGGTTAGCCATCACCTCTTTAGTCTATAAATAGGAATGTACTTCCTATCATTTGAGCAGTTTTGAATAATATTGAAAGTTTGCTCCTTTGTGAGCGTAAAGAGCTGAGTCTCTTAGGTTCTTGGATGAACCATCTCTGATTCTTATCAAGAGGTTCCTTTCTCTTGTGGCGAATCTACACCGGACTTATCACTCTCTTGAGAGTGTGGCGTCTTCTTCCATTTTCTGTCTTCTTGCCATCTTTTTATTTTATTCTGGTTACTATTTTCGTATTGTTTATGCGCCATTACTCTTAAAGTTTACATCTTTAGCACTTGAATCATGTTGTTTTCCTTTTTATATTATTATGCGCCATTGTTTAATTAAGAACAAAGCTTGTATTGTTCTTCCTTCTTCAACAGAAGTCGCGCAAGTTTCAGGTTTAAGGATTCCATTCCTAAAGTTCTCATTTTTATTCAGTCTTAATCCTTATAACAAGAGTCAATTCGAGGACGATCCGTTAAAAACTATATGCATCCAGCTTGGATCATATCATGTAGTGATGCAAACCAAGAATGGTCAACTTTGAGAAGAAGCACCAAGCCAATTATCAAACAAGAAGAACCAAACTGGATTTTGTTCAAAAATTATTTTCATTGGTGGTGACATCTCTTCAGTGTTTTAGATTTATCTTGACCTGTAGCTATCCGATTGAGGTGTTCTTTGATGCCTTAGAAGGCTAGGGTACTAGTCGTATTTCAAGCTCAAACACCAAATTTGGCCTTTATCATGGATAAAAATAGGCTCCAAATGTAACCCAAATTTCTACACGTGTTTCTCTTTTAATTTGGGCTTTCTTTTGTGTTTTCTTAGCAGCCTTGTATTGGGCTTGGGTCTTGCACTAGGTTTAGCCTCCTTATGCAGATAGGTGCTACCTAGGATTAGAATTAGGGTTAGCCATCACCTCTTTAGTCTATAAATAGGAATGTACTTCCTATCATTTGGACAGTTTTGAATAATATTGAAAGTTTGCTCCTTTGTGAGTGTAAAGGGCTGAGTCTCTTAGGTTCTTGGATGAACCATCTCTGATTCTTATCAAGAGGTTCCTTTCTCTTGTGGCTTATCTACACTGGACTTATCACTCTCTTGAGAGTGTGGCGTCTTCTTCCATTTTCTGTCTTCTTGCCATCTTTTTATTTTATTCTGGTTACTATTTTCGTATTGTTTATGCGCCATTACTCTTAAAGTTTACATCTTTAGCACTTGAATCATGTTGTTTTCCTTTTTATATTATTATGCGCCATTGTTAAATTAAGAACAAAGCTTGTATTGTTCTTCCTTCTTCAATAGAAGTCGCGCAAGTTTCAGGTTTAAGGATTCCATTCCTAAAGTTCTCATTTTTATTCAGTCTTAATCCTTATAACAAGAGTCAATTCGAGGACCATCCGTTAAAAACTATATGCATCCAGCTTGGATCATATCATGTAGTGATGCAAACCAAGAATGGTCAACTTTGAGAAGAAGCACCAAGCCAATTATCAAACAAGAAGAACCAAACTGGATTTTGTTCAAAAATTATTTTCATTGGTGGTGACATCTCTTCAGTGTTTTAGATTTATCTTGAGCTGTAGCTATCCGATTGAGGTGTCCTTTGATGCCTTAGAAAGCTAGGGTACTAGTCGTATTTCAAGCACAAACACCAAATTTGGCCTTTATCATGGATAAAAATAGGCTCCAAATGTAACCCAAATTTTTACACGTGTTTCTCTTTTAATTTGGGCTTTCTTTTGTGTTTTCTTAGCAGCCTTGTATTGGGCTTGGGTCTTGCACTAGGTTTAGCCTCCTTATGCTGATAGGTGCTACCTAGGATTAGAATTAGGGTTAGCCATCACCTCTTTAGTCTATAAATAGGAATGTACTTCCTATCATTTGGGCAGTTTTGAATAATATTGAAAGTTTGCTCCTTTGTGAGTGTAAAGAGCTGAGTCTCTTAGGTTCTTGGATGAACCATCTCTGATTCTTATCAAGAGGTTCCTTTCTCTTGTGGCGAATCTACACCGGACTTATCACTCTCTTGAGAGTGTGGCGTCTTCTTCCATTTTCTGTCTTCTTGCCATCTTTTTATTTTATTCTGGTTACTATTTTCGTATTGTTTATGCGCCATTACTCTTAAAGTTTACATCTTTAGCACTTGAATCATGTTGTTTTCCTTTTTATATTATTATGCGCCATTGTTAAATTAAGAACAAAGCTTGTATTTGTTCTTCCTTCTTCAATAGAAGTCGCGCAAGTTTCAGGTTTAAGGATTCCATTCCTAAAGTTCTCATTTTTATTCAGTCTTAAACCTTATAACAAGAGTCAATTCGAGGACGATCCGTTAAAAACTATATGCATCCAGCTTGGATCATATCATGTAGTGATGATGCAAACCAAGAATGGTCAACTTTGAGAAGAAGCACCAAGCCAATTATCAAACAAGAAGAACCAAACTGGATTTTGTTCAAAAATTATATTCATTGGTGGTGATATCTCTTCAGTGTTTTAGATTTATCTTGAGCTGTAGCTATCCGATTGAGGTGTTCTTTGATGCCATAGAAAGCTAGGGTACAAGTCGTATTTCAAGCTCAAACACCAAATTCGGCCTTTATCATGGATAAAAATAGGCTCCAAATGTAACCCAAATTTCTACACGTGTTTCTCTTTTAATTTGGGCTTTCTGTTGTGTTTTCTTAGCAGCCTTGTATTGGGCTTGGGTCTTGCACTAGGTTTAGCCTCCTTATGCTGATAGGTGCTACCTAGGATTAGAATTAGGGTTAGCCATCACCTCTTTAGTCTATAAATAGGAATGTACTTCCTATCATTTGGGCAGTTTTGAATAATATTGAAAGTTTGCTCCTTTGTGAGCGTAAAGAGCTGAATCTCTTAGGTTCTTGGATGAACCATCTCTGATTCTTATCAAGAGGTTCCTTTCTCTTGTGGCGAATCTACACCTGACTTATCACTCTCTTGAGAGTGTGGCGTCTTCTTCCATTTTCTGTCTGCTTGCCATCTTTTTGTTTTATTCTGGTTACTATTTTCGTATTGCTTATGCGCCATTACTCTTAAAGTTTCCATCTTTAGCACTTTAATCATGTTGTTTACCTTTTTATATTATTAGGCGCCATTTTTAAATTAAGAACAAAGCTTGTATTTGTTCTTCCTTCTTCAATAGAAGTCGCGTAAGTTTCAGGTTTAAGGATTCCATTCCTAATGTTCTCATTTTTATTCAGTCTTAATCCTTATAATAAGAGTAAATTCGAGGAGCATCCGTTAAAAACTATATGCATCCAGCTTGGATCATATCATGTAGTGATGCAAACCAAGAATGGTCAACTTTGAGAAGAAGCACCAAGCCAATTATCAAACAAGAAGAACCAAACTGGATTTTGTTCAAAAATTATTTTCATTGGTGGTGACATCTCTTCAGTGTTTTAGATTTATCTTGAGCTGTAGCTATCCGATTGAGGTGTTCTTTGATGCCTTAGAAAGCTAGGGTACTAGTCGTATTTCAAGCTCAAACACCAAATTTGGCCTTTATCATGGATAAAAATAGGCTCCAAATGTAACCCAAATTTCTACACGTGTTTCTCTTTTAATTTGGGCTTTCTTTTGTGTTTTCTTAGCAGCCTTGTATTGGGCTTGGGTCTTGCACTAGGTTTAGCCTCCTTATGCTGATAGGTGCTACCTAGGATTAGAATTAGGGTTAGCCATCACCTCTTTAGTCTATAAATAGGAATGTACTTCCTATCATTTGGGCAGTTTTGAATAATATTGAAAGTTTGCCCCTTTGTGAGCGTAAAGAGCTGAGTCTCTTAGGTTCTTGGATGAACCATCTCTGATTCTTATCAAGAGGTTCCTTTCTCTTGTGGCGAATCTACACCGGACTTATCACTATCTTGAGAGTGTGGCGTCTTCTTCCATTTTCTGTCATCTTGCCATCTTTTTATTTTATTCTGGTTACTATTTTCGTATTGTTTATGCGCCATTACTCTTAAAGTTTACATCTTTAGCACTTGAATCATGTTGTTTTCCTTTTTATATTATTATGCGCCATTGTTTAATTAAGAACAAAGCTTGTATTGTTCTTCCTTCTTCAACAGAAGTCGCGCAAGTTTCAGGTTTAAGGATTCCATTCCTAAAGTTCTCATTTTTATTCAGTCTTAATCCTTATAACAAGAGTCAATTCGAGGACCATCCGTTAAAAACTATATGCATCCAGCTTGGATCATATCATGTAGTGATGCAAACCAAGAATGGTCAACTTTGAGAAGAAGCACCAAGCCAATTATCAAACAAGAAGAACCAAACTGGATTTTGTTCAAAAATTATTTTCATTGGTGGTGACATCTCTTCAGTGTTTTAGATTTATCTTGAGCTGTAGCTATCCGATTGAGGTGTTCTTTGATGCCTTAGAAAGCTAGGGTACAAGTCGTATTTCAAGCTCAAACACCAAATTCGGCCTTTATCATGGATAAAAATAGGCTCCAAATGTAACCCAAATTTCTACACGTGTTTCTCTTTTAATTTGGGCTTTCTGTTGTGTTTTCATAGCAGCCTTGTATTGGGCTTGGGTCTTGCACTAGGTTTAGCCTCCTTATGCTGATAGGTGCTACCTAGGATTAGAATTAGGGTTAGCCATCACCTCTTTAGTCTATAAATAGGAATGTACTTCCTATCATTTGGGCAGTTTTGAATAATATTGAAAGTTTGCTCCTTTGTGAGCGTAAAGAGCTGAGTCTCTTAGGTTCTTGGATGAACCATCTCTGATTCTTATCAAGAGGTTCCTTTCTCTTGTGGCGAATCTACACCGGACTTATCACTCTCTTGAGAGTGTGGCGTCTTCTTCCATTTTCTGTCTTCTTGCCATCTTTTTATTTTATTTTGGTTACTATTTTCGTATTGTTTATGCGCCATTACTCTGAAAGTTTACATCTTTAGCACTTGAATCATGTTGTTTTCCTTTTTATATTATTATGCGCCATTGTTTAATTAAGAACAAAGCTTGTATTGTTCTTCCTTCTTCAATAGAAGTCGCGAAAGTTTCAGGTTTAAGGATTTCATTCCTAAAGTTCTCATTTTTATTCAGTCTTAATCCTTATAACAAGAGTCAATTCGAGGACGATCCGTTAAAAACTATATGCATCCAGCTTGGATCATATCATGTAGTGATGCAAACCAAGAATGGTCAACTTTGAGAAGAAGCACCAAGCCAATTATCAAACAAGAAGAACCAAACTGGATTTTGTTCAAAAATTATTTTCATTGGTGGTGACATCTCTTCAGTGTTTTAGATTTATCTTGAGCTGTAGCTATCCGATTGAGGTGTTCTTTGATGCCTTAGAAAGCTAGGGTACAAGTCGTATTTCAAGCTCAAACACCAAATTCGGCCTTTATCATGGATAAAAATAGGCTCCAAATGTAACCCAAATTTCTACACGTGTTTCTCTTTTAATTTGGGCTTTCTTTTGTGTTTTCTTAGCACCCTTGTATTGGGCTTGGGTCTTGCACTAGGTTTAGCCTCCTTATGCGGATAGGTGCTACCTAGGATTAGAATTAGGGTTAGCCATCACCTCTTTAGTCTATAAATAGGAATGTACTTCCTATCATTTGGGCAGTTTTGAATAATATTGAAAGTTTGCTCCTTTGTGAGCGTAAAGAGCTGAGTCTCTTAGGTTCTTGGATGAACCATCTCTGATTCTTATCAAGAGGTTCCTTTCTCTTGTGGCGAATCTACACCGGACTTATCACTCTCTTGAGAGTGTGGCGTCTTCTTCCATTTTCTGTCTTCTTGCCATCTTTTTATTTTATTCTGGTTACTATTTTCGTATTGTTTATGCGCCATTACTCTTAAAGTTTACATCTTTAGCACTTGAATCATGTTGTTTTCCTTTTTATATTATTATGCGCCATTGTTAAATTAAGAACAAAGCTTGTATTTGTTCTTCCTTCTTCAATAGAAGTCGCGCAAGTTTCAGGTTTAAGGATTCCATTCCTAAAGTTCTCATTTTTATTCAGTCTTAATCCTTATAACAAGAGTCAATTCGAGGACGATCCGTTAAAAACTATATGCATCCAGCTTGGATCATATCATGTAGTGATGATGCAAACCAAGAATGGTCAACTTTGAGAAGAAGCACCAAGCCAATTATCAAACAAGAAGAACCAAACTGGATTTTGTTCAAAAATTATTTTCATTGGTGGTGTAGCTATCCGATTGAGGTGTTCTTTGATGCCTTAGAAAGCTAGGGTACAAGTCGTATTTCAAGCTCAAACACCAAATTCGGCCTTTATCATGGATAAAAATAGGCTCCAAATGTAACCCAAATTTCTACACGTGTTTCTCTTTTAATTTGGGCTTTCTTTTGTGTTTTCTTAGCAGCCTTGTATTGGGCTTGGGTCTTGCACTAGGTTTAGCCTCCTTATGCGGATAGGTGCTACCTAGGATTAGAATTAGGGTTAGCCATCACCTCTTTAGTCTATAAATAGGAATGTACTTCCTATCATTTGGGCAGTTTTGAATAATATTGAAAGTTTGCTCCTTTGTGAGCGTAAAGAGCTGAGTCTCTTAGGTTCTTGGATGAACCATCTCTGATTCTTATCAAGAGGTTCCTTTCTCTTGTGGCGAATCTACGCCGGACTTATCACTCTCTTGAGAGTGTGGCGTCTTCTTCCATTTTCTGTCTTCTTGCCATCTTTTTATTTTATTCTGCTTACTATTTTCGAATTGTTTATGCGCCATTACTCTGAAAGTTTACATCTTTAGCACTTGAATCATGTTGTTTTCCTTTTTATATTATTATGCGCCATTGTTAAATTAAGAACAAAGCTTGTATTGTTCTTCCTTCTTCAATAGAAGTCGCGCAAGTTTCAGGTTTAAGGATTCCATTCCTAAAGTTCTCATTTTTATTCAGTCTTAATCCTTATAACAAGAGTCAATTCGAGGACCATCCGTTAAAAACTATATGCATCCAGCTTGGATCATATCATGTAGTGATGCAAACCAAGAATGGTCAACTTTGAGAAGAAGCACCAAGCCAATTATCAAACAAGAAGAACCAAACTGGATTTTGTTCAAAAATTATTTTCATTGGTGGTGACATCTCTTCAGTGTTTTAGATTTATCTTGAGCTGTAGCTATCCGATTGAGGTGATCTTTGATGCCTTAGAAGGCTAGGGTACTAGTCGTATTTCAAGCTCAAACACCAAATTTGGCCTTTATCATGGATAAAAATAGGCTCCAAATGTAACCCAAATTTCTACACGTGTTTCTCTTTTAATTTGGGCTTTCTGTTGTGTTTTAATAGCAGCCTTGTATTGGGCTTGGGTCTTGCACTAGGTTTAGCCTCCTTATGCTGATAGGTGCTACCTAGGATTAGAATTAGGGTTAGCCATCACCTCTTTAGTCTATAAATAGGAATGTACTTCCTATCATTTGGGCAGTTTTGAATAATATTGAAAGTTTGCTCCTTTGTGAGCGTAAAGAGCTGAGTCTCTTAGGTTCTTGGATGAACCATCTCTGATTCTTATCAAGAGGTTCCTTTCTCTTGTGGCGAATCTACACTGGACTTATCACTCTCTTGAGAGTGTGGCGTCTTCTTCCATTTTCTGTCTTCTTGCCATCTTTTTATTTTATTCTGGTTACTATTTTCGTATTGTTTATGCGCCATTACTCTTAAAGTTTACATCTTTAGCACTTGAATCATGTTGTTTTCCTTTTTATATTATTATGCGCCATTGTTAAATTAAGAACAAAGCTTGTATTGTTCTTCCTTCTTCAATAGAAGTCAGCATGAGTTTTAGGTTTAAGGATTCCATTCCTAAAGTTCTCATTTTTATTCAGCCTTAATCCTTATAACAAAGTCAATTCGAGGACCATCCGTTAAAAACTATATGCATCCAGCTTGGATCATATCATGTAGTGATGCAAACCAAGAATGGTCAACTTTGAGAAGAAGCACCAAGCCAATTATCAAACAAGAAGAACCAAACTGGATTTTGTTCAAAAATTATTTTCATTGGTGGTGACATGTCTTGTTGTTTTAGATTTATCTTGAGATGTAGCTATCCGATTGAGGTGTTCTTTGATGCCTTAGAAAGCTAGGGTACAAGTCGTATTTCAAGCTCAAACACCAAATTTGGCCTTTATCATGGATAAAAATAGGCTCCAAATGTAACCCAAATTTCTACACGTGTTTCTCTTTTAATTTGGGCTTTCTGTTGTGTTTTCTTAGCATCCTTGTATTGGGCTTGGGTCTTGCACTAGGTTTAGCCTCCTTATGCTGATAGGTGCTACCTAGGATTAGAATTAGGGTTAGCCATCACCTCTTTAGTCTATAAATAGGAATGTACTTCCTATCATTTGGGCAGTTTTGAATAATATTGAAAGTTTGCTCCTTTGTGAGCGTAAAGAGCTGAGTCTCTTAGGTTCTTGGATGAACCATCTCTGATTCTTATCAAGAGGTTCCTTTCTCTTGTGGCGAATCTACACCGGACTTATCACTCTCTTGAGAGTGTGGCGTCTTCTTCCATTTTCTGTCTTCTTGCCATCTTTTTATTTTATTCTGGTTACTATTTTCGTATTGTTTATGCGCCATTACTCTTAAAGTTTACATCTTTAGCACTTGAATCATGTTGTTTTCCTTTTTATATTATTATGCGCCATTGTTAAATTAAGAACAAAGCTTGTATTGTTCTTCCTTCTTCAATAGAAGTCGCGCAAGTTTCAGGTTTAAGGATTCCATTCCTAAAGTTCTCATTTTTATTCAGTCTTAATCCTTATAGCAATAGTCAATTCGAGGACGATCCGTTAAAAACTATATGCATCCAGCTTGGATCATATCATGTAGCGATGCAAACCAAGAATGGTCAACTTTGAGAAGAAGCACCAAGCCAATTATCAAACAAGAAGAACCAAACATGATTTTGTTCAAAAATTATTTTCATTGGTGGTGACATCTCTTCAGTGTTTTAGATTTATCTTGAGCTGTAGCTATCCGATTGAGGTGATCTTTGATGCCTTAGAAGGCTAGGGTACTAGTCGTATTTCAAGCTCAAACACCAAATTTGGCCTTTATCATGGATAAAAATAGGCTCCAAATGTAACCCAAATTTCTACACGTGTTTCTCTTTTAATTTGGGCTTTCTGTTGTGTTTTCTTAGCAGCCTTGTATTGGGCTTGGGTCTTGCACTAGGTTTAGCCTCCTTATGCTGATAGGTGCTACCTAGGATTAGAATTAGGGTTAGCCATCACCTCTTTAGTCTATAAATAGGAATGTACTTCCTATCATTTGGGCAGTTTTGAATAATATTGAAAGTTTGCTCCTTTGTGAGCGTAAAGAGCTGAGTCTCTTAGGTTCTTGGATGAACCATCTCTGATTCTTATCAAGAGGTTCCTTTCTCTTGTGGCGAATCTACACCGGACTTATCACTCTCTTGAGAGTGTGGCGTCTTCTTCCATTTTCTGTCTTCTTGCCATCTTTTTATTTTATTCGTTACTATTTTCGTATTGTTTATGCGCCAATACTCTTAAAGTTTACATCTTTAGCACTTGAATCATGTTGTTTTCCTTTTTATATTATTATGCGCCATTGTTAAATTAAGAACAAAGCTTGTATTTGTTCTTTCTTCTTCAATAGAAGTCGCAAGTTTCAGGTTTAAGGATTCCATTCCTAAAGTTCTCATTTTTATTCAGTCTTAATCCTTATAACAAGAGTCAATTAGGACCGATCCGTTAAAAACTATATGCATCCAGCTTGGATCATATCATGTAGTGATGCAAACCAAGAATGGTCAACTTTGAGAAGAAGCACCAAGCCAATTATCAAACAAGAAGAACCAAACTGGATTTTGTTCAAAAATTATTTTCATTGGTGGTGACATCTCTTCAGTGTTTTAGATTTATCTTGAGCTGTAGCTATCCGATTGAGGTGTTCTTTGATGCCTTAGAAAGCTAGGGTACAAGTCGTATTTCAAGCTTTATCATGGATAAAAATAGGCTCCAAATGTAACCCAAATTTCTACACGTGTTTCTCTTTTAATTTGGGCTTTCTGTTGTGTTTTCTTAGCAGCCTTGTATTGGGCTTGGGTCTTGCACTAGGTTTAGCCTCCTTATGCTGATAGGTGCTACCTAGGATTAGAATTAGGGTTAGCCATCACCTCTTTAGTCTATAAATAGGAATGTACTTCCTATCATTTGGGCAGTTTTGAATAATATTGAAAGTTTGCTCCTTTGTGAGCGTAAAGAGCTGAGTCTCTTAGGTTCTTGGATGAACCATCTCTGATTCTTATCAAGAGGTTCCTTTCTCTTGTGGCGAATCTACACCGGACTTATCACTCTCTTGAGAGTGTGACGTCTTCTTCCATTTTCTGCCTTCTTGCCATCTTTTTATTTTATTCTGGTTACAATTTTCGTATTGTTTATGCGCCATTACTCTTAAAGTTTACATCTTTAGCACTTGAATCATGTTGTTTTCCTTTTTATATTATTATGCGCCATTGTTAAATTAAGAACAAAGCTTGTATTTGTTCTTCCTTCTTCAATAGAAGGCGCGCAAGTTTCAGGTTTAAGGATTCCATTCCTAAAGTTCTCATTTTTATTCAGTCTTAATCCTTATAACAAGAGTCAATTCGAGGACCATCCGTTAAAAACTATATGCATCCAGCTTGGATCATATCATGTAGTGATGCAAACCAAGAATGGTCAACTTTGAGAAGAAGCACCAAGCCAATTATCAAACAAGAAGAACCAAACTGGATTTTGTTCAAAAATTATTTTCATTGGTGGTGACATCTCTTCAGTGTTTTAGATTTATCTTGAGCTGTAGCTATCCGATTGAGGTGATCTTTGATGCCTTAGAAGGCTAGGGTACTAGTCGTATTTCAAGCTCAAACACCAAATTTGGCCTTTATCATGGATAAAAATAGGCTCCAAATGTAACCCAAATTTCTACACGTGTTTCTCTTTTAATTTGGGCTTTCTTTTGTGTTTTCTTAGCAGCCTTGTATTGGGCTTGGGTCTTGCACTAGGTTTAGCCTCCTTATGCTGATAGGTGCTACCTAGGATTAGAATTAGGGTTAGCCATCACCTCTTTAGTCTATAAATAGGAATGTACTTCCTATCATTTGGGCAGTTTTGAATAATATTGAAAGTTTGCTCCTTTGTGAGCGTAAAGAGCTGAGTCTCTTAGGTTCTTGGATGAACCATCTCTGATTCTTATCAAGAGGTTCCTTTCTCTTGTGGCGAATCTACACCGGACTTATCACTCTCTTGAGAGTGTGGCGTCTTCTTCCATTTTCTGTCTTCTTGCCATCTTTTTATTTTATTCTGCTTACTATTTTCGAATTGTTTATGCGCCATTACTCTGAAAGTTTACATCTTTAGCACTTGAATCATGTTGTTTTCCTTTTTATATTATTATGCGCCATTGTTAAATTAAGAACAAAGCTTGTATTGTTCTTCCTTCTTCAATAGAAGTCGCGCAAGTTTCAGGTTTAAGGATTCCATTCCTAAAGTTCTCATTTTTATTCAGTCTTAATCCTTATAACAAGAGTCAATTCGAGGACGATCCGTTAAAAACTATATGCATCCAGCTTGGATCATATCATGTAGTGATGCAAACCAAGAATGGTCAACTTTGAGAAGAAGCACCAAGCCAATTATCAAACAAGAAGAACCAAACTGGATTTTGTTCAAAAATTATTTTCATTGGTGGTGACATCTCTTTGGTGTTTTAGATTTATCTTGAGCTGTAGCTATCCGATTGAGGTGATCTTTGATGCCTTAGAAGGCTAGGGTACTAGTCGTATTTCAAGCTCAAACACCAAATTTGGCCTTTATCATGGATAAAAATAGGCTCCAAATGTAACCCAAATTTCTACACGTGTTTCTCTTTTAATTTGGGCTTTCTGTTGTGTTTTCTTAGCAGCCTTGTATTGGGCTTGGGTCTTGCACTAGGTTTAGCCTCCTTATGCTGATAGGTGCTACCTAGGATTAGAATTAGGGTTAGCCATCACCTCTTTAGTCTATAAATAGGAATGTACTTCCTATCATTTGGGCAGTTTTGAATAATATTGAAAGTTTGCTCCTTTGTGAGCGTAAAGAGCTGAGTCTCTTAGGTTCTTGGATGAACCATCTCTGATTCTTATCAAGAGGTTCCTTTCTCTTGTGGCGAATCTACACCGGACTTATCACTCTCTTGAGAGTGTGGCGTCTTCTTCCATTTTCTGCCTTCTTGCCATCTTTTTATTTTATTCTGCTTACTATTTTCGAATTGTTTATGCGCCATTACTCTGAAAGTTTACATCTTTAGCACTTGAATCATGTTGTTTTCCTTTTTATATTATTATGCGCCATTGTTAAATTAAGAACAAAGCTTGTATTGTTCTTCCTTCTTCAATAGAAGTCATAAGTTTCGTGTTTAAGGATTCCATTCCTAAAGTTCTCATTTTTATTCACCTAAATCCTTATAACAAGAGTCAATTCGAGGACGATCCGTTAAAAACTATATGCATCCAGCTTGGATCATATCATGTAGTGATGCAAACCAAGAATGGTCAACTTTGAGAAGAAGCACCAAGCCAATTATCAAACAAGAAGAACCAAACTGGATTTTGTTCAAAAATTATTTTCATTGGTGGTGACATCTCTTCAGTGTTTTAGATTTATCTTGAGCTGTAGCTATCCGATTGAGGTGTTCTTTGATGCCTTAGAAAGCTAGGGTACAAGTCGTATTTCAAGCTCAAACACCAAATTCGGCCTTTATCATGGACAAAAATAGGCTCCAAATGTAACCCAAATTTCTACACGTGTTTCTCTTTTAATTTGGGCTTTCTGTTGTGTTTTCTTAGCAACCTTGTATTGGGCTTGGGTCTTGCACTAGGTTTAGCCTCCTTAAGCTGATAGGAGCTACCTAGGATTAGAATTAGGGTTAGCCATCACCTCTTTAGTCTATAAATAGGAATGTACTTCCTATCATTTGGGCAGTTTTGAATAATATTGAAAGTTTGCTCCTTTGTGAGCGTAAAGACCTGAGTCTCTTAGGTTCTTGGATGAACCATCTCTGATTCTTATCAAGAGGTTCCTTTCTCTTGTGGCGAATCTACACCGGACTTATCACTCTCTTGAGAGTGTGGCGTCTTCTTCCATTTTCTGTCTTCTTGCCATCTTTTTATTTTATTCTGCTTACTATTTTCGAATTGTTTATGCGCCATTACTCTGAAAGTTTACATCTTTAGCACTTGAATCATGTTGTTTTCCTTTTTATATTATTATGCGCCATTGTTAAATTAAGAACAAAGCTTGTATTGTTCTTCCTTCTTCAATAGAAGTCGCGCAAGTTTCAGGTTTAAGGATTCCATTCCTAAAGTTCTCATTTTTATTCAGTCTTAATCCTTATAGCAAGAGTCAATTCGAGGACGATCCGTTAAAAACTATATGCATCCAGCTTGGATCATATCATGTAGTGATGCAAACCAAGAATGGTCAACTTTGAGAAGAAGCACCAAGCCAATTATCAAACAAGAAGAACCAAACAGGATTTTGTTCAAAAATTATTTTCATTGGTGGTGACATCTCTTCAGTGTTTTAGATTTATCTTGAGCTGTAGCTATCCGATTGAGGTGTTCTTTGATGCCTTAGAAAGCTAGGGTGCAAGTCGTATTTCAAGCTCAAACACCAAATTCGGCCTTTATCATGGATAAAAATAGGCTCCAAATGTAACCCAAATTTCTACACGTGTTTCTCTTTTAATTTGGGCTTTCTTTTGTGTTTTCTTAGCACTCTTGTATTGGGCTTGGGTCTTGCACTAGGTTTAGCCTCCTTATGCTGATAGGTGCTACCTAGGATTAGAATTAGGGTTAGCCATCACCTCTTTAGTCTATAAATAGGAATGTACTTCCTATCATTTGGGCAGTTTGTAATAATATTGAAAGTTTGCTCCTTTCTGAGCGTAAAGAGCTGAGTCTCTTAGGTTCTTGGATGAACCATCTCTGATTCTTATCAAGAGGTTCCTTTCTCTTGTGGCGAATCTACACCAGACTTATCACTCTCTTGAGAGTGTGGCGTCTTCTTCCATTTTCTGTCTTCTTGCCATCTTTTTATTTTATTCTGCTTACTATTTTCGTATTGTTTATGCGCCATTACTCTGAAAGTTTACATCTTTAGCACTTGAATCATGTTGTTTTCCTTTTTATATTATTATGCGCCATTGTTTAATTAAGAACAAAGCTTGTATTGTTCTTCCTTCTTCAATAGAAGTCGCAAGTTTCAGTGTTTAAGGATTCCATTCCTAAAGTTCTCATTTTTATTCACTCTAAATCCTGATAGAAAGAGTCAATTCGAGGACGATCCGTTAAAAACTATATGCATCCAGCTTGTATCATATCATGTAGTGATGCAAACCAAGAATGGTCAACTTTGAGAAGAAGCACCAAGCCAATTATCAAACAAGAAGAACCAAACTGGATTTTGTTCAAAAATTATTTTCATTGGTGGTGACATCTCTTCAGTGTTGTAGATTTATCGTGAGCTGTAGCTATCCGATTGAGGTGTTCTTTGATGCCTTAGAAAGCTAGGGTGCAAGTCGTATTTCAAGCTCAAACACCAAATTCGGCCTTTATCATGGATAAAAATAGGCTCCAAATGTAACCCAAATTTCTACACGTGTTTCTCTTTTAATTTGGGCTTTCTTTTGTGTTTTCTTAGCACTCTTGTATTGGGCTTGGGTCTTGCACTAGGTTTAGCCTCCTTATGCTGATAGGTGCTACCTAGGATTAGAATTAGGGTTAGCCATCACCTCTTTAGTCCATAAATAGGAATGTACTTCCTATCATTTGGGCAGTTTTGAATAATATTGAAAGTTTGCTCCTTTGTGAGCGTAAAGAGCTGAATCTCTTAGGTTCTCGAAGAACCATCTCTGATTCTTACCAAGAGGTTCCTTTCTCTTGTGGCGAATCTACACCGGACTTATCACTTAGAGTGTGGCGTCTTCTTCCATTTTCTGTCTTCTTGCCATCTTTTTATTTTATTCTGGTTACTATTTTCGTATTGTTTATCCGCCATTACTCTTAAAGTTTACATCTTTAGCACTTGAATCTTGTTGTTTTCCGTTTTATATTATGATGCGCCATTGTTAAATTAAGAACAAAGCTTGTATTTGTTCTTCCTTCTTCAATAGAAGTCGCTTTCGTGTTTAAGGATTCCATTCCTAAAGTTCTCATTTTTATTCACCTTAATCCTTATAGCAAGAGTCAATTCGAGGACGATCCGTTAAAAACTATATGCATCCAGCTTGGATCATATCATGTAGTGATGCAAACCAAGAATGGTCAACTTTGAGAAGAAGCACCAAGCCAATTATCAAACAAGAAGAACCAAACTGGATTTTGTTCAAAAATTATTTTCATTGGTGGTGACATCTCTTCAGTGTTTTTGATTTATCTTGAGCAGTAGCTATCCGATTGAGGTGTTCTTTGATGCCTTAGAAAGCTAGGGTACTAGTCGTATTTCAAGCTCAAACACCAAATTTGGCCTTTATCATGGATAAAAATAGGCTCCAAATGTAACCCAAATTTCTACACGTGTTTCTCTTTTAATTTGGGCTTTCTTTTGTGTTTTCTTAGCAGCCTTGTATTGGGCTTGGGTCTTGCACTAGGTTTAGCCTCCTTATGCTGATAGGTGCTACCTAGGATTAGAATTAGGGTTAGCCATCACCTCTTTAGTCTATAAATAGGAATGTACTTCCTATCATTTGGGCAGTTTTGAATAATATTGAAAGTTTGCTCCTTTGTGAGCGTAAAGAGATGAGTCTCTTAGGTTCTTGGATGAACCATCTCTGATTCTTATCAAGAGGTTCCTTTCTCTTGTGGCGAATCTACACCGGACTTATCACTCTCAGGAGAGTGTGGCGTCTTCTTCCATTTTCTGTCTTCTTGCCATCTTTTTATTTTATTCTGCTTACTATTTTCGAATTGTTTATGCGCCATTACTCTGAAAGTTTACATCTTTAGCACTTGAATCATGTTGTTTTCCTTTTTATATTATTATGCGCCATTGTTAAATTAAGAACAAAGCTTGTATTGTTCTTCCTTCTTAAATAGAAGTCGCGTAAGTTTCAGGTTTAAGGATTCCATTCCTAAAGTTCTCATTTTTATTCAGTCTTAATCCTTATAACAAGAGTCAATTCGAGGACGATCCGTTAAAAACTATATGCATCCAGCTTGGATCATATCATGTAGTGATGCAAACCAAGAATGGTCAACTTTGAGAAGAAGCACCAAGCCAATTATCAAACAAGAAGAACCAAACTGGATTTTGTTCAAAAATTATTTTCATTGGTGGTGACATCTCTTCAGTGTTTTAGATTTATCTTGAGTCAGAGCTATCCGATTGAGGTGATCTTTGATGCCTTAGAAGGCTAGGGTACTAGTCGTATTTCAAGCTCAAACACCAAATTTGGCCTTTATCATGGATAAAAATAGGCTCCAAATGTAACCCAAATTTCTACACGTGTTTCTCTTTTAATTTGGGCTTTCTTTTGTTTTCTTAGCAGCCTTGTATTGGGGTTAGGTCTTGCACTAGCTTTAGCCTCCTTATGCTGATAGGTGCAACCTAGGATTAGAATTAGGGTTAGCCGTCACCTCTTTAGTCTATAAATAGGAATGTACTTCCTATCATTTGAGCAGTTTTGAATAATATTGAAAGTTTGCTCCTTTGTGAGCATAAAGAGCTGAGTCTCTTAGGTTCTTGGATGAACCATCTCTGATTCTTATCAAGAGGTTCCTTTCTCTTGTGGCGAATCTACACTGCGCTTATCACTCTCTTGAGAGTGTGGCGTCTTCTTCCATTTTCGGTCTTCTTGCCATCTTTTTATTTTATTCTGGTTACTATTTTCGTATTGTTTATGCGCCATTACTCTGAAAGTTTACATCTTTAGCACTTGAATCATGTTGTTTTCCTTTTTATATTATTATGCGCCATTGTTTAATTAAGAACAAAGCTTGTATTGTTCTTCCTTCTTCAATAGAAGTCGCGCAAGTTTCAGGTTTAAGGATTCCATTCCTAAAGTTCTCATTTTTATTCAGTCTTAATCCTTATAACAAGAGTCAATTCGAGGACGATCCGTTAAAAACTATATGCATCCAGCTTGGATCATATCATGTAGTGATGCAAACCAAGAATGGTCAACTTTGAGAAGAAGCACCAAGCCAATTATCAAACAAGAAGAACCAAACTGGATTTTGTTCAAAAATTATTTTCATTGGTGGTGACATCTCTTCCGAGTTTTAGATTTATCTTGAGTCAGTAGCTATCCGATTGAGGTGTTCTTTGATGCCTTAGAAAGCTAGGGTACAAGTCGTATTGCAAGCTCAAACACCAAATTTGGCCTTTATCATGGATAAAAATAGGCCCCAAATGTAACCCAAATTTCTACACGTGTTTCTCTTTTAATTTGGGCTTTCTTTTGTCTTTTCTTACCAGCCTTGTATTGGGCTTGGGTCCTGCACTAGGGTTAGCCTCCTTATGCTGATAGGTGCTACCTAGGATTAGAATTAGGTTAGCCATCACCTCTTTAGTCTATAAATAGGAATGTACTTCCTATCATTTGGGCGCTTTGAATAATATTGAAAGTTTGCTCCTTTGTGAGCGTAAAGAGTCGAGTCTCTTAGGTTCTTGGATGAACCATCTCTCGATTCTTATCAAGAGGTTCCTTTCTTGTGGCTAATCTACACCGGACTTATCACTCTCTTGAGAGTGTGGCGCCTTCTTCCATTTTCTCGCCTTCTTGCCATCTTTTTATTTTATTCTGCTTACTATTTTCGAATTGTTTATGCGCCATTACTCTGAAAGTTTACATCTTTAGCACTTGAATCATGTTGTTTTCCTTTTTATATTATTATGCGCCATTGTTAAATTAAGAACAAAGCTTGTATTGTTCTTCCTTCTTAAATAGAAGTCGGTGAAGCTTCAGGTTTAAGGGTTTCATTCCTAAAGTTCTCATTTTTATTCACCTTAATCCTTATAACAAGAGTCTATTCGAGGACGATCCGTTAAAAACTATATGCATCCAGCTTGGATCATATCATGTAGTGATGCAAACCAAGAATGGTCAACTTTGAGAAGAAGCACCAAGCCAATTATCAAACAAGAAGAACCAAACTGGATTTTGTTCAAAAATTATTTTCATTGGTGGTGACATCTCTTCAGATTTATCTTGAGCTGTAGCTATCCGATTGAGGTGTTCTTTGATGCCTTAGAAAGCTAGGGTACAAGTCGTATTTCAAGCTCAAACACCAAATTTGGCCTTTATCATGGATAAAAATAGGCTCCAAATGTAACCCAAATTTCTACACGTGTTTCTCTTTTAATTTGGGCTTTCTTTTGTGTTTTCTTAGCAGCCTTGTATTGGGCTTGGGTCTTGCACTAGGTTTAGCCTCCTTATGCTGATAGGTGCTACCTAGGATTAGAATTAGGGTTAGCCATCACCTCTTTAGTCTATAAATAGGAATGTACTTCCTATCATTTGGGCAGTTTTGAATAATATTGAAAGTTTGCTCCTTTGTGAGCGTAAAGAGCTGAGTCTCTTAGGTTCTTGGATGAACCATCTCTGATTCTTATCAAGAGGTTCCTTTCTCTTGTGGCGAATCTACACCGGACTTATCACTCTCTTGAGAGTGTGGCGTCTTCTTCCATTTTCTGTCTTCTTGCCATCTTTTTATTTTATTCTGCTTACTATTTTCGTATTGTTTATGCGCCATTACTCTGAAAGTTTACATCTTTAGCACTTGAATCATGTTGTTTTCCTTTTTATATTATTATGCGCCATTGTTTAATTAAGAACAAAGCTTGTATTGTTCTTCCTTCTTCAATAGAAGTCGCGCAAGTTTCAGGTTTAAGGATTCCATTCCTAAAGTTCTCATTTTTATTCAGTCTTAATCCTTATAACAAGAGTCAATTCGAGGACGATCCGTTAAAAACTATATGCATCCAGCTTGGATCATATCATGTAGTGATGCAAACCAAGAATGGTCAACTTTGAGAAGAAGCACCAAGCCAATTATCAAACAAGAAGAACCAAACTGGATTTTGTTCAAAAATTATTTTCATTGGTGGTGACATCTCTTCAGTGTTTTAGATTTATCTTGAGCTGTAGCTATCCGATTGAGGTGTTCTTTGATGCCTTAGAAAGCTAGGGTACAAGTCGTATTTCAAGCTCAAACCCCAATTTGCGCCTTTATCATGGATAAAAATAGGCTCCAAATGTAACCCAAATTTCTACACGTGTTTCTCTTTTAATTTGGGCTTTTTGTGTTTTCTTAGCACTTTGTATTGGGCTTGGGTCTTGCACTAGGTTTAGCCTCCTTATGCTGATAGGTGCTACCTAGGATTAGAATTAGGGTTAGCCATCACCTCTTTAGTCTATAAATAGGAATGCACTTCCTATCATTTGGGCAGTTTTGAATAATATTGAAAGTTTGCTCCTTTGTGAGTGTAAAGAGCTGAGTCTCTTAGGTTCTTGGATGAACCATCTCTGATTCTTATCAAGAGGTTCCTTTCCCTTGTGGCGAATCTACACCGGACTTATCACTCTCTTGAGAGTGTGGCGTCTTCTTCCATTTTCTGTCTTCTTGCCATCTTTTTATTTTATTCTGGTTACTATTTTCGTATTGTTTATGCGACATTACTCTTAAAGTTTACATCTTTAGCACTTGGATCATGTTGTTTTCCTTTTTATATTATTATGCGCCATTGTTAAATTAAGAACAAAGCTTGTATTTGTTCTTCCTTCTTCAATAGAAGTCGCGCAAGTTTCAGGTTTAAGGATTCCATTCCTAAAGTTCTCATTTTTATTCAGTCTTAATCCTTATAACAAGAGTCAATTCGAGGACCATCCGTTAAAAACTATATGCATCCAGCTTGGATTATATCATGTAGCGATGCAAACCAAGAATGGTCAACTTTGAGAAGAAGCACCAAGCCAATTATCAAACAAGAAGAACCAAACTGGATTTTGTTCAAAAATTATTTTCATTGGTGGCGACATCTCTTCAGTGTTTTAGATTTATCTTGAGCTGTAGCTATCCGATTGAGGTGTTCTTTGATGCCTTAGAAAGCTAGGGTACAAGTCGTATTTCAAGCTCAAACACCAAATTTGGCCTTTATCATGGATAAAAATAGTCCCCAAATGTAACCCAAATTTCTACACGTGTTTTTCTTTTAATTTGGGCTTTCTTTTGTGTTTTCTTAGCAGCCTTGTATTGGGCTTGGGTCTTGCACTAGGTTTAGCCTCCTTATGCTGATAGGTGCTACCTAGGATTAGAATTAGGGTTAGCCATCACCTCTTTAGTCTATAAATAGGAATGTACTTCCTATGATTTGGACAGTTTTGAATAATATTGAAAGTTTGCTCCTTTGTGAGCGTAAAGAGTTGAGTCTCTTAGGTTCTTGGATGAACCATCTCTGATTCTTATCAAGAGGTTCCTTTCTTGTGGCGAATCTACACTGACTTATCACTCTCTTGAGAGTGTGGCGTCTTCTTCCATTTTCTGCCTTCTTGCCATCTTTTTATTTTATTCTGCTTACTATTTTCGAATTGTTTATGCGCCATTACTCTGAAAGTTTACATCTTTAGCACTTGAATCATGTTGTTTTCCTTTTTATATTATTATGCGCCATTGTTTAATTAAGAACAAAGCTTGTATTGTTCTTCCTTCTTCAATAGAAGTCGCGCAAGTTTCAGGTTTAAGGATTCCATTCCTAAAGTTCTCATTTTTATTCAGTCTTAATCCTTATAACAAGAGTCAATTCGAGGACGATCCGTTAAAAACTATATGCATCCAGCTTGGATCATATCATGTAGTGATGCAAACCAAGAATGGTCAACTTTGAGAAGAAGCACCAAGCCAATTATCAAACAAGAAGAACCAAACTGGATTTTGTTCAAAAATTATTTTCATTGGTGGTGACATCTCTTCAGTGTTTTAGATTTATCTTGAGCTGTAGCTATCCGATTGAGGTGTTCTTTGATGCCTTAGAAAGCTAGGGTACAAGTCGTATTTCAAGCTCAAACACCAAATTCGGCCTTTATCATGGATAAAAATAGGCTCCAAATGTAACCCAAATTTCTACACGTGTTTCTCTTTTAATTTGGGCTTTCTGTTGTGTTTTCTTAGCAGCCTTGTATTGGGCTTGGGTCTTGCACTAGGTTTAGCCTCCTTATGCTGATAGGTGCTACCTAGGATTAGAATTAGGCTTCGCCCTCACCTCTTTAGTCAATAAATAGGAATGTACTTCCTATCATTTGGGCAGTTTGTAATAATATTGAAAGTTTGCTCCTTTCTGAGCGTAAAGAGCTGAGTCTCTTAGGTTCTTGGATGAACCATCTCTGATTCTTATCAAGAGGTTCCTTTCTCTTGTGGCGAATCTACACCAGACTTATCACTCTCTTGAGAGTGTGGCGTCTTCTTCCATTTTCTGTCTTCTTGCCATCTTTTTATTTTATTCTGGTTACTATTTTCGTATTGTTTATGCGCCATTACTCTTAAAGTTTACATCTTTAGCACTTGAATCATGTTGTTTTCCTTTTTATATTATTATGCGCCATTGTTAAATTAAGAACAAAAAGCTTGTATTTGTTCTTCCTTCTTCAATAGAAGTCGCGCAAGTTTCAGGTTTAAGGATTCCATTCCTAAAGTTCTCATTTTTATTCAGTTTTAATCCTTATAGCAATAGTCAATTCGAGGACGATCCGTTAAAAACTATATGCATCCAGCTTGGATCATATCATGTAGTGATGCAAACCAAGAATGGTCAACTTTGAGAAGAAGCACCAAGCCAATTATCAAACAAGAAGAACCAAACTGGATTTTGTTCAAAAATTATTTTCATTGGTGGTGACATCTCTTTGGTGTTTTAGATTTATCTTGAGCTGTAGCTATCCGATTGAGGTGTTCTTTGATGCCAGAGAAAGCTAGGGTACAAGTCGTATTTCAAGCTCAAACACCAAATTCGGCCTTTATCATGGATAAAAATAGGCTCCAAATGTAACCCAAATTTCTACACGTGTTTCTCTTTTAATTTGGGCTTTCTGTTGTGTTTTCGTAGCAGCCTTCTATTGGGCTTGTGTCTTGCACTAGGTTTAGTCTCATTATGCTGATAGGTGCTACCTAGGATTAGAATTAGGCTTCGACATCACCTCTTTAGTCTTTAAATAGGAATCTACTTCCTATCATTTGGGCAGTTTTGAATAATATTGAAAGTTTGCTCCTTTGTGAGCGTAAAGAGCTGAGTCTCTTAGGTTCTTGGATGAACCATCTCTGATTCTTATCAAGAGGTTCCTTTCTCTTGTGGCGAATCTACACCAGACTTATCACTCTCTTGAGAGTGTGGCGTCTTCTTCCATTTTCTGTCTTCTTGCCATCTTTTTATTTTATTCTGCTTACTATTTTCGTATTGTTTATGCGCCATTACTCTGAAAGTTTACATCTTTAGCACTTGAATCATGTTGTTTTCCTTTTTATATTATTATGCGCCATTGTTTAATTAAGAACAAAGCTTGTATTGTTCTTCCTTCTTCAATAGAAGTCGCGCAAGTTTCGGGTTTAAGGATTCCATTCCTAAAGTTCTCATTTTTATTCAGTCTTAATCCTTATAACAAGAGTCAATTCGAGGACGATCCGTTAAAAACTATATGCATCCAGCTTGGATCATATCATGTAGTGATGCAAACCAAGAATGGTCAACTTTGAGAAGAAGCACCAAGCCAATTATCAAACAAGAAGAACCAAACTGGATTTTGTTCAAAAATTATTTTCATTGGTGGTGACATCTCTTCGTTGTTTTAGATTTATCTTGAGTCAGAGCTATCCGATTGAGGTGTTCTTTGATGCCTTAGAAAGCTAGGGTACAAGTCGATTTCAAGCTCAAACACCAAATTCGCCTTTATCATGGATAAAAATAGGCTCCAAATGTAACCCAAATTTCTACACGTGTTTCTCTTTTAATTTGGGCTTTTTGTGTTTTCTTAGCACTTTGTATTGGGCTTGGGTCTTGCACTAGGTTTGGCCTCCTTATGCTGATAGGTGCTACCTAGGATTAGAATTAGGGTTAGCCATCACCTCTTTAGTCTATAAATAGGAATGTACTTCCTGTCATTTGGGCAGTTTTGAATAATATTGAAAGTTTGCCCCTTTGTGAGCGTAAAGAGCTGAGTCTCTTAGGTTCTTGGATGAACCATCTCTG
The DNA here is from genome assembly GCA_037113605.1 of Calophaca sinica. Taxonomy (NCBI): domain Eukaryota; kingdom Viridiplantae; phylum Streptophyta; class Magnoliopsida; order Fabales; family Fabaceae; genus Calophaca; species Calophaca sinica. Next base: position 71,928,784 of record CM073732.1, read on the forward strand.
ATTCTTATCAAGAGGTTCCTTTCTCTTGTGGCGAATCTACACCGGACTTATCACTCTCTTGAGAGTGTGGCGTCTTCTTCCATTTTCTGTCTTCTTGCCATCTTTTTATTTTATTCTGGTCACTATTTTCGTATTTTTTATGCGCCATTACTCTGAAAGTTTACATCTTTAGCACTTGAATCATGTTGTTTTCCTTTTTATATTATTATGCGCCATTGTTTAATTAAGAACAAAGCTTGTATTGTTATTCCTTCTTCAATAGAAGTCGCGCAAGTTTCAGGTTTAAGGATTCCATTCCTAAAGTTCTCGTTTTTATTCAGTCTTAATCCTTATAACAAGAGTCAATTCGAGGACCATCCGTTAAAAACTATATGCATCCAGCTTGGATCATATCATGTAGTGATGCAAACCAAGAATGGTCAACTTTGAGAAGAAGCACCAAGCCAATTATCAAACAAGAAGAACCAAACTGGATTTTGTTCAAAAATTATTTTCATTGGTGGTGACATCTCTTCAGTGTTTTAGATTTATCTCGAGCTGTAGCTATTCGATTGAGGTGTTCTTCGATGCCTTAGAAAGCTAGGGTACAAGTCGTATTTCAAGCTCAAACACCAAATTCGGCCTTTATCATGGATAAAAATAGGCTCCAAATGTAACCCAAATTTCTAAACGTGTTTCTCTTTTAATTTGGGCTTTCTTTTGTATTTTCTTAGCAGCCTTGTATTGGGCTTGGGTCTTGCACTAGGTTTGGCCTCCTTATGCTGATAGGTGCTACCTAGGATTAGAATTAGGGTTAGCCATCACCTCTTTAGTCTATAAATAGGAATGTACTTCCTATCATTTGGGCAGTTTTGAATAATATTGAAAGTTTGCTCCTTTGTGAGCGTAAAAAGCTGAGTCTCTTAGGTTCTTGGATGAACCATCTCTCGATTCTTATCAAGAGGTTCCTTTCTCTTGTGGCGAATCTACACTGACTTATCACTCTCTTGAGAGTGTGGCGCCTTCTTCCATTTTCTCGCCTTCTTGCCATCTTTTTCTTTTCTTCTGCTTACTATTTTCGAATTGTTTATGCGCCATTACTCTGAAAGTTTACATCTTTAGCACTTGAATCATGTTGTTTTCCTTTTTATATTATTATGCGCCATTGTTTAATTAAGAACAAAGCTTGTATTGTTCTTCCTTCTTCAATAGAAGTTGCGCAAGTTTCAGGTTTAAGGATTCTATTCCTAAAGTTCTCATTTTTATTCAGTCTTAATCCTTATAACAAGAGTCAATTCGAGGACGATCCGTTAAAAACTATATGCATCCAGCTTGGATCATATCATGTAGTGATGCAAACCAAGAATGGTCAACTTTGAGAAGAAGCACCAAGCCAATTATCAAACAAGAAGAACCAAACTGGATTTTGTTCAAAAATTATTTTCATTGGTGGTGACATCTCTTCAAGTTTTAGATTTATCTTGAAATGTAGCTATCCGATTGAGGTGTTCTTTGATGCCTTAGAAAGCTAGGGTACAAGTCGATTTCAAGCTCAAACACCAAATTCGCCTTTATCATGGATAAAAATAGGCTCCAAATGTAACCCAAATTTCTACACGTGTTTCTCTTTAATTTGGGCTTTTTGTGTTTTCTTAGCACTTTGTATTGGGCTTGGGTCTTGCACTAGGTTTAGCCTCCTTATGCTGATAGGTGCTACCTAGGATTAGAATTAGGTTAGCCATCACCTCTTTAGTCTATAAATAGGAATGTACTTCCTATCATTTGGCGCTTTGAATAATATTGAAAGTTTGCTCCTTTGTGAGCGTAAAGAGTCGAGTCTCTTAGGTTCTTGGATGAACCATCTCTGATTCTTATCAAGAGGTTCCTTTCTTGTGGCGAATCTACACCGGACTTATCACTCTCTTGAGAGTGTGGCGCCTTCTTCCATTTTCTGCCTTCTTGCCATCTTTTTATTTTATTCTCGCTTACTATTTTCGTATTGTTTATGCGCCATTACTCTTAAAGTTTACATCTTTAGCACTTGAATCATGTTGTTTTCCTTTTTATATTATTATGCGCCATTGTTTAATTAAGAACAAAGCTTGTATTGTTCTTCCTTCTTCAATAGAAGTCGCGCAAGTTTCGGGTTTAAGGATTCCATTCCTAAAGTTCTCATTTTTATTCAGTCTTAATCCTTATAACAAGAGTCAATTCGAGGACGATCCGTTAAAAACTATATGCATCCAGCTTGGATCATATCATGTAGTGATGCAAACCAAGAATGGTCAACTTTGAGAAGAAGCACCAAGCCAATTATCAAACAAGAAGAACCAAACTGGATTTTGTTCAAAAATTATTTTCATTGGTGGTGACATCTCTTCAAGTTTTAGATTTATCTTGAGTCGTAGCTATCCGATTGAGGTGTTCTTTGATGCCTTAGAAAGCTAGGGTACTAGTCGTATTTCAAGCTCAAACACCAAATTTGGCCTTTATCATGGATAAAAATAGGCTCCAAATGTAACCCAAATTTCTACACGTGTTTCTCTTTTAATTTGGGCTTTCTTTTGTGTTTTCTTAGCAGCCTTGTATTGGGCTTGGGTCTTGCACTAGGTTTAGCCTCCTTATGCTGATAGGTGCTACCTAGGATTAGAATTAGGGTTAGCCATCACCTCTTTAGTCTATAAATAGGAATGTACTTCCTATCATTTGGGCAGTTTTGAATAATATTGAAAGTTTGCTCCTTTGTGAGCGTAAAGAGCTGAGTCTCTTAGGTTCTTGGATGAACCATCTCTGATTCTTATCAAGAGGTTCCTTTCTCTTGTGGCGAATCTACACCGGACTTATCACTCTCTTGAGAGTGTGGCGACTTCTTCCATTTTCTGTCTTCTTGCCATCATTTTATTTTATTCTGGTTACTATTTTCGTATTATTTATGCGCCATTACTCTTAAAGTTTCCATCTTTAGCACTTGAATCATGTTGTTTTCCTTTTTAAATTATTATGCGCCATTGTTTAATTAAGAACAAAGCTTGTATTGTTCTTCCTTCTTCAATAGAAGTCGCGCAAGTTTCAGGTTTAAGGATTCCATTCCTAAAGTTCTCATTTTTATTCAGTCTTAATCCTTATAACAAGAGTCAATTCGAGGACGATCCGTTAAAAACTATATGCATCCAGCTTGGATCATATCATGTAGTGATGATGCAAACCAAGAATGGTCAACTTTGAGAAGAAGCACCAAGCCAATTATCAAACAAGAAGAACCAAACTGGATTTTGTTCAAAAATTATTTTCATTGGTGGTGACATCTCTTCAGTGTTTTAGATTTATCTTGAGCTGTAGCTATCCGATTGAGGTGTTCTTTGATGCCTTAGAAAGCTAGGGTATAAGTCGTATTTCAAGTTCAAACACCAAATTCGGCCTTTATCATGGATAAAAATAGGCTCCAAATGTAACCCAAATTTCTACTCGTGTTTCTCTTTTAATTTGGGCTTTCTTTGTGTTTTCTTAGCACTTTGTATTGGGCTTGGGTCTTGCACTAGGTTTAGCCTCCTTATGCTGATAGGTGCTACCTAGGATTAGAATTAGGTTAGCCATCACCTCTTTAGTCTATAAATAGGAATGTACTTCCTATCATTTGGGGCGCTGAATAATATTGAAAGTTTGCTCCTTTGTGAGCGTAAAGAGTCGAAGTCTCTTAGGTTCTTGGATGAACCATCTCCGATTCTTATCAAGAGGTTCCTTTCTCTTGTGGCGAATCTACACCGACTTATCACTCTCTTGAGAGTGTGGCGCCTTCTTCCATTTTCTGCCTTCTTGCCATCTTTTTATTTTATTCTCGCTTACTATTTTCGTATTGTTTATGCGCCATTACTCTTAAAGTTTACATCTTTAGCACTTGAATCATGTTGTTTTCCTTTATATTATTATGCGCCATTGTTAAATTAAGAACAAAGCTTGTATTGTTCTTCCTTCTTCAATAGAACTAGTGCATGTTTCAGGGTTAAGGATTCCATTCCTAAAGTTGTCATTTTTATTCACCTTAATCCTTATAGCAAGAGTCAATTCGATGACGATCCGTTAAAAACTATATGCATCCAGCTTGGATCATATCATGTAGTGATGCAAACCAAGAATGGTCAACTTTGAGAAGAAGCACCAAGCCAATTATCAAACAAGAAGAACCAAACTGGATTTTGTTCAAAAATTATTTTCATTGGTGGTGACATCACTTCAGTGTTTTAGATTTATCTTGAGCTGTAGCTATCCGATTGAGTTGATCTTTGATGCCTTAGAAAGCTAGGGTACTAGTCGTATTTCAAGCACAAACACCAAATTTGGCCTTTATCATGGATAAAAATAGGCTCCAAATGTAACCCAAATTTCTACACGTGTTTCTCTTTTAATTTGGGCTTTCTGTTGTGTTTTCTTAGCAGCCTTGTATTGGGCTTGGGTCTTGCACTAGGTTTAGCCTCCTTATGCTGATAGGTGCTACCTAGGATTAGAATTAGGGTTAGCCATCACCTCTTTAGTCTATAAATAGGAATGTACTTCCTATCATTTGGGCAGTTTTGAATAATATTGAAAGTTTGCTCCTTTGTGAGCGTAAAGAGCTGAGTCTCTTAGGTTCTTGGATGAACCATCTCTGATTCTTATCAAGAGGTTCCTTTCTCTTGTGGCGAATCTACACCGGACTTATCACTCTCTTGAGAGTGTGGCGTCTTCTTCCATTTTCTGTCTTCTTGCCATCTTTTTATTTTATTCTGCTTACTATTTTCGAATTGTTTATGCGCCATTACTCTGAAAGTTTACATCTTTAGCACTTGAATCATGTTGTTTTCCTTTTTATATTATTATGCGCCATTGTTAAATTAAGAACAAAGCTTGTATTGTTCTTCCTTCTTCAATAGAAGTCGCGCAAGTTTCAGGTTTAAGGATTCCATTCCTAAAGTTCTCATTTTTATTCAGTCTTAATCCTTATAACAAGAGTCAATTCGAGGACGATCCGTTAAAAACTATATGCATCCAGCTTGGATCATATCATGTAGTGATGATGCAAACCAAGAATGGTCAACTTTGAGAAGAAGCACCAAGCCAATTATCAAACAAGAAGAACCAAACTGGATTTTGTTCAAAAATTATTTTCATTGGTGGTGATATCTCTTCAGTGTTTTAGATTTATCTTGAGCTGTAGCTATCCGATTGAGGTGTTCTTTGATGTGCTAGAAAGATAAGGAAATTATATACAAGTCGTATTTCAAGCTCAAACACCAAATTCGGCCTTTATCATGGATAAAAATAGGCTCCAAATGTAACCCAAATTTCTACACGTGTTTCTCTTTTAATTTGGGCTTTCTTTTGTGTTTTCTTAGCAGCCTTGTATTGGGCTTGGGTCTTGCACTAGGTTTAGCCTCCTTATGCTGATAGGTGCTACCTAGGATTAGAATTAGGGTTAGCCATCACCTCTTTAGTCTATAAATAGGAATGTACTTCCTATCATTTGGACAGTTTTGAATAATATTGAAAGTTTGCTCCTTTGTGAGTGTAAAGAGCTGAGTCTCTTAGGTTCTTGGATGAACCATCTCTGATTCTTATCAAGAGGTTCCTTTCTCTTGTGGCGAATCTACACCGGACTTATCACTCTCTTGAGAGTGTGGCGTCTTCTTCCATTTTCTGTCTTCTTGCCATCTTTTTATTTTATTCTGGTTACTATTTTCGTATTGTTTATGCGCCATTACTCTTAAAGTTTACATCTTTAGCACTTGAATCATGTTGTTTTCCTTTTTATATTATTATGCGCCATTGTTAAATTAAGAACAAAGCTTGTATTTGTTCTTCCTTCTTCAATAGATGTCGCAAGTTTTGAGGATTAAGGACTCTAATTCCTAAAGTTTTCATTTTTATTCGCCTTAATCCTTATAACAAGAGTCAATTCGAGGACGATCCGTTAAAAACTATATGCATCCAGTTTGGATCATATCATGTGGTATCTAGAGCCCGGATCCTAGAATTGACAAAGTACTTGTTTTTATTGTGTAGTGTTCTTATTGCTTTCCAACACCAAACACAGTTGCTTGAGTGCCAGCACACATCCAGATCGCTTTGATCTATGCCATCCCCAAAGGATTGGCAACATTCTCTAATTTCTGCCCTTTATTTTCTATCCTTAAATTCCAGTTCTTTATTCCTTATTATTTATTCCAATCATTTATTCTTTTGCGCAATTTACAGCTTTAATCTTTTATTTCCATATTCATAGTTGTTTATGTTTTATAGCACTTGACTTAAAAAGGAAACTCATAATCACACAGTTGGCATAACAATTCAAATTGATATTGCAAGAACCAATTTTTAAGTGCAAAAGAAAAAAAAAAAGAACAGGGGCGTGATCCGTAGTACAGAAAAAAATCCTATTTTTTTTCATAAACAAAAAAAAAAGAAAAAAACTGAAACTGCCTCATGCACTTAATAAGAATAAATTTTGATTGCCATTGTGGATTTCACTAAGAGTGATGCTGTAATTCATACCATTTTGCGCAATTGTCTTCTCTTTCTCACGGTTCCTATTTGTCTTCTTTGCATTCTTTTCAGTTGTACCTTTTCCTTGTTAGTTTTTTTCGTTTGTCTTTTCAATTCTTTTAAGTTTTGTCTAGAGTTTCGTTCCTTTCTTCAAACTTCTGAGTGATTAACTTTTGTAAAGATCGTCATGTTTGAAAATAACCCTTGGTAATTGAAATGCGAGAGGGTTTATTTAAGAACTCAAAGAGACTTGAGGGGTAAAAGGCAAGAGTGAACATTATAGAAAAAGCCTACAAAGAGTGAAACACGAGTGACAAATTCAAGAGTATAAACACGTGAGAAGAGTGGAAAGGGCCTTTCTTTTGATCTTTAAAGTTTTTCCAAAGATGAGTGGAGGAAGCATACCCCCATCCCCTAGGACAGCCCGATTGATGCGATACCTAGCCCAAGAGTTAAACAAAGGGTTAGACCAAATTGAGGCAGAATTCAACACAAGGTTGGATGAAAGGAGGTATGTCAGAAATATAGAGAAAAAGAATGGAAATCTAAAGATTATCATGAGGAAGACACGGGGTATAAAAAGAAGGATAGGAGGTTTGAAAAGAGAGATAGGGAAAAGGAAAGAATGCAAAAGAGTATGAATGAGAAAGAAAGTGTAGAGAATTTTTGGAGGGTCCTGAGTATGAGAAGTATTTGATTAGAGAATTTTGGAGGATCCGAGTATGTGAAGTATCATGAAGAAATGGGGAAGAGAAAAGAGGCAAGAAAAGATAGAAAGAGATAAACAAGAGAATGAGATCAAAGTTGAGAAAAGAAAAGAGGATGAGAAGGATCTGAAAGAAAGTATTGCAAAAGAGGGAGATAAAGAAAACCAAGAGAATGGGATTAAAGTTGAGAGACAACTTGGAAGTGAGGTGAAGAGATATGCTTGCTTAAATTTTCATGTTAATTCTTTGTCTAGTGGTGTTGAATTTATTTTGCAGGAATTTGAGGATGTGTCTCCAAAGGAGTACCCCACGGTTTGCAGCCAGCAAGAGAAAGAAGGCATCAAGTAGACCTCATCCCAAGTTCCCCTCTAGTTACTAGACCATCTTTTGGAAGTAATCCTATCCCTAGATTTGATGTTTTGTTTGATGAATTTCTTAGTTCTTACTATTTATTTGAGGTTGACTTAAAAGGTGAGTACCATCAATTAAAAATTAGTGATAATGATGAGTGGAAATATCTTTTAAAATTGGGTGTAATGCATCTAATGTGGGGATTAAGACTATATGTTCTCCTTATGGAATTGTTTCATGCAAGAAAAATTCTATTACTCAAAATATTTTGGGTGAAACTGATTATTGTTTGAAAGATTCCACACCCACATTTTCCTCTTGTGAAATTGTCTATAGATCTTATCCTCTAGCTCCTTTTTGTTCCGCCACCTTTATCTAACCTCTCTTCGTTAGTTCATAAGGAAGGCAAAGCAAATGCCAATCATGTGAGCAAAATTCGAGAACAGGTGAAGGCTGAAATTGATAAGGAATTGGAGCAAAATGCTAAACAAGCCCACCGAGGAAGAAAAAGGATTGGATCTGAAGACTTGTTTTTGACCCTGGAGGTTGTTTTGCAGGAAAATGAAGAATAAGAGACCTTCCATTTAAAGGAGGTCAAGTCTCCCTTGAAATTGGCTTTTTCTTTATAATATTTTCAATAAAACTAAGACTTTTTTCTGTGGTGTAGGGATTGGAGCTATAAATTCGAGGACGAATTCTTTCGAAGGGGGAGAGAGTGATGCAAACCAAGAATAGTGAACTTTGAGAAGAAGCACCAAGCCAATTATCAAACAAGAAGAAGCAAACTAGATTTTGTTCAAAAATTATTTTCATTGGTGGTGACATCTCCCCAGGGTTTTAGATGTATCTTGAGCCGTAGATATCCAATTGAGGCGTTCTTTGATGTGCTAGAAAGATAAGGAAATTATCTACAAGTCGTATTTCAAGCTCAAACACCAAATTCGGCCTCTATCATGGATAAAAAGAGGCTCCAAATGTAACCCAAATTTCTACACTGGTTTCTCTTTTAATTTGGTCTTTCTTTTGTGTTTTTTTAGCAGCCTTGTACTGGGCTTGGCTCTTGCACTAGGTTTAGCCTCCTTAGGCAATTTAGTTCGTCCATTTTCGCTTCTTTAACTTCTGAATTTACGAAAATGTTAAACTACAAAGTTGTTCATGACATCTTGAACTTCAATTTTAAGTTAACAATCAATTAATTTGAATGCGAATTGAGTGAGATATCGATGTTTGTATCTGACTGAATTTCTGGGCCTGAAACAGCATATTAAATCTATTTGATTCTGCTTGTTTATTCTTGTCTTGGCAATAAAAATGCATTGATAACTGAGTTTGGATTTCAACCAAAGATCGAATTTAACAAAATGACTACCCACATCAAAGTGGTTGTCATCATTTGGCATCAAAGCTATGGTTGATGTTGAAATTCTGCTTGCATTCATTTATTCATTTCAATTTCTGTTCACTTCTTCTTCTTCTTCTTTCAATTCTGTCCAGTTTGGCATTTCTTTGAATTCGTGAGTTTGTCTAACTGATTTCTTCTTTTCCTGTCCAGAAAATACAACAAAAGGTTTCATCTTTGAAGGTTGCACAAGAAAGGAATTAAAAAAAAAAAGGAATCAATTGCTGTCTAGTTTTACAAAAAAAAAAAAAAAAAAAGAGCCAATTTTTTCCCCTTATAAAAAAATTCAAAAAAAAAGGAGAAAGTGCAGACCCTTTCTTATTTTCTTGGACAAGTCCATTATGTGCTTCTCTTTTCTTCATAGACAAACTCATATTTCTTCAATTCTGTTCTTATTTGCTTTTCTGCTTGCGAGATTGATTGTTTTCTTGTGTTGTTTATTTTTGACTCTCTAAAGAACTCAAAGAGAGCATATTAGCGGTAAAAGGTAAGAGAGTAACACTAGAGAAAAAGCCAACAATTGAGCGAAACACGAGTGTACACATAATTGAGTGATACACGTGAGAAGAGCGGTGAGGGCCTTTTCATTACTTGTTAGTTTTGTAAAATTGTTTTGGATTAAGCATGGCAGATAAATTAGAACTCCAATTGCAAAACTTTGCAAGACACATGGAGAAACTCTTCCAAGAACGTAGTTATATGTTGACACAGTGTATGTTGAAACATGGGTATCTTGACAAGCTTGAGATGAGAACTATGAAGAGACATAAGGATTCTGAAAAAGAAAGAAAGCATAAGGAATATGAGCGAGAAAGAAAGGGTTGAGAATTTATAGAGGGTCCTGAGTATAAGAAGTATTTGATTAGAGAATTTTTGGAGGATCCAAGTATGTTAAGTATCATGAAGAAAGGAGGATGAGAAAAGAGGCCAAAGAAACAAAAGAGGGCCTTGAAGAAAAATAAGACATCGGAGAAAGAGAGTGAAAAGAAAATTGAAGGCAGAAATAAAAAGAATAAGAATTATGAGGAAAAGAGTCAAGAACTAGAGAGAAAAGAGAATGCTCAAGAGCGAAAAGAATGGAAAAACAAAGAGAGAAAAATTGAGATCATTCTCCCAACAAAGTGTACAAACTCTCTCATAATTTCTTTTATCTTTGATGATTCTCTTGTGCAAGAACTTGAAGAAGTGTCTCCAAAGGAAGAATGGCAGCAAACTATTCAAGTGGAGAAAAAAGAGAAAATTGAGTGCCCAATTGAAAGTCTCTTGAAACAAGAAAGGAAGGTTAATGAATCAAAGTTGGTGCTTGAGGGTGATTGGCCAAAGGTTCCTCAAAAGGATGCTTGCAAGGAAATTATCGGTTTGAACCCTTGCATCTTTGTGTCTTCTACTACGTTCATTGATATATCTCTTGTCAAATTGTTTGCGAAGTCTCTTCCTCCTATGCTTGATAGGTTTGCAAATTTGCATGTTGAAATGCCTAACTTTTGCTATTCCCTTAACCCTAGCTTGAGTGTTGAAACCATGAGGCATGAAGTGTTTAATCCATCCTATTCTTCTAAACTTGATTTGAGAATTATGAGCCAAGACTTGAAAGAATTCCTTGATAAATGTGTTGTTGTGCTTTCTAATGCTAACTTGGTTCATGACAACAATCTTGAAGAATGTGTTGGATTTCTTAAGAAACATTTGTTTGCCAAGTTGGACACTTACTCTTTTGTTAAAAATAAAATTAGCATTTTAAGGTTTCTTATGGGCACTAATTGTTTGCATGTGGAATTAATTGATGGTTACACTACCACATCTCTCCTCACTCTACCAAATTTTTCCAAACCTTTTATGCTTCCATATAATGCTCCTAAAGTGTTTGAAAGGGTTGTTTTGTCTCAAAAAGAATCATCCTTAGTTTGTGATAAGGAGAATATCCGTAAGGCCCAACTTGCTTTGGAGCCTTTGCAAAGACAAAGTATTTTCTCTCTTGTCACCATGTCCAATCCAAGAAAGGTAAATTTTGTCCTTAATCTCAATTTCAAGAGGTACAACTTCCTCATTACTTCTAAAATTCCTTTTCTTGAAAATGAACATGTTGGGTTGCTGAATGCAAAAAGTGGAATTGTGTTTCGCCTATGGGGTACATTTGGTGATTTCTCACAATTTCCATTTGACCCGGGTGGGAAGGTTAACTTCTTCTTTCATGTCCTTCACTTGTAATTTTTTCTTCATATAGGCTGTGCTGGAACTAAAATTTGAGGTCAAATTTCTTCCAAGAAGGAGGGGATGATGAAGACCTGAAGTGCAAGGATGAAGAATCATTACATGGCATAAGTGAATCTATGATAAGGGCATGACAAGAAAACAAAGGAGGGCTGCACACTAATTTGGCCCAAACTTATCTAGCTTATTTTTGTTTTAAATAAAGTTGTAATAAGCTCATGGGCTGCATGTTGCATTTTGCGAAAAAGGCCCAAAGACACTTGTTTGAATTTTTGGATTTTTGTTGTTTGGTTTGAGTGTTTGTTTGCTATAATCTTTTTTGGATAAGAGTAGTAAACAAATCAGCAGTATTTTTTTGTGAATAAATAGCACAACATTAAGGGTTCTTGGTGGTTACAAAAGCTAAGGAAGAAATGCATTGAATTGGAAGACATGTGGGAACAAACTCTTCATTGTTGGCTTCAATGCATCAAGCCTTATGAAGGAATCTTCCTAACAGCTATATTGAGAGCTTAATTGGCGATAATATAGTGTGGAGAAGGTGCTGGACAACTCCCTAAAGACAAATGAATGCACCAGACAAAGAAACAAATGTGTAGGTATTAAAATGGCTTAAATACCATTTTGGTCTCTTAACTTATTTTTGAGATTCAATTTGGTCCTTTAACTATTTTTTTGACCAAATAAGTCCTTTAAGTTTTTAAGTTGGGCCAAATAGGTCTTTTTCGACCTTAAGTTTTTAAGTTGGGCCAAATAGGTCCCTTAAGTTTTTAAGTTGGGTCAAATAGGTCCTTTAAGTTTTTAAGTTAGGCCAAATAGGTCTTATGTGGCAATGACTCATTTGGCCCTACTTAAAAACTTAAAGGACCTATTTGACCCAACTTAAAAACTTAAAGGACCTATTTGGCCTAACTTAAAAACTTCAGGGACCTATTTAGCCTAACTTAAAAACTCAAGGCCAAAAAGGACCTATTTGGCCCAACTTAAAAACTTAAAGGACTTATTTGGCTCAAAAAATAGTTAAAGGACCAAATTGAACCTCAAAAATAAGTTAAGGGACCAAAATGATATTTAAGCCTATTAAAATCATTCATATTTTATAATTCACTCAAGCAAGAAGAAGAAATTCGCAAGAAGATGAATACTCTCACAAGTGTCTGCATCCGGTTTACTTGAGCATCTGGTATATGCACTACAAGCGAGAGTCCGGTATAGCAATACTTAAGCCAAATGGAACTTAATCTGTAGCAAGCGTCTTATTCATTCTGAGCAAGCATCTGGTTGATTAATGAAACACGTGCTAGTCCGTTTATTCTTTCTGCTCTCTACCTCATCTATTCTGGAACTTATTTCGAATTTGATTTTGTGCGCACAATTCTATGTACGAGGAATCAAAGGTGACACCTTTGGGATAAGACAAAATTCGTACACTACAAATGATCGAAAAGTAAATAATACAAAACGGTAAAGTGTACTATTCTGAAATTCTCTGAAAAGGAAGAAAAGGACTTTTTTTTTTTGAAATTTCATCACTCAATGATTTGGAGCTGTGTATTTATGCAACGGTAATATCCTCAAGGAATTCTATAAATACTCCAGGCTCTCCATTGAAGAAGGCTGCTAGAAACGACAGAACTATTGAAAAGTTATTACTCTGTGAGCAACCAAAGTTTCTGTGCCAAGAACTCTGAGAACCAAGAACTAAACTTCAGAGTCTTATATTCTTTCTTTTAGAAATTAATTTTCATTGTGCTTAAGTTTTTCATCTTCTCTAGTTGAGAGTTATTTGATTGTATTCAAAACTTCTTTGTGAAACTTGTATTGCCTCGTATCAAGCTTTTTTCCTCAAAGGCTCAAACTTATTGAGTTGTTTTGAGAAGTTAAGAGTATTGTCAAGTTTGTGACAGTAGAATACTCTTAAGGAATTTGTAATCAATGTGATTATAGTGAAAATCCATCAGGAACGAAGGGACAAGACGTAGCTACCAGGTTGGTAGTGAACTAGTATAAATCTTTGTGTCTCTTTCTTTATTGCTTTGCCTTTACTTCAGTCATGCAAAGAAAATCAAGTATTCACTGATTTCAACTCAGTGTCCGGTACTTTCCCAGTATCCTGTTATAAACGTTTTTCAAACAAACCCATTTTCAAGCGTGTTTTAACTTAAAGTTTACGAAATTTTTTTAACACAATTCAATCCCCCTTCTTGTGTTCACGTTCAATGTGGCATCCTATGATTGGACTAACATGGACCAAATGTTGGTCCAATGAGGTGTTGACATGTGGCGGCACGTGATTGGACCGTTTGGAGTGAGAATCCTTCACGACGAAGCAAACAGTGGACGAAGCGCTTGGAGTAGCGCTGGAAGCGTAAGCCACAGTGCTGGAAGTCTTTTTAAACAAGATCAAGATAGATTCCAAGGATACTAGATCCTCTGGTCATTCAGATGCAGAGAAAGCAAAAATTGAAGAAGTTGGTGAAATAAGGAAAGTTTGGGACACCAACCTAGCCATTCAGCGCTTTAATGACATGCTGCAATGTGCTGTCATAAGACCTCCAACCCTGCTGGAAGCTGCATGGTAAAAATCCAGAAAATACATCAAAGGGTGCCTGCCAAATGATGAGTTCTACGTGATAGCTCAAGAGAAAAGCAGATATGGTTAAAACTGTCTCAAGGAGTTCTCCTGGAACACATCAAGAAGTCTACTCGGAGATGGAAAAGGGCTATCTCTTGGCCTAAACCTACACAAGCTCCTGCACAAGCTGAATGGATTCCAGAACCTCTTTCTGATGAACCTGTTACCATTTCAAGAGCTTAGTTCAACTACTTTGTAAAAGTTACAAGAAGAGTTGAGCGTCGTGAGAATGATGTCCAAAGCTTGTTGGATCGCCTAAACCAAAACCTCCCACCTCCTTAGTTTTCTTTTCTTTTAAAACTCTCATGTATTTTCTTTGTTGTTTGGCTCTGATACTACAGTTTTTTTTTTATATAATCAGTTGTTTCTGAATTCAAATTTTTCTCACTCATTACTTTTGTTCTGACTATGATGTGTTTTACACTCTTTTTGTCTGATGACAAAATAGGGAGTAAAAGATAAGGCTTGATGAATGTCAAAATAGTACGTATCATGCATAACATAGCATCATTAACCATGCATAACATAGCATCATCTACTATCCTCTGATATAAACGAAATGATTTTAAGCATATGCTCTCTAATACTATATCATATTGATGCTCTGATACCTGGAAATGCTCTGATATATGGATATATTTTTGAAATAAGTATTCATGGGAGACCCTTTTAGTTATTTTTGAAAATAAATTGTTCATCAACCTTGGATATCTGTCATCATCAAAAAGGGGGAGATTGTTGGAACCTAAACGATTAACAAATTTAGACCCTCAATAATTTTGACGATAACAAACTATCTGTGTGAGAACAATTTACCTTTTGATATGTCTTGAAGTGTGTAGGAATTAAAATCATTCATATTTATAACATCACTCAAACAAGAAGAAGAAGTTTACAAGAAGATGAATACATTTTTGCTGTGTTTGCATCCGGTTGGCCCTTAGAATTTGGTATAAGAAATCAAGCGAGCTTCCGGTTATCTAAGATTGGGACACGTGGAACTTAAGCACCACAACAAGCGTCCTATGCATTTGAGGGAGCATCTGGTTTCTTTAATGAATCACATGCAAGTCACGCTTATCTTATCTGCTCAATACCTCAGCATATCCTGGAATAAATTCAAATTCGATTAGTGCACTCAATTTTATGTACGAGGAATCAAATGTGACACCTTTGGGATAAGACAAAAAGTTCATACACTGTGTGCCAGGCTGCAAATGATTGAAAAGTAAATAGTACAAACGGTCATAAAAGTGTACTATTCTGATATTCTCTGAAAAGGGAATAAAGGATATTTTCAAATTACCTCACTCATTGAGCCGAATTCTTCTACAACGGTAATATTCTTTGCCAAGTTCTTTGCGAACCAGAACCTGAACTTCAGCGTCTTATTCTTTCTTTTAAAAAGTTATTTTCCTGTTCTTAAGTTTTTCATCCTCTCTTGTTGAGAGTTTTTGATTGTATTCAAATCTTCTTTTTGAAACTTGTATTGTAATAGGCTATTTCCTCAAATGCTCGAACGTACTGAGTAGTTTTGAGAAGTTAAGAGTATTGTCAAGTTTGTGCCAATAATACTCTTAAGGAAACGTGTAATCAGTGTGATTATGGCGGAAAATCCTTCAGGAACGAAGGGACTAGATGTAGCTACCAGGTTGGTGGTGAACTAGTATAAATCTCTGTGTCACATTCTCTTTTGCCTTATCTTTACTTTTGTCTTGCAAAGAAAAATCATTTTTCACAGTTTTCATTTCAGCATCTGGTTCACGTTTCAGCGTCCGATAACCAAAGTTTTCAAAAGAACTTGTTTTCAAGTTATTTTTAACTTAAAGTTTGCGAAAAGTTTTCAACGCAATTCAACCCCCTTCTTGTGTTCACGTTCAGTTGGTTCCAAAGCTCGGCCTCTTAGTTGAGCACTTAACAGTGTGAGAGGAAAAGATCCTATCTTTACAAACATGTATAAAGAAGGTGGCCAAATGAATCATCCTCCTCTATTTACTGGAGAAAAATTTGATTACTTGAAGGACAAGATAAAATCATTCTTTGAATCTCAACAACTAGAGTTGTGGGATATGATTGAAAATGGGTACCTTATTCCCACTACTGCTACTTGTGCTATCTTATCTAGAGAAGAATGGAATAATAATCAGAAAACGAGATATCACCTGAATCAAAAGGCTAGATATATTCTTATCTGTGCTATGGCAGAAAAAGAATATGACAAATGTTGTAAATTTGAGACTGCCAAGGAAATCTAGGATTTCCTTGTTTTGTCTTACGAAGGCTCTGCCCAAGTAAGAGAAACAAAGGCTAGCATGTTGGTTCGCCAATATGAGTTATTCAAGAAGGAAGAAGGTGAAAACATTTAGACAATGTTTGGAACATTCCAAACTCTTGTTCATGGGTTAAAAGCCCTTGGAAAAGTCATACAACACTTGATCATGTGGGAAAGATCCTAAGAAGTTTGACTAAGCAGTGGAGACCTAAAATCACTAGTATACAACAAGCTAAAGATCTCAATACTCTACGACTTGAAGATCTACTAAACTCTCTAAAAGCTCATGAACTTGAGCTAAATGAAGAGGAACCTGTGAAGAAAAGTAAATTTGTTGCTTTGAAAGTCAACAAACATAAAGCCAGTTCTTCTAAAGCCCTTCAGGCCGAAGAAGAATTAGAAGATGAAGCAAATGTTGAGGATGAAGCAGAGGCAAATGTTGCTGTCATGGCAAACAAAGAATCAGATTCTGAAGAAGAAATTGAAGAGGAAATCAATGATTTTTACTCTAAGCTTCAAAATGCATTTGATGAACTTCTTAAGAATTCCTCCACTCTCTCCATTGAGTACAAAGCTTTGAAAAAAAAGTTTTCAAAATTATCAAAAGAATTTCAAATTTTAAACAATGAAAACTCAAAATTCAATGAAGAGAACCAAAAGCTGAAAGTTGAAAATCAGCGTCTGGTAGCTAATCAGCGACTGGTTGCTGAAAGCTCACAAGATGAAGGAAATCCTAAATGCAAATCAAATGAATATGAATATGCCTTTCAAAAATTTCTTGCAAAGAGTGTAACTCGTAGCAAACAAGCTTCAATGATTTAGGGTGTCAGTAAAATGACAACTCAAGGTCTTGGATACAAATCAGATGACCCTACTTTACAAAATGAAAATCTTGCATCTGATGAAACCAAAGATCACAGTGAAATCTTGCATTACACATACTGCAATAAACAAGGCCATTTGAAAAGTGCATGTACTACTTTCGAAATAAAGAAGGACAAGTATCCTTCTAGAATTAACAAGAAAGGACCCAAGAAGATTTGGGTACCTAAAGATAAAATAGTCTATGTTGTAGATATGCTTAGCAACAAGATCAACACACCAGTCTTGGTACTTAGACAGTGGATGCTCGTGTCACATGACGGGAGAAAAGCATATGTTCCAAGAGCTAAGACCTGGAGAAGAAGAATTTATTGGTTTCGGTGGAAACCAAAAAGGTAAAATAGTTGGAATTGGACGCATTGGTAAAGGCTCTTTTCCCTCTATTTATAATGTTCTTTATGTTGAAGGCCTGAAGCATAATCTACGTAGCATAAGTCAATTATGTGACAGTGGTTATGACGTCATTTTTACAGAAAAAGGCCATCTAGTAAAAAATAAGAAGGATGGCTCTGTATTCTTTACTGCAAAGAGGAAACAAAACATTTACAAAGTTGATCTTTCTGAACTTGCAAAACAAGATGTCAAGTGTCTTATGTCTGTCAATGATGAGCAATGGACTTGGCATAAAAGATTAGGTCGTCCCAGCTTGAGATTAATCTCAAAGTTAAACAAGCATGGTCTTGTTAGAGGCTTGCCAAATCTTAGATACCAATCTGATGCTCTATGTGAGGCATGTCAAAGAGGAAAAAAAGTTAAAACTTCTTTTCATTCAAAAAATGTTGTTTCAACCTCTAGACCACTTGAGCTTCTGCATCTTGATCTTTTTGGTCCAACAATGACAACCTCTTTGATAGGAAAGAAAATGGTTTAGTTATTTTAGACGATTATACTAGATGGACATGGGTTAGATTCCTTGCCCACAAGGATGAGTCTTTTAAAGTGTTCACTGTTTTCTGCAAAACTGTTCAAAATGAAAAAGGTAATTGTATTTCTTCAATTAGAAGTGATCATGGGGGAGAATTTGAAAATGAAAACTTTCAAAAATTTTGTGAAGAAAATGGTATCTCCCACAATTTCTCCTCTCCTAGAACACCACAACAAAATGGTGTTGTAGAAAGGAAAAATAGGTCCCTCTAAGAAATGGCCAGGATCGTGATCAATGAAGTGTCATTGCAAAACATTTTTGGGCAGAAGCAGTAAACACGGCTTGCTATATTCAAAATATAGTATACATAAGACCTATTTTGAAAAAGATTCCATACGAACTGTGGAAGGGTAGAAAACCCAACATTTCTTATTTTCACCCCTTTGGATAGGATCAACTTGGTAAGTTTGATTCCAAAGATGACAAAGGTATCTTTTGGGGATACTTTGAAAGATTAAAAACTTTTAGTGTATGCAATAAAGAATCCATTATAGTGGAAGAATCTATTCGTGTCATGTTTGAAGATAAGAAGTCTGACACAGAAACGTTAGAGCTGGATGAGTTATTTTTAGGTTTAGACATTAGTGGAGCAACTAGTAAACATGCAAACTCAGCATCTGATGGTGACAACCAGACACGGGAACTCAACACAATCAGAAGCTCAAGCCAGAAAGAGTTGGAAATTCAAAACCCATCATCCAAAAGATTAAATCATAGGACAACCTGGAGATAAAGTAAGAACAAGATCATCTTTTAAGGAGCATGCAGATCTTGCACTACTCTGTGAGATGAAACCTAAAACGATTGATCAAGCAGTGAAAGATGAAGGTTGGATTTTAGCTATGCAAGATTAGCTAAATCAGTTTCAACGCAATGATGTTTGGAATTTAGTCACTCTACAAGAAGATAAACAAGCTATTGGCACGAAATGGGTATCTCGCAATAAGCTTTATGAAGATGGAAAAGTGGTAAGGAACAAATCAAGGTTAGTTGCTCAAGGTTATTCACAAGAAGAAGGTATAAGCTCCACTGAAACCTTTGCACCTATTGCAAGGTTAGAAGCAATTCATATTTTACTTTCATTTGCTGCACACAATGAGATAATTCTTTATCAAATAGATGTCAAGAGTGCTTTCTTGAATGGTTTAATAACTGAGGAAGTCTATGTGAAATAACCTCCTGGTTTTGAAGATATTGAATTTCCTGAACATGTCTTTAAATTAAAAAGGCACTATATGGTCTTAAGCAAGCTCCTAGAGCTTGGTATGATAGACTAAGTTCCTTTTTAATGGAAAATGGTTTTACAAAAGGACGGGTAGACACTACTCTGTTTAGAAAAAAAAACTTCAAACAAGCATTTTATACTTGTACAAATATATGTTGATGACATTATTTTTTATGCTACTAACACTACAACATTTTAGGTCATCAACAACACCAAAAAATCGTTGTCTTTTGATACGAGAATGGTTTTCTCTACTCTTTTGGCAATGGTTTTCTCAACTTAAAGACAACGCTTTTTGAATACCGTAGTCCAAGGTGTGATTTAGAGAGCGGTTTTAGAATTTCACAACGCCAACGGTTTTTCACCGTTGCTAATTGAAACCGTTGTCATTGACGTGCTTTAGAAAATGATTTTGGAGTAGCTAACCCAATGGTTGTGCACCGTTGTCATTTGTGCGTTTTAGAGAACGATTTTGGAGTAGGCTGTAACATCGTCAATTTTCTAAACCTTTCTTAGTACGTGATTATATGCGATTAAGTGTAATTGTGTGTGCCTAGGAGTGTTCTGTGGAGTTTAACAGTGTACTTTGGTGTTCAGTGGTGTATTCGCTACCTGTGCCCTTGTGTAAGTGTAAGTATGAGGCTAGTGAGGTTGTGAAGGTTATAGAGAGGTGGAGAAGTGCTTGATAGGGTTTTAGCAATAGTCTTAGAAGCCTCAGAGAATTTGAGAGCAATTAGAGTTAGGATTAGGGTTTTGGTGTATTCGTAACCTAGAGCGAGTGTGAGCTTTCGTTCAAGTAATTGGGATTATAAATCCTTAATTTTGGGGTCAACTAGATGTCCTATGTGTTTAGAATGAGGTTTAAGTGTTAGGGTTTGAAGTTCTGGGTGGTACGAGCATCGGAATCGAATAAATCACGCGAAAACAGACCGGACAACACAGGTGCGCGTGACTAGCTTTAGGGCACGCGTGGCGTGCGCTAGACCACGATGGACCATCAGATCCTTATCCGTCCGTGACACGTGGCACTTTGTGATTGGATCAACGGTTAGTCCAATGAGGTGGTGACACGTGGCAAGCATGCGTAGGAAGACTTCACCGCGAAGAAAGGACAATTAGAGTGAGCTTGATCGCGCGTGGCGTGCGCGCAGAAGTGCCGAGGGGCACACGTGACACACGACAGTGTTGGGAAAACCTCTATATAAGGCCATTTTACACTTCCTGTCATTTCCTTTCAGTTCCTACTTCTTCCCCGACGACTTGAAGCTTGTAAACAGGTCTTGAAACACCATGAATGAGTTCTCTTGAGTTTGAAGTGTGATTTCAAGCCATTCCAAGTGCCAGTTCATCAATCTGATCATACTGATTCGTCTATTTCCGTTCGTGGTTTCTAAGGCTTATCTCCTATCGCCATTTTGTGGAGGTAAAGCTAAGTTCCTTGGTAAACTCCTGACCTTGGATGGTGATTCTAGTCCCTCAATTGCTGTTCTTCGTGTTTCAGGTTTTGGTGCAAGTTTGGCTACCGAATAAGTTAGGAGTTGATCCAGGACTGCAAATCTTTCTATTGATGAGCATAGAGTCATGTGGTAGGACTCTGTCCCAGAGTCTATACTTTTGATTTCGATTCACCGTTCATTTTGGTTTTGGTCCCTAACAGTGTATCCTTCATAATTTGGAGTTTGGTGCGTAATTTCAGCTGCTGTAAGTGCAAGGAAGCACTTCAAGCTTAGAATTTCGTGGCTGCCATCTGTAGTGTGGTAATACTAGAACCATTTCCATACTTTCCATGAATTATTCGTCGTTCGTTCGTTGTCCATATTCTAATCTGGCAGTGCTTTTGTGTTTCCGGTGAAATGTGGACTCCGTGGGCGTGCTCAGTGGAATTTTGGACTAGTTTAGGTGGCTGAGGCAAAGATGGCAGAACCGTATATGTGTGTGGTGTGGAAGTGTGTTTGTGACCTTTGTTTCCTAAGTTCGTGCGTTTGTGAGTTCGTGAGTAAGGCTTATCGTTAATTGGAGCTAAACAGGAGTTTTTCCAGGTGAGGAGGATGAAACCTTAATCACCAGTATTTCAAGTGTATGATATGATCTTTAACATGTGTAGGGTACCTCAAACCCTAATAGGGTTGATGTCAGTAACACCTAAGGATAGGGGTTACGGTCTATGGTGTCTAAGGATAGGTGTCGTATACCCATTAACCAACATAGGATTGATTCATGATGTTTATGGATGATTGATAACATGCAATATTAAGGTAGATGACTTGATAGTATGACACTGGATTGGTGTATGCATGATGATGTGAGTATGTGTGATTGCCTGCATGATTAATTGATAAGATGATAGTAGTGGATCGCCTTATGTGACAGTAGGATTGATTCGTGTATTGATCGAGAGAGTATGATAACATGTGATGCCTGATAACATGCTTGGGTGTATCATGGTGCTATAACATGTTGTTCATGTGCTATTTTATGATAACATGACGTGTTTGGTGCTCTGCTCTAGTGTGTTGTAGCAACTGTTAATATGTAATGACGTACGGTGTATTGTAACATGTTGATTAGTTATGTAGACCCTCGTAGTTAGAGGGAAACCTTTCTACAATTGGGAGAGGTACTCTTTTGTTTAAGGTGCCTATGTTGTAGTTGCGTTGTTTAGTTGTTTAAAGGAGAATAGCTCATGATTGGATGAGTGTTGTTCCCACTGTTGGGGAATAGTACTTCTCGATTATGATCTATTGACCTATATGTTGGCAGATTCAGTTGCATATGTTGTAGTTGTATTGTTTAGTTGTTTAAAGGAGGATAGCTCATGGTCGGGTGAGTGTTGATCTCACTATTGGGGATCAGTGTCAAAAATAGTTGAGTACGATGTGCCAGGTACGAAAATTATTGAGTACGGTAGCTTGGCATACTCCCTGATGATGATCTATTGGCCTAAAAGTAGATAGACTTAGTTGCATATGTTGTAGTGGTGATGAACCATGTGAGCCTATGCACAAGTCTTCACTGTTGAAAGAGTGCTGATCTTAAGTAGGGGGTTAATGTCGGAAATAGTTGAGTACAATGTGCTAGGTGTGAAAATTGTTGAGTACGGCAGCCTAACATACTCTCCAGTTGTGAATTCTTGTGGATTTCCCGACATTTGTATAGATTGAGATGAGCATGTTATTGTGTTGTATACTACATTGTCTCCCACTGTATGGTGTTTTATGAGTTTCTTACCTATTCTCTATATTCCTGTGTATCCTTGTATTGTTGTTTTGAGATTAAAAGATGGTGAGTCCGTAGCTGTTGGCGGGAGCATTGAGGAGATTAATATTGACCAAGGTGGAAGATACTCTTGGCGAGGTTATTGATGTCTAGGAGAGACTATTGAGTCTCCTATAGGTTTGTACCACGGCCAGTGGAAAATCTGTTGTTTCTATTAATGCACTTTGATATGAATACTTTGGTATTAAATTCCTATATGTTTTCAAGTGTTTGAATAAAGTTTTAAATTTTTCTAATTTTTGGCTTATTGGATTTAGGTGTCACATAGGCTATGCTTGCTACAAGAAAACCGTAGTTATTGGTGTGTTTTAAAAAACGATTATGTTGTGAGCTACACAAACGGTTTGTCTCCATTGGCATCCGAAAATCGTAACAGTTGCTATACAAGCTTGAAAGCGCGCTATGCCAACAGTTTTTTGTTAGAAAAACATTGCGTATGTGTCAGCTATAAGTTGAGTTAGAGAACCATGTTTTAAGTCACAACAATGATTTTTCCTTTAAAAATATACATTTTCTCTTATAATAAAATGATTTTGATTATAATTATAGAGAATATTTTGTCAAACAAGCAAATAGTTTAATATAAAGATATAACTTTATATATCTATATAAAGAAAAAAAACATTCATTAATCATCAAGTAATGTAGTCACTAAAATTGTACTGTGATCCCAAAGTAAAATCGTGATAACAAAATCAAATACTTGGATCTTAAATGTATTTCCTAAGATATAATTTCAGTCATCATTCATCACTACCAAATTACATTTTCTTCGAAATAAAATTTCATGTCACTTAACCATCAAGATCTATGTCTTCATCTTCTACTTCAAAATGTTGACCTTCTCCATCTATGCCACCATTATTCATCTACAAAATAAAAATAGCATAATCAAAAAAGGTATATGTGAAAGAAACAGTGTCATGACAACTAAATGATTTTGGGTTCAAATATCACAAAGTTTTCATCTTTCCTGAGCCAACAAAACATGCAACCATATCATCAAACCATCAAAAACTCAGCACCTAAACCTCACAGAAAAGGAATAGAAACATGAAGACTTGCTTTTATATAAAATCACCTCAAAATTCAAACAAGATTGTAACCTAGAAAAACTCTCTTAGTCATTTTAATCTTTATTATCCTAAAACTCACAAAACAGATGCTACACCAGTTTAGGTTCAAAATCACAAACACGTGCTGATTTCACATCACTAAATCTTTAATGAGTTTTTCAGCTCCAAACAGATTCACAAGCATGCATGCAACATGAATTTAGACAGAAATTGATCTAAAAAACTCAAGAACACACATTTCTGGCAAATGTTTTTCCTGAATTATTTTCACCAAGCAAATGAAGTCTGATAGCAACCAAAATTTACATGCACATCGCCAACACATATACAAGTATTTTCATATTTTTATTTGAATTTTTATCAATAAATATTTCCAGAAAATTCATGCAACTTACTGTTTTTACCAAGAATTTTTCCAGCAACCTTTTCACACACAATATATATTCCAGATTTTTTTTTGACATGGTAAAACACGTCGAAAGTTTACCAAATTTAACAGTAATCATCCTAACATATTAAAGATTAATGGCATATTTTTAGTTTGGCCAGAATCAACCCATTACAAAGTATAGAAATCCAGCAATTATTTCACCCATTATCGACCCATGCCAACAAACCCGTCAAATTATCAAGCAATGCAGAATTTTAAAAGGGAATTCACATGTTAAATCAATAACCAAGTAGGCATACCAAATTAACAATAGTGCAGAATTTTAGCATACAATTTACACACTAATTCATCAAACCAAGTAAGTACACCAAATTTACAATAGGGCAGAATTTTACCATGCAATTTACATATGAATTCATCAAACCAAGTAAGCACGCCAAATTAGCAATAGTGCAGCATTTTTTTGTAAGGATTCACATACCAAATACCACACCAATTTGAACCTTTAATTCAACAACACAATGTAGAATTTTTATACACTTGTTTCACATCCAATTGCATTCCAATACATGCATCTCCTCTATCCCTTTAGGGCAGAATTTTATACTAAATTTCATGAAAATACTACTTCTAAGCAAGCATACAACAAGTCCTCACAGTGCAGGAATTTATTTCTCAATTGAACATGCATAATTAACTCCAAATCATGCATCCTAAAAATCAACTCCTGTGCAAATGAAATTGGACAGATGAAACAACAAAAAGCAAATAATTACAAAAATGTGGACTGAATTCTTAACACATCTTATTGTTCTTTTTAATCAGAATTTAAGAAGGATGCTGACATTTATAAAAATATGTTTTTGTCGATTCATATCCACCTATTTGTACTGAAAAAATTGCCTATTCACCTAAAGCATGCCAACTTAAATATGAAGGGCTTATTTCTAAGATAAATTTCTTCTGCTTTGGTTTAAATTAAACTGTCGAAAAACTCCTCTAATACATTATTATTTTGTTCACATCATTTTGCAATATGAACTTTTATTGCATGAACTTGGAGCAACTCTTAGTAAGGTCACGAGTCATAAAACGGAAGCGAAGAAAATAACAAGGTAGTAGTTGTAACACCCCGTTTCCGGAGCGCTACTAAACTAGGACAACTCTAATGCAATGAATTTTTGTAAAGCGATACTCTTCTTGTCTTTTAGAAATTTTGGTAAAATTTTTTTTTATAAAGAAAAGTCTTTCGTAAAACACAATCAGAGTATCCACAGCATTTTCGAAACATGACGAAATTCTAAATGCAAAAGACTATTACAACTGAAATACAAATATATACACAACTCTCAAAAGATAACCAGTTGAAGAGTTTTACATACAAAAAAACAGTAATTAAATATACACAAGCAGGAATATACCTAAAGTATGAAGACCCTACAAGAGTAATCATGCTCCTGAGGTACTCCCGGCAGTTACCCACGCAGGGGGCTGCTCCTAAAGTAATAACCTCAACACCTAATCAACAACTATCACAAAAGACTAACAAGTCAGACTGACTGGTCACCACCAAAACCATATACAAAACGGACAGACGTCCTCAATCAACCACTACGCATCACTACCCAAGTCTTCTAACGGGTCCTCCTTAGTCTCCTCCATCAGGTCGTCTGCATCCTTGTCATTCCACCTACGCGAAAAGTCTCTAACACGCCTCCTGTACATACATCTCGGCCATAAGTGGGGCTAAACTCCAGGCCGAGGGAATTTCCATGCTCGGGAAGTCAAAGGCCACCTCCGACGAGGCCGTCATCGCCAGAATCTCCACCACGTTCGTCATCGTCTGGGTTTCCATCATCAATTGAAGGAGCCACGAGCAAGGGTCAACTTCTCAAATAAGCAATATAATAAAACACAACATAATATACGAACACCACAATTATGCATAAATGCCCTCTAATGCAACTAAGTGCCACTGTTTATGTTTCCAGAATAATGAACAACGCCCTTGAATTTCGGCCGTAGCCTTGAGCTCTTCCACTACTCTAAGAGATTCAAGTCGAAGTTACCCAACAACACGACAATGAACAACGCCCCTGAACTCCGACCGTAGCCTTGAGCTCTTCCACTACTCTAGGATATCCAGGTCAAAGTTCTAAACGACACGACAATGATTCCATAACCCCAAATGAATATATCAATGCATATGACAATTCAATCAGCATAATCAAATAATTATTTAACCATCCACATCAATTAAATAATCAGCTAGCAATAATACCAACAATACATTCCAAGCCAACAATACATTTCAATCCAACCAAACCACATCACAATCAATCATCAGCATCAATAACACAGTTCATCCCTTTGCAGTCAATGGAACTAGCAAAGAGGTAGTCAAACAAGTGTGGGGGGTTGGGGGCAGTCGCCAACCACTTTGCCAGGCCCACGAAACAATTCAGTATAAAGATTAAACAATAAAAAATAAGGGGTACGAGACCCTCACTTTGAACCCTGAGGTCCTCAGACTTCTTCGCTATACAAAATAATTTTTAAATCCTAACATGTCTAGAATAGCCCTTACCGATAGTCCACAGCTCACGTGTTAAACACGTCGCAATCCTAATCCGCACGAACAGTCCTCAAGGATCCTAACAACGCATCAAACCTTAGTACAAACCTAGTTCACCCAAACACAATTCCCTAGGCTTAGATTTATTTCTAACCCCTAGGCTCTCAAACCCAAAAAAATCTATTAGATAACAAAACACTTACACTAAAATATACACAATTTAAAATACATATTTTTAAAGAATCACCTATACTTGGAAAAATAACAAACAATTTAAAAGAATAAAGCTTTAAAGACTAAGACTCATTTTCTTTCAAACTTAAAACATGAAACAACACTACAATCAAATTCATTTTCCCAAAAGGCTTAATTAAGGCTCCACTTGGTTTTTAGGATCTCAAGGAATCTCATTCACGTTAAGTGTTTCATTGCCTTAAAGAGTAAAACAACAATTTCAATTCCAATCAAACCATTTCCATAATTTCCAAAACTTAAACACAATACCATACAACTAATAAAATGCTAAGAACACAAAAATATTTTTCCCTTCCTCAAGCCTTTTGGGCTCTCGGCCTACACACTAAAAATTAGGGAACAATTACAAATTTTTCAATTAATTAAAACCATATCATTTAATCACTTAAGTCCTTTCCAAAACATTCAATTTTTCCAAAACAAAAACCATTACACAAGTTAAATACCCAATCATAGCTCTCCAAGAACTCAAGGGTCTTCTCAAAATTTTCACAATTCTTTTCTAAATATTTTTCCAATACTTAAACAATTCTTAAACACACTAATTATAAAGCAAAGCATGACAATTTTTGCATCCGTTTTTCCTACTAACTCTCGGCCTCCCTCACCCAACTTAGAGCAAATTTTTAAATCAACCAAATCAATCAAAACATAACATTCTACACCTAATTTCTTTCCAAGGACTTAAATACCAACTTAGTCCTCATCATCAAGACAATAATAAGAGATCAAAAAGTTTGAAATCCAAGTCCAAGACTTAAAAGAAAACTCGGCCACTCTTTGAAATAAAAATTTTATATATATTTTTTTTAAACAACGTAGTCATGGAATTAGGTACAAGAACAACTCTTTTTTTTCAGCTAAACCAAATATTAGAAGATCAAAAACATCCTTTCCAAGAACAGGATCAAAGGAAACTTCTAAGATCTAAACATTAAAAAAAAACTCCTTTTCCCATGATTCTTTCTCTTAAACTTAGTGGAATCACTAAGCTTAGTTATGATCATCAAGAATCATCAAAAACAAGAACCAAAACATTATTCTCCCTCCCTTAGACCTCTCGGCCAGTGGCAAAAAAGGGAGGAGGAGGGATTTATTTTGTTCATTTCAGAATTTGGGACGTGATTTCAAGAAGAAAATAAAGATCAAAACCAAGCTTTATTTTAGAAAAACACCAACACTTCATGAACCTAGGGTTTTCAAAATCTCCATTTTTCTTGATCAATTCCAAATCAACAACAATAACAACAAATTCAAGCATTAGTTAACCATAATCATGAACTAATTACATATTCACATGAGAGATTACAAAACCCCTCTCCTTGGAGCACAAATCGGCTTAGGGTTTTAAAAAGGAATATGGGAAAAACATACTTATATCTCTCATTGTCATTATCAAGTCAAACACAAACATAAACAAGCAAGAATCAAAAGAATAACAACCTCTAATCCTATTAGGGATCCCCGCGGTTTTGGGATGCAAGTGAGAGGAAAAAATGGGTCTACATACTTACTTCAAAATGGAAAGGAAGATAGCAAGAAGAAGGAGGAACTAGAAGCTAAGAGGATGGAAGAAGTGAAGAGGAATCTTGCATGGAAGGAGTAGGTGAGAAGCCATGGAAGAAGGCTTGAGTTCTCCACACTTGGACAAGATGAAGTGAAAGTGAGAAAATGAGAATGAACACAAAAAAGGGGGGTCACGGCCTGGTACTTGAAATAAAGGGGAGAGAATTAAATTTTAATAAAACAAATGTTTAAAAGGCTTACTTGGCTTTTTCCTTAATAACATAAGAAAGGATAAATAATTCACCACGTGATCGGGGTTCATTTAAAATTTTATTTGCGGCAAAACTGCCTGGTGATTCAAAACGCGACGAAACTTCATTAGAATTTTTTGACGGTATTCGAATCATGAATTAATATAAAATATTAACTCTCAATTATAATTTGATCTTGATTTAATTAATTCACTTACTTAACGAACAAGAAATTGCTTATTGTAGCATAAATAAGACAAATTATACAATAATAACGCTAAATAACGCATCGGGAAAATACGAGTGTTACAATACTCCCCCTCAAAAAAATAGTTTCGTCCTCGAAACTACGAGTAAGATACGTACCGAGAAAAAGTTCTGGATACTGGTTCTTCATCTTCTCTTCCAGCTCCCATGTAGCATCCCCGGTCTTCTGATCCCACACGACCTTGACAAGTTGGATTTCTTTGTTCCTCAACTGCTTAGCCTTTCGGTCGACAATCCTAGCAGGTGTCGCTTCGAATGATAGGTCGTCCTTCAGTTGAATCACATCCGCTTCGATAACATGAGAAGGGTCGGAAACATATCTCCGCAACTTGAGACGTGAAAGACGTCATGAATATTTGACAAGAAAGGTGGCAAAGCAATCTGATATGCCACTGACCAATACGACGAAGAATCTGGTAGGGTCCAATGAACTTAGGAGTAAGTTTCTTGGATTTGATCGCTCGACCAACTCCAGTAGTAGGTGTAACTCGGAGGAACACATGCTCTCCCTCTTCAAACTCTAGCGGTCGGCGACCCTGGTCCGCATAGCTCTTCTGTCTACTCTGAGACGTCCGCATCCTATCTCTGATCAATTGGATTTTCTCGATAGTCTGTTGAATCATGTCTGGTCCCACAACAGAACTCTCACCATCCTGATAGCAACAAAGAGGCATCTGAAACTTACGTCCATACAGCTCTTCGTAAGGTGTCATGCCAATGCTCCGTGATAACTATTGTTGTAGGTGAACTCCACTAGTGGTAAGACATCGTCCCAAATTCCTTTGTGATCCAACGTACACGCTCTCAGCAAGTCTTCTAGTGATTGAATCGTCCGCTCAGTCTGACCATCGGTCTGAGGGTGATATGCTGAGCTAAGCTTGAGCTTGGTTCCCATCGCTTCTTGTAATGCCCTCCAAAAGTTAGACGTAAACTTTGAATCTCGATCGAAAACAATGGAAGAAGGTAAGCCATGCAGTGGCACAATCTCTACTATGTAGATCTCTGTCAGCTTCTCGACGTTGTATGTCGATCTCACAGGCAAGAAATGAGCAGATTTGGTCAATCAGTCGACGATTACCCAAATCGAGTCATTCTTCTTCCGCGTTCTTGGCAATCCTACAATGAAATCCATAGAAATGCTATCCCACTTCCACACTGGTACGTCAAGCGGTTGCAACATCCCTGCTGGTCGCTGATGTTCCACCTTCCCCTTCTGGCAAGTTAGACAGGAAGCCATATACTCTGCCACTTATTTCTTCATTCCGGGCCACAAAAAATGCTTCTTCAGATCCCGATACATCTTCGTAACCCCCGGATGAATACTCAATCTACTCTTATGCCCCTCATCGAGAATCAACTTCCTCAGTTCCGCCACATCAGGCACACACACGCGTCCGTTGCACCTCAAGACGCTGTCCGCTCCAACCTTGAATTCCGTCGTTTTTCCTCGTGCTACTAGCTCCACCTTCTCTTGTAGTAGCTTGTCATTAACTTGCTAATTTCTGATCTCGTCCAATAGTCTGTTAGAAATGGTGAGCATACCAAACTTCAGCTTTCCTGGCAACACTTCCACGTTCAACTTTAAATCTCGCAACTTGTCTAGCATTTCCAACTCCTTGATCATCAATGCAGAAGCTAAAACGCTCTTCCTACTCAATGCATCAGCTACCACGTTCACCTCCTGATGGCCTCCTTGTTGTAGAAATTGGCCATTTGCTTGACTTCCAAATAAAAGAAACTGTTGTGACTTTGTTTTTGTATTTTTGGATATAAGTGAACGAAATATGGGTAATGGAAGATGTGAATTTCGTGGAATTGGTGATAATGAAAACTGGAAATAGATTGAGAAGTTCTGAATAAAGAAAAGAACACAATTGCAAAGCAAACAACAAAAAAATGAGAAGATGGATGAATGGTGGGGGGGCAGGGGTGCCACCTTAGTCTAGTCCAAGACAAGGATAAGCCTATGAATGTGAGGATCACCACAAGAAGAGAATTTCTTGATAAGATCAATAAATTGGTCCAATCCAGAACCAAAGAGTATGAACTCAATTTTTGCTAAAATCTTTCTTGCCCTTTATTGAGACTTGCACTCCCTTTATATAATGGAGAATGCTCTTGCTGTTACAAACAAAAGAAGAGACAAAGTCTTTTCCATTTAGAGTATAAGGAATCCTAAGCTGAAATAATTAGCCTAATAAAAGGACATTACATCAGAATATTATGGCTGTTCTCATAGTCTAAATGGCACCATTAAGGAGTAGGAAACAACTTCACATTTGTTGAATGCTCTTCATGACTAGGAAGGTTTCACAACCACACATTGAATGCAATTAAATGGATGGCTGTTATGCTTTTATGGTGCTGATGGAGCATTAATCTCTTTGTCTCTTGTAACTCCCTTTGCCTTGATTGCTTTGAATTTCTTTGTCTTTCTTTGGCAGCAAGGTTTATTGACTCATTCAAACTACACAAGAGTTATTGAGAGGTGTGGGACCCCCTACTCTTTGTGCCACACAGCCACTTAAAGTGGATTAAACACACAAAAAAAAGAAAATAAATAACTTAGTGCCTTGGACCCAAATAAATCAATTGGTCACTTGCACTTTTATTCAAATAAAAGAAATAACTTGGCTGCATGTCATGCAAGTTGCGCCTCCTCCATGGCTTGTATGACAAGCATGGTTTTTGGTGCAATTACATCTTTGCCTTTGCTTGCAATTGTCTTAGTCATGAATTGGACTAAGCCTTCTTGGACCCTTCTTGCCATTGCCCTAGTCATTGGTCCTCCTAAGCTTTGAATGGCCTCTTGGTGATCCATGTCCTCATCATTCCCTCCCTCTTGAGGAGAATTCGACCTCGAATTGAAATCTTCATCACCTACATCAAATGGAGACAAGTCAGCAACGTTGAAAGTCGCACTAACACCATACTCACCTGGGAGGTCAACTTTATAAGCATTATCATTAGCTTTGGCAATCACTTGAAAAGGCCCATCGCCCCTAGGCATTAACTTAGATTTCCTTTGTGAAGGAAACCTTTCTCTCCTCATATGGATCCAAACCCAATCTCCGAGTTCAAAAGTAACCCGTTTGCGCCCCTTATTAGCACTTTTGGCATAGCTTTCATTTTTCTTCTCAATTTGCAACTTAACTTTCTCATGCAAATTTTTCACAAATTCAGCTTTTGCTTTGCCATCTTTATGCTTCAAAAGAGATGTGTTAGGTAAAGGTAATAGATCAAGAGGAGTTAAAGGATTATAACCATACACAATCTCAAATGGGGAATGGTTTGTGGTACTATGGACAGCCCTATTATAAGCAAATACAACATGTGGCAGCCATGTTTCCCACATTTTCAAATTTCTTGAAAGCACAGCCCTTAAAAGAGTAGAGAGTTACATTTACTACCTCGGTTTGCCCATCAGTTTGGGGATGACAAGTTGTAGAGAATAGTAACTTAGTTCCCACCTTACCCCACAAAGTTCTCCAGAAGTGGCTTAGAAATTTAGTGTCGCGATCCGACACTATACTTTTTGGTAGGCCATGTAGGTGCACCACTTCTTTGAAAAACAAATCAGCAATGTGGCAAGCATCATCCACCTTTTTGCATGGAATGAAGTGTGCCATCTTTGAGAACCTGTCCACAACAACAAAAATAGAATATTTCCCGTTCTTTGTTCTAGGTAACCCTAAGACAAAGTCCATGGAAAGGTCAATCCAGGGATATTCAGGAACAGGCAATGGAGTATATAAACCATGGGGCATAACTTTGGATTTGGCCTTTTTGCAGACAATGCATCTTCCACAATATTTTTGCACATCAATTTTCATGTGAGGCCAATAGAAATGTTCTTGCAAAAATTCCAAAGTCTTAGGAACACCAAAATGTCCCATTAAGCCCCCCTCATGCGCCTCTTTGACTAAGAGTTCTCTAATGGATCCTTTTGGCACACACAACCTTTTTTCTTTAAATAAATAATCATTGTGCCTAAAAATCCATTATGGGCAGCATGCACACATTCAGCATATTTACCAGAAAAATCAAGATCATGCTCATACAATTCCTTAATGTGCTCAAGACCAAAAATTTTAGTTTCAAGGGTAGAGAGTAATGCGTACCTTCTTGATAATGCATCAGCCACAACATTGGCTTTACCCTTCTTATGCTTAATCACATAAGGAAAATGCTCCAAAATTCAACCCATTTAGCATGCCTCTTATTCAACTTACCTTGTCCTTTTAAATACTTCAAGGACTCATGATCACTATGAATGACAAATTCTTTTGGCAGCAAGTAATGTTGCCACGTTTGCAATGCCCTTACTAAGGCATACAATTCCTTATCATAAGTGGAGTAATTTAGGGCAGCCCCTTTTAATTTCTCACTAAAATAAGCAATTGGATGACCTTCTTGCATCAAAACAGCCCCAATTCCAACATTGGAAGCATCACACTCAATTTCAAAAGATTTTGAAAAATTAGGCAATGCTAGAATTGGTGCTTGGGTGAGCTTTTCTTTAAGAATTGAAAAAGCTTGTTCTTGTTTCTCACCCCATTTAAAACCAATTTCCTTTTTAACAATTTCATTAAGAGGTGCAGCAATAGTACTAAAATCCTTAACAAACCTCCTATAGAAACTTGCTAAACCATGGAAACTTCTTACCTCTGTTACACTTTTAGGTGCTGGCCATTCTTGGATTGCCTTCACCTTTGCTTCATCCACATGTACTCCTTGAGAGCTCATGACAAAGCCTAGAAAAAGCGACTTCATCCGTGCAAAACACACATTTTTCCAAGTTTGCATACAAGTTTTCTTTTCTTAGCACATTTAAAACAGCCCTTAGATGAATGCAATGGTCCTCTAAATTTTTTCTATATATCAAGATATCATCAAAATATACAACAACAAATTTTCCCAAAAATTCCCTCAAAACATGGTTCATTAATCTCATGAAAGTGCTAGGTGCATTAGTTAATCCAAAAGGCATAACTAACCACTCATATAAACCATATTTAGTTTTGAAAGCAGTTTTCCATTCATCCCCTTCCCTTATTCTAATTTGATGGTATCCACTTTTCAAATCAATTTTGGAAAACAAGCATGCACCAAACAGTTCATCAAGCAAGTCATCTAACCGAGGTATTGGATGCCTATACTTACACGTAATATTATTAACAGCCCTACAATCAGTGCACATTCTCCAACTACCATCTTTCTTAGGGACTAAAATAACAGGGACAGCACATGGACTTAAACTTTCCCTTACCCAACCTTTACTTACCAATTCAGCCACTTGCTTTTGTATCTCTTGCGTTTGTTGTGGGCTGCCAGGGTAAGCTAGACTATTAAGCAAAGTGGCGTCTGGGATGAGATCAATGTGGTCCCCAATCCCTCTCAAGGGTGGCAGCCCACTTGGTACCTCCTTAGGAAACAAATCCTCAAATTCCTGCAAAAGAGAATTTATGCAATTTGGCAATTCTTGAGTGTTAGGTAAATTTTCCACCAAGACCACCTCTTTGCTAAAAAGCAAATATAGGTGCTGATTAGTGACAATAGCTTTTTAACCTCCCTTTGTCGCCATCAAATTTTCTTTCTTTTTCATCAATCTTTTTTTGTCTCTCTTTTTCTCTCTTTTTCTTTGGCGATCTTTTCTTTTTCTTCTTTTTCTTTTTCACATTTTTCTCTCAATTTTTTTTGATCATCTCTCACCTCACTTGGGCTCAAAGGAGCCAATACAATTCTTTTTCCATGATGAACAAAAAAGTACTTGTTGGTATGCCCTTCATGGCTTGCCTTTTTGTCAAATTGCCAAGGCCTTCCCAACAAGACATGGCTGGCCTCCATAGGAACTACATCACAAATAGTCACATCTTCATATTTTCCAATTGAAAAAGAAATTTCTACTTGTTCATCAACAATCATCTCAACATCATTAACAAGCCATTGAAGCTTATATGGCTTGGGATGTGGTTTAGTTTCTAGTTGGAGTTTGGAAACTAACCTTGTGCTAGCAACATTTGTGCAACTCCCACCATCAATAATTAGGGAACATACCTTGCCTTGTATGAGGCATCTTGAGTGAAATATGTTCTCCCTTTGAGTTGCATCTTCCTCCTTTACCACGGCTTCCAACAACCTTTTTATCATAAGTAGCTCTCCACTGGGTATTTGGGCCTCCTCCTCAACACAATCCTCATCATACTCTTCAACCCTTTCATCTTCCTCCTCAACCTCCTCTACAATCATAATTCTCTTGGTAGGACATTGAGATGCAATGTGTCCTAAGCCTTGGCATTTGAAACACTTAACAGCCCGGTTAGTTGAAACAACTTGAGAAGGACTAGTTGTAGTGTTTTTACCTTTGTGTCAGCGGCTTCTTTGGATGATAAAGTACCTTCACTCTTAATATTGCTCTTCCAATTTTGAGGATTGGAAGTGGTAGTGCTTCTTCTTATCTGACCCTTCCTCTTGAGTTGTTGTTCTACCCTTGTGGCTTGATGTACCAAATCATCTAATTGAACATAGTGTTGTAGTTCCACTATGTCACTTATATCACGATTTAGGCCATGCAAGAACCTGGCCATGGTTGCTTCATCATCTTCCTCCACATTTGCTCTAACTTTTGCCACCTCCATCTCCTTGTAGTACTCATCAACACTTTTGTTGCCTTGGGTGAGTCATTGTATTTTGTTGTGCATCTCTCTGTTGTAGTAAGATGGGATGAATCTCCTTCTCATAAGCCGCTTCATCTCCTCCCATGTGGCACTGGCTGGCTCATTGTGCCTTCTCCTCTCCTTTGTCAATTGGTCCCACCACACTAAGGCATAATCAGAATTCAATAGAAGCAACCTGCACCTTTTGAAGATCAGTGTAATTGTAACAGGAAAAAATTTGTTCAATTTTAGTTTCCCATTCCAAATACGTCTCCGGGTCATTTTCCCGACAAATTTTGGTACTTTTATTTTTATACCACCCAACCTATCTTCTCTAGGTTCATCACGTCTCCTTCTCCTCCGTTCCTCCTCATCACTATTATTTTGTCTGTTTTCTAATGCGTCAATTCTCTCATTTATACCTTCCACTTCCTCTTTCAAAAGTTCTCTCATTTTTGCCGTGAGGGCATCAAATAGCAAACGATTTTGAAGATCCATAACTCTGTCAGTTCTTTAGAGAAACCAGCAAATTATCAATACAAGAAATCAATTCAAATAATAATCCACACACCCAATCAGCTTGGAAAGGAAAGGTAAGAAATAAAAATTGAACACAAAGTTTGTGAGACTAGAACAAGAAAGAACTCACTCAAAAGAAAGAAAAAAAATAAAAATTTCAGAGTGTAGCAGCAACGAAGAAACACAACCAGAATTCAAGATTTTTTTTTTTTATGAATTTTCGCAATTTTTTTTTTTAAAGAATTCAGAACTCAAAGATAAGAATAGAGAAACCTGGGGATTCTTTTGAACAAAGTCGAAACCTTGCTCTGATTACCAAATGATGGCCTCCTTGTTGTAGAAATTGGCCATTTGCTTGACTTCCAAATAAAAGAAACTGTTGTGACTTTGTTTTTGTATTTTTTGATATAAGTGAACGAAATATGGGTAATGGAAGATGTGAATTTCGTGGAATTGGTGATAATGAAAACTGGAAATAGATTGAGAAGTTCTGAATAAAGAAAAGAACACAATTGCAAAGCAAACAACAAAAAAATGAGAAGATGGATGAATGGTGGGGGGGCAGGGGCGCCACCTTAGTCTAGTCCAAGACAAGGATAAGCCTATGAATGTGAGGATCACCACAAGAAGAGAATTTCTTGATAAGATCAATAAACTGGTCCAATCCAGAACCAAAGAGTATGAACTCAATTTTTGCTAAAATCTTTCTTGCCCTTTATTGAGACTTGCACTCCCTTTATATAATGGAGAATGCTCTTGCTGTTACAAACAAAAGAAGAGACAAAGTCTTTTCCATTTAGAGTATAAGGAATCCTAAGCTGAAATAATTAGCCTAATAAAAGGACATTACATCAGAATATTATGGCTGTTCTCATAGTCTAAATGGCACCATTAAGGAGTAGGAAACAACTTCACATTTGTTGAATGCTCTTCATGACTAGGAAGGTTTCACAACCACACATTGAATGCAATTAAATGGATGGCTGTTATGCTTTTATGGTGCTGATGGAGCATTAATCTCTTTGTCTCTTGTAACTCCCTTTGCCTTGATTGCTTTGAATTTCTTTGTCTTTCTTTGGCAGCAAGGTTTATTGACTCATTCAAACTACACAAGAGTTATTGAGAGGTGTGGGACCCCCTACTCTTTGTGCCACACAGCCACTTAAAGTGGATTAAACACAAAAAAAAAGAAAATAAATAACTTAGTGCCTTGGACCCAAATAAATCAATTGGTCACTTGCACTTTTATTCAAATAAAAGAAATAACCCATTGCATGTCATGCAAGTTGCGCCTCCTCCATGGCTTGTATGACAAGCATGGTTTTTGGTGCAATTACATCTTTGCCTTTGCTTGCAATTGTCTTAGTCATGAATTGGACTAAGCCTTCTTGGACCCTTCTTGCCATTGCCCTAGTCATTGGTCCTCCTAAGCTTTGAATGGCCTCTTGGTGATCCATGTCCTCATCACCTCCCCTCGATGATATTCCAAAGTGAAGTCGTAATCTTTCAAAAATTCTATCCATCTTCGCTATCGCATGTTGAGCTCCTTCTGATCGAACAAGTACTTCAAGCTCTTGTGGTCGCTGTAGACGATGAATGTACTCCCATACAGGTAGTGCCTCCAAATCTTCAATGCAAAAACCACTGCAGCAAGCTCCAAATCGTGCGTAGGATAGTTCTTCTCCTGAATCTTGAGCTGTCTTGAGGCATAAGCCACAACTTTCCTATATTGCATCAGTACGCATCCTAATCCCTGGTGTGACGCATCGCAGTAAACTTCGTAAGGCTCTTCTGGTTGAGGCAAAATCAACACAGGCGCTGTCATCAGAAGCTCCTTCAACCTCTGGAAACTGGATTCACTCTCTTCGGTCCTAGCGAATGGTTGATCCTTCCTCGTAAGTCGTATAAGCGGTGCTACGATCTTCGAGAAACCTTCAATAAACCTCCGGTAGTAGCCTGCTAAACCAACGAAACTTCTGATATCTGTTACAGTCTTCGGCTGTTCCTATGCTAACACAACTTCAATCTTGGTTGGATCCATAGCTATTCCGTCTCTGGTTATCACGTGTCCAAGAAAGTTCACCTCTTCGAGCCAAAACTCACACTTAGAAAGGTTGGCATATAGCTGCTCCTCTCGTAGTATCTGTAGTACTCGGCGTAAATGCTCTTCATGATCTTCTCTGAATACCATGTAGTATCTGTCGTCTATGAATACCACCACAAACTGATCCAAGAATGGGTGAAAGATCCTGTTCATGTAGTCCATGAATACTGCGGGCGCGTTCGTCACTCCGAATGGCATCACTAGGTACTCGTAGTGACCATATCTTGTCCTGAATGCTGTCTTGGGAATATCCTCTTCTTTCACTCGAATCTAATGGTAGTCAGACTTCAAGTCAATCTTGGAAAATATTGCAGCTCCTCGAAGTTGATCCATCAAATCATCAATATGCGGTAACGGATACCGATTCTTGACAGTAACTTTATTGACTTGACGATAATCCACACATAATCTTGACCGTCCATCCTTCTTTTTCACCAGCAACACTGGAGCTCCCCAAGGCGACACACTCGGTCGTATGAACTGCTTCGACTCCAAGTGCTCAATCTGAGACTTCAACTCTTTCATCTCGGCTGGAGACATCCGATAGGGCGCTATAGAAATCGGTCCTATTCCTGGAAGCAAATCGATGGAGAATTCGATTTTCCTCGCTGGCGGTAATCCCGGCACATCTTCCGGAAAAACATCTGAGAAGTCGCAAACCATAGGAACATTCTTCAAATCGAGCTCTTGAGAAACTTTTGAACTAGCCAAATACATGTATTCCTGAGTTCTCTCTTTTAATGAACTACCAATGTGATTTACAGATAGGTAGTTGGAAATTCCAAGATCAGGAAAAACCATTGTTTTTCGGGCACAGTCCAAGAGGACATGGTGGTGAGACAACCAATCCATCCCGAGAATGACATCTAGACCCTTAAGTGGCAAACAGACCAAATTAACCACAAATTTTCTACCCTGGATGACCACTACACAATTAAGGCATGCAGTGTTGGCAACTAAGGTTTTAGCAGCTGGGGTAGTAACTACTAGTTTGAAAGGTAAAGCAGTCACAGTCAATTTTAAACGATCTACACAATCCGAGGAAATAAAAGAGTGGGTTGCACCGAAATCAAAAAGGACGGATAAGGATTTACACTCAATCTCACAATCTCCTTGAATGAGATCCTCAGCCTGCTCCGCCTCTTCGTCGCTCATGCAGAAGACTCTGCCTTTGGCCATCGGACATTTCCCTTTAGCTCTTGCCGCATTCACCACTGGTTTAGCCTTGCGTTCTGGACAGTCCTTGGCGAAGTGTCCCGACTTCTTGCAATTGAAGCACACATCCCCCTTCTCAATGCAGCTGCTCGCATAGTGCCCTGGCTTACCACAACGGTAACAAGTCACGTCAGCGCTAGCCTGACTTTCGCCTTTCGCGTTCTGGGCCATTGGACGGTATTGTCCCTTGCAGTTGTTCCCTTGAGGTCGACTGTACGGCTTTTTCTGCTGCTTTCCCTTCTGAGCAAACCTCTGTCCTGGGCTCTGGGGTCTCACTGGTCCCCCTGTACCACTCCTCTTCTTGGCGCTTCTCATAACTTCCACCTCAACACACCTGTCAATCAGTTCTTGAAGATTCCTAATTCTTAGAGACGTCACAGATTTCTGGATGTCGAACCTCAATCCCCGCTGAAATCTCTTGCTCAACCATCCCTGGTTAGGGCGGTC
This sequence comes from Calophaca sinica, assembly GCA_037113605.1. NCBI lineage: Eukaryota > Viridiplantae > Streptophyta > Magnoliopsida > Fabales > Fabaceae > Calophaca > Calophaca sinica. The sequence continues at coordinate 71,968,424 of CM073732.1, forward strand.
ACGAAACGGACTAAAGTACCTTGCAAATGATTCGAACTTAGCGACATATTCCGACACCGTCATGCTACGTTACTGTAGTCGGAGGAACTCTTGCTCTTTCTTCGCTCGTGCAGTATCAGGAAAATATTTATCCATAAATTTTCGGTGGAAAACTTCCCAAGTAATCTCACAACATTTTGCCGTCAAATTCTGCTTCACTCTCTTCCACCAGTACTCGACATCTCCTAGCAGCAAGCAGTCCACCTTAACATTCCCTGGGCAATGGAGTGCCTCGAAGATTTTCTCTATCTCCTGCATCCAAAGGTCTGCCTTGTCTGGATTCGGCTCGCCATAGAACTTCGGTGGGTCGTGCTTACGGAAGTCAGCTAATCCTCTAGCCTCTGTATTCCTCTCAGCTCTCTACTGTTGTTGCTGGTTTAGCTGGGTCAAGGCCGCAGTCTGCTGAGCCATAGTGTTAGATTGCTGAGTTGCAGTAGCTGATTGCTGAGCCATGGCCGCCGCCATCTCCGTCATTGCTTGAATTGCTCGATCCATATTGGAGTTATCCGATCTGATCGTAGGGTCTCTGCGAGGTGGCGTGAGAGCCCTCCAAGGTCCAAAAACCTGTCAGAACCTCAAAATCAAGAATGTGTTAACACACACTACTTCAGTCAAGAAACAATTCAAACAATTGGCAAGCAAACTGCTTCACTCAGCACACAATAGCAATACAACACAGCTAATTTCCGGACAAACATAACCCGACACGGTGACCAGCTCCAAATTTCCTATGCACAGTTCGGTAACCGAACTGCTCTGATACCACTATTATAACGACCCGTTTTCAGACCGCTACTCAACTAGGATTAAACTTATATGCGACGCGTTGTAAAACGGTACTCTTGTGTCCTTTGGAAAATGCAGTCTATTTTTTTTTAAACAATCATATCCGCATAGCACTCATAGTACACACAGAGTTGCCACAGCGTGTAATAACATGGTGCAATCTAAGACACAAGATACATGCACTGGAAATACATACATATATATATAAACACGTCAGCGTAAATATTACATACAACATAAAGACAGTGCATAAAGATGTACAAGAGAATACACCTATGGTATGAAGACCCTCGCGAGAGCAATCATACCGCGGGGGTATTCCCGGCAGACACCCACGCAGGGGGCTGCTCCAAAAGTAAACCACCAGTCTACCCTGTAATACAAAAAACATCCACTAAGCCCGACTGGTCACCAGACAAACTATACACCAAAAGTAAATACTACAGTCATCCAAAACAACATAAGCAAACAGTCAGACAACACGACAACTACAGGTAACTATCCGGATCCTCAGATGGATCCTCCTCCTCCTCATCATCGTCCATCGGGTCCTCTCCAGTCAAATCGATAAAAGGTGTCGTCGCAAGCACACCCTCCGGCACGCCCTCCGCTATCAACACCTCCTCCAAGAATCTCGCGCTGCTACACCCAGCCTCACCACACTCTCCGCAGACAGGTGAGAGGTGTCCCGGTGGGGTAGGGGTCCTGAATAACATAGGAGAAACTGGCTTCGTCTCAGGCTCAGATCCTACAGGAGAACTCTGGATAACAGCTGCCCTGGAAGTAGGTGCTCCTGCAGACCCGCGTCTAATCACGCTCTTGCGAGCAGTCCATCGAACCCTCGGTCCTTGTCCTCGTCCTTGGGAAGCAAGTCGGGAAGCAGTGCGCCGCGGGATCTCAAGAGGTCCCTCTGGTGAAGAAGATGATGCTGGCATAGTCTTCTCTCTCTGAATAGCACGCCAGGCGTCCACTACCTGCATCGTCCGAATCGGGAAGCTCACGGTGCGCTGCGAAGTCTCCAGTCTCACTACTATACCACCCTCTCGGAAGCTCTGCACAACATCCCCTGTATAAACAATGCGACGGGAGATGGGGTCGAACTCTATCGCCGCGGGCATCTCTATGTTGGGAAAATCAAAGATGATCTCCGACGATGTCCTCATCGCCGATATCAGCACGCTCTTCGTCATCGCCTGGGTAACCATCATTGATTGAAGGCACCACGGGAAAGGGTCAACTTCTCAATAAACATAGCAATAGTAAAGCATAAAGCAAGGAATGACAAAAGCACAGGTTTCAGAATGCGACTCAAACTTTCTCACTAGACACCTTCGATAATTCCGGAAAGTAATGTCGATCCATCCACTGAATACCAGCTGTAGCTTTGGGCTCCACGACCACCCTAGGACATTCAACTCTGGTTCCTTAACGCTACAACATCTAGCTAGGCTGCCGAAAAATGAAGGGGTCCTAGCACCCTAAGTTATCCGGATCAAAGCTCAAAAATGTCACGACATGACACCTCTCACAACAATGAATAAATCGCCGCATACGATAATTCAAGAAACAACTCGAATAATTATTCAATCGCGTATCAAATAAATATTCGTGAAAAGCTTAATACAATGCAACTCAGTTCATCAGTATAAGCAATCCATCACAGTTAATCATATTTAATTAAGCAACGACTTTGACAACTCAGTTCATCCCTCTGCAACTCAGTGGAGTTGGTAAAAAGGTAATCAAACAAGTGTGGGGGATTGGGGACAGCTACTAACCACCTGCAGACAAGCCCACTAAATAATCATAAATAAAGTTTTAAGAACTAAAAAGTCGAAGGGGTACGAGACCCTCACTTCGAACCCTGAGGTTCTCAGACTTCTTCGCTTTTAAGACTTGAAATTAAATAATAAAACTTATCCATGTCTAAGAGTTGCCCTTACCACAGTTGGTTGCTAGCGTGGTACCGCAGCCTCGCGTCCACGTCGCACGATCTCCGGATTCGCAACTCCTATCACCACGATTAAACTTATCACAATTCTATATGCTAAACTATAAACTTAGGCTCTCAAAACCTAACCCTTTTCTAACCAAGTATTCACTCAAGCATTTAATTACTAGCTACTTGAAAGAAATAGGTTTTAAAATCAAAATAATTTCTTGAAAGGTTAACATAACACATATCCTCAATTCCTTGAAAACCTTGAAGTAAGCATACTTCAACTAACCATTTTTCATAAATTTCAAAAGCCTAAAAAACACATTTATTCAATCATTTAAACAAGTTCATACCAAATAATTTTCCTTCCAACATCTCCTATGGCCTCTCGGCCATCACCCCTTTTTCTATAAAAAAAATTTGCAAAACTTTCTTTTTACAATCTAACAAATCATTTCCAAGTCATTCAATTACACGTCAAGGCATCAAAACATCAAGTCATACTCAAGGCATAATTCAAAGCACATTTCAAGACATGTTCTAAACATTTTCCAAATCCCAATTATCATACTTCCAAGTAAGTGTTTCCCACAAAATCAATTACTAACACAAGCTATAAGAAAATGCAACAATTTTCCTTCTCATTTTTCCACCCTAGGGCTCACGGCCCATTCTCCAATTTTTTCAAAAATTTGCAAATTTCCAAACAATAAACTAGTGCCATTTCCGATAGCATCTTTTCTTTCAAATGACAAGTCACGATCAAAACCAAATTCACTAAGTTTCATAACTCATTTACAAAAAAACATTTCCAAAAGTAAAAGTTTCAAAGAGTCCTTCCAATTCTTTTGATTCCAAAACATTCTAATCATGGCCATAACAATGTTAATAATTAGAGGACCCCCAAATCAAGTTCTACATGCTATTTTAGTCCCTCAAGAACCATTTTTTCAAAAATAATTTACTAACTCTTCTACTTAAACATACATAACAATTCTAATAGCAATTAAACTACCCAGAGTATATAATTCAACAACTAGATACATGATTCAACAACCAAAACCTACATTTCCCCTCTTTAAAGAATAGGTCTAAACCATAAAATAACTAGTTTAACATGCTAGCTCCAAAACTATTACTCAAACAAACAATCTACAACTTCAAATAGGTCAAATACACAACTAATTGTTTGATTCACTAAGGATCACACAATTTCCCCTCTTTTCTTCCCTTACCTAGAGTTCAAGAAAGGGGAACAAGAGTGTTTCATCTCCTCTTGATCATGATCAAACAACAAACAACATAAAACAAGCATAAAAATCAAGAAGGAAAAAGAAAAGGACCACCACCTCTCCTTCTCCTTAGCTCACGGTTCAGGGGCTGTTTTGGGGGGAGGGAAATGCTTCTCCAAAGCTTGATGATGAGCTAGTAGGTAAGTATGATGTTGTAGAGGAAGAAGTAGCAAAGAAATAGAAGAAGAAAAATGAAGTGGATCAAAGGTGGATGAAGAAAGCTTCCATGGAGGGTTTGGAGTCTCTCACTCTAGAAAGGAAGAAGAAGAAGAAGATATGAGGGGTAGAGAGAGGGGGGTCGGCCTTGGGATGATTTAGGGGGGTGGGGTATTTTATTTTTTTTAATTAAAAACAATGCTTGGTTACTAATGGTTTAGGAAAAAGTAAAAATGCTAATCACACAAATAATGACACCTATCACCTTTAAAAGATGATAGGTAAAAATGCTAATCACTAGTCCTACCCATCTAATCTCACATCTCTCATGATTACCCTCTAATTCTAGAGCCTAAGGGTTATCAAAACACGGCATCGAATAACCGCGTTACCGATTAATTACCCGCCAATAAAATCACGAAAATTAATTTAGCGAGAAATTAATTCACCGCGTGATATTATTTTATTATAAATAATAAAAACACTATCAAACATTCAAAAATAACCACGACAAGTTGCAATTCGATTTTCATTGAAATCGGGGTTCATTTAAAATTTTATCTGCGGCAAAACTGCCCAGTGATTCGAAACGCGAAGAAACTTCGTTAGAATTTTTCAACGATATTCGAACCATGAATTAATATAAAATATTAACTCTCAATTACAATTTGATCTTGATTTAATTAATTCACTTACTTAGCGAACAAGAAATTGCTTATTATAGCATAAATACAACAAATTATACAATAATAATGCTAAATAATGCATCGGGAAAATACGAGTGTTACACCTGTCTTCTGTCCTAAATCACTTTGACTAGCTGAATCTCCTTGTTCCTCAGTTGCTTGGTCTTCCTGTCGACAATAGTTGCAGAGAATACGTCGAATGACGAGTCATCTCTCAACTGGATCACGTCAGGTTCAATAACATGAAATGAGTTAGAAACATATTTTCGCAATTGCGAAACGTGAAAGACGTCATGAATATCAGACAGGAAAAGTGATAAAGCTATGTGACATGCAAATGGACCTATAAGACGAAGAATTTATAGGTCCAATGAATTTAGGATGGGCTTTTGGATTTGATCGCTCGACCAACTCCAATTATAGGTGTGACTCGAAGGAATACATGCTGCCCTTCTGCAAATTCTAACGGTCGGCAACCTTGGTCTGCATAACTCTTCTGTTGACTCTGAGATGCTTTCATCCTTGCTCTGATCTGTCTTACCTTCTGATTAGTCTGTTGAATCAAATCTGGACCTACAATCGAGCTTTCATCATCTGAATACCAGTAAAGAGGTGTCTGACGCTCATGTCTATACGATGCTCCCATGGTGTCATGCCAATGCTCGAACTAGAAAGGTTGGTGTAAAGCTGCCTCTCTCGTACAATCCGCAATACTCATCGTAGATGCCCTCCATGCTCGTTCTGCTTCGTAAGTAGGTCAGGATATCGCCCGTAAATACCATCGCGAACTGGTGCATTCTTCAACTCGATCTCTTGGAAAACTTCTAAATTAGCAAGGGATAGGTAATCATGAGCTCCCTCTTGCGAGAAACTCTGATGGAATTAACAGAAAATGTATTTGAAAACTTCAGGATCAAGAAAACTACGATTTTTGGGCATAGTCCCAAAAGGATATGGTGTTTCAAAAACCAATCTATTTTGAGAATAATGTCAAGACTTTTTAAAGATGTGCAAATCGAATTAACAAAAACTTTCTACACTCAACAATCACTACACAACGAAGTCATACAACGTTAGAAACTAAAATCTTAGCAGCTAGAGTAGCCACTACTAAGTCGAAAGATAAAGCAATCACAGGCAATTTCTATCAGCCCACACAATCCAAAGAAATAAAAGAATGTGCGGCATTAGAATCGAAGAGTATGGATAGAGAGTTACCCTCAATTCCGCAATTCCCCTTGGTCAGATCATCTAATTGCTCTACTTCTTCACCGCTCATACAGGCCCCAGGCAATCTGGCGTTTTCCCCTTGCTCTTGCTGCGTTCACACTCGGTTCCACCTTTGGAGCCTCACAGTCTTTGGCAACGTGTCCCGGTTTCTTGCAGTTGTAACACAAATCGTTCTTTTCCGCGCAGTTGCTCGCATAGTGCCCCGGTTTCCCGCAACGATAACAGACTAGCCCCTCTTTGGTCTGACTTCCACCACTTGTATTCTGAGCCATAGGACGATACTGCCCCTGATTGTCCTCCTGAGGTCTATTGTAAGGTTTCCCCTGCTATTTCCCTTTCTGACCATTCCCCTGGCCTTGATTCTGCGATCTGATAGGCCTGCCTGCACCATTCTTTCTCTTGCAGTTCCTCACACCTTCCACCTCAATGCATCTATCAACCAACTCTTGAAAGTTCTGAATTCTCAAAGACACCACAGACTTCTGGATGTCAAACCTCAATCCCCGCTGAAATCTATCGCTCAACCAATTCTGATCTGCCCGATCACAAAATGGACTGAAGTACCTTGAAAGTGACTCGAACTTGGCGGCATACTCCAATACTGTCATGTTGCCCTGATGTAAACGGAGGAATTCTTGCTCCTTCTCCATCCGTGTAGTCTCCGGATAGTACTTCTCCAAGAAACATCTGCGAAAAGTCTCCCAATCATTCTCCTGATGCTCGGCCGTCAGCATCTGCTTAACTCCCTTCCACCAATATTCCGCATCTCCCAACAACAAATAAGAAGCATAGTTCACCATGACGTTCTCGGGACAGTGGAGTGCTTCAAATATCTTCTCTATCTCCTGAAGCCACAGATCTGCCTTGTCAGGATTCGGTTCACCATAGAACTTCGGTGGATCGTGCTTACGAAAATCAACCAGTCCTCTAGCCTCCGCATTCCTCTCGGCCCTCTGTTGTTGCTACATAATATGTTGGTTCATGGCCACAATCTGTTAAGCCATAGCAGCAGATTGTTAGGTCGCAGCAGCAGATTGTTATGCCATGGCCGCTGCCATCTCAGTCATCGCCTGGATTGCTCTCTCCATGTTGAAGTTATCAGGTCCGATCGTAGGGTCTCTATGAGGTGGCATTAGATTCCTACGAGGTCAAAAAACCCCGTCAGAACCTCGCAATCAAGTGATGTGTTAACACACATTGCTTCAATTAAGAAACAATTCAAATAATTCCAACCAAAGCTGCTTCACTCATCAAACAACAACAGCACTAACACAACTAGCTACCCAACAAAACAAAACCCGACATAGTGACCAGCTTAGTTACCTAATACACAGTCCGGTTAGAATCGAACTGCTCTGATACCACTATTGTAACACCCCGTTTCTGGAGCGCTACTAAAAGAGGACAACTCTAATGCAATGAATTTTTGTAAAGCGATACTCTTCTTGTCTTTTGGAAATTTCGGTAAATTTTTTTTTTTATAAACAAAGTCTTTCGTAAAACACAATCAATGTATCCACAACATTTTCGAAACATGACGGAATTCTAAATGCAAAAGACTATTACAACTGAAATACAAATATATACACAACTCTCAAAAGATAACCAGTTGAAGAGTTTTACATACAAAAAAACAGTAATTAAATATACACAAGTAGGAATACACATAGAGTATGAAGACCCTACAAGAGTAATCATGCTCCTGAGGTACTCCCGGCAGTTACCCACGCAGGGGGCTGCTCCAAAAGTAATAACCTCAACACCTAATCAATAACTATCACAAAAGACTAACAAGTCAAACTGACTGGTCACCACCAAAACCATATACAAAACGGACAGACGTCCTCAATCAACCACTACGCATCGCTACCCAAGTCTTCTGACGGGTGCTCCTCAGTCTCCTCCATTAGGTCGTCCGTATCCTTGTCATTCCACCTATGCGAAAAGTCTCTAACACGCCTCCTGTATATACATCTTGGCCAGACGTGGGGCTAAACTCTAGGCCGAGGGAATTTCCATGCTCGGGAAGTCAAAGGCCACCTCTGACGAGGTCGTCATCGCCAGAATCTCCACCACATTCGTCATCGTCTGGGTTACCATCATCAATTGAAGGAACCACGAGCAAGGGTAACTTCTCAAATAAGCAAATATAATAAAACACAACATAATATACGAACACCACAACTATGCATAAATGCCCTCTAATGCGACTAAGTGCCACTGTTTATGTTTCCAGAATAATGAACAACGCCCTTGAATTCCGGCCGTAGCCTTGAACTCTTCCACTACTTTAGGAGATTCAAATCGAAGTTACCCAACGACACGACAATGAACAACGCCCCTGAACTCCGGCCGTAGCCTTGAGCTCTTCCACTACTCTAGGATATTCAGGTCGAAGTTCTAAACGACACGACAATGCTTCCACAACCCCAAATGAATATATCAACGCATATGACAATTCAATCAGCATAATCAAATAATTATTTAACCATCCACATCAATTAAATATTCAGCTAGCAATAATACCAACAATACATTTCAATCCAACCAAACCACATCACAATCAATCATCAGCATCAATAACACAGTTCATCCCTTTGCAGCTCAATGAAACTAGCAAAGAGGTAATCAAACAAGTGTGGGGGTTGGGGGCAGTCGCCAACCACTTTGCCAAGCCCACGAAACAATTCAATATAAAGATTAAACAATAAAAACAAAGGGGTACGAGACCCTCACTTCAAACTCTGAGGTCCTCAGACTTCTTCGCTATATAAAATAATTTTTAAATCCTAACATGTCTAGAAGTTGCCCTTACTCGTCCACAGCTCACGTGTTAAACACGTCGCAATCCTAATCCGCACGAACAGTCCTCAAGGATCCTAACAACACATCAAACCTTAGTACAAACCTAGTTCACCCAAACACAATTCCCTAGGCTTAGATTTATTTCTAACCCCTAGGCTCTCAACCCAAAAAAATCTATTACATAACAAAACACTTACACTAAAATATACACAATTTAAAATACATATTTTTAAAGAATCACCTATACTTGGAAAAATAACAAACAATTTAAAAGAATAAAGCTTTAAAGACTAAGACTCATTTTCTTTCAAACTTAAAACATGAAACAATACTACAATCAAATTCATTTTCCCAAAAGGCTTAATTAAGGCTCCACTTGGTTTTTAGGATACCAAGGAATCCCATTCACCTTAAGTGTTTCATAGCCTTAAAGAGTAAAAACAACAATTTCAATTCCAATCAAACCATTTCCATAATTTCCAAAACTTAAACACAATACCATACAACTAATAAAATGCTAAGAACACAAAAATATTTTTCCCTTCCTCAAGCCTTTAGGGCTCTCGGCCTACACACTCAAAATTCAGGAACAATTACAAAATTTTCAATTAATAAAAACAATATCATTTAATCACCTAAGTCTTTTCCAAAACATTCAATTTTTCCAAAACAAAAACCATTACACAAGTTAAATACCCAATCATAGCTCTCCAAGAACTCAAGGGTCTTCTCAAAATTTTCACAATTCTTTTCTAAACATTTTTCCAATACTCAAACAATTCTTAAACACACTAATTACAAAGCAAAGCATGACAATTTTTCCATCCCTTTTTCCTACTAACTCTCGGCCTCCCTCACACAACTTAGAGCAAATTTTTAAATTAACCAAATCAATCAAAACATAACATTCTACACCTAATTTCTTTCCAAGGACTTAAGTACCAACTTAGTCCTCATCATCAAGACAATAATAAGCGATCAAAAAGTTTGAAATCCAAGTCCAAGACTTAAAAGAAAACTCGGCCACTCTTCGAAATAAAAAAATTTATATATATATTTTTTTAAACAACGTAGTCATGGAATTAGGTACAAGAACAAATTTTTTTTTTCAACTAAACCAAATATTAGAAGATCAAAAACATCCTTTACAAGAACAGGATCAAAGGAAACTTCTAAGATCTAAACATTAAAAAAAAAACTCCTTTTCACATGATTCTTTCTCTTAAACTTAGTGGAATCACTAAGCTTAGTTATGATCATCAAGAATCATCAAAAACAAGAACCAAAACATTATTCTCCCTCCCTTAGACCTCTCAGCCAGTGGCAAAAAAAGGAGGAGGGATTTGTTTTGTTCATTTCAGAATTTGGGATGTGATTTCAAGAAGAAAATAAAGATCAAAACCAAGCTTTATTTTAGAAAAACATCGACACTTCATGAACCTAGGGTTTTCAAAATCTCCATTTTCTTGATCAATTCTAAATCAACAACAATAACAACAAATTCAAGCATTAGTTAACCATAATCATGAACTAATTACATGATTCACATGAGAGATTACAAAATGAGAGATTACAAAACCCCTCTCCTTGGAGCACAAATCGGCCTAGGGTTTTAAAAAAGGAATTGGAGAAAAACATACTTATATCTCTCATGGTCATTATCAAGTCAAATACAAACATAAACAAGCAAGAATCAAAAGAATAACAACCCCTAATCCTATTAGGAAGCCCCACGGTTTTGGGGTGCAAGCGAGACCAAAAAATGGGTCTCTATACTTACTTCAAAATGGAAAGGAAGACAACAAGAAGAAGGAGGAACTAAAAGCTAAGAGGATGGAAGAAGTGAAGAGGAATCTTGCATGGAAGGAGTAGGTGAGAAGCCATGGAAGAAGGCTTGAGTTCTCCACACTTGGACAAGATGAAGTGAAAGTGAGAAAATGAGAATGAACACTAAAAAGGGGGATCACGGCCTGGTACTTGAAATAAAGGGGAGAGAATTAAATTTTAATAAAACAAATGTTTAAAAGGCATACTTGGCTTTTTCCTTAATAACATAAGAAAGGATACTAATCACATCACAAGTCTAACCCATCTAATCCCTCGTCTCTCATAATTACCCTCTAATCCTAGAGTCCTGAGAGTACTAAAAATAATACGGCGTCGAATAATCGCGTTACCGACTAATTCTTTGCCGATTAATTTGCGAGAATTAATTTACCGAGAAAATAATTCACCGCGTGATAAAATATTATCATAAATAATAAAAACAATTTAAAACACTAAAAAATAATCACAACGAGTCACGATTCGATTTTCAACGAAATCGGGGTTTGTTTAAAATTTTATCTGCCCGATGATTCAAAATGCGACGAAACTTCGTTAGAATTTTTCGACGATTTTTGAACCATGAATTGATATAAAATATTAATTGTCAAATTTAATTTGATCTTGATTTAATTCAATCATTTGCTTATCAAACAAGAACTGCTTATTATAGCATAAATACGGCAAAATATACTATAATAACGTTAAATACATATCGCGAAAATACGGATGTTACAGTAGTAGAGTAGAACCTTTGTATTAGGCATCTAGCATTCTTCACAGAATTTCATAACTAAATCCCCGGTGCACTCATTTATAGCTTCAGCCAAAACTTTTCCCAAGAAATATACATCCAGAACATTTCTGCTGTTGCCATCACCATCACCTGCATGATTCACTTGGTGAAAAAAAAAAAAAACTACAAAATCAAGTACTTATAAAAATCTAGAGATACAGTCCGGTCTCACCATCTCAACTAAAACAGAAGCACTACATACAGGCTACAAGTAAAAAATAATAATAAAAAATATATAAATGCACAAATACGAAAAAGGAGAATTTTTTTTTGAACAATGAAGTTCTCATGATAAGCAGCTGGGTACCAAGAAGAATAATATCAGCGATGAAAGTAATTCATATAAAAACCCAGAGTTTATAGATACCTGAAGAAATTATGTCTTAAACTTGAGTAATCCACTCCATGGTTCACATCACAGGCAATCTCCCACAGAAGAGTCAGCTGAGCAATCAATGTGATAAAACAATTTACACCTATGTTTCAGTTGAATCATAAGAAAGAGAATTGCATAAGAAATCCTTCTATCTGCAATTCAATTCATTAAAGCAAGTTGAACCTAGCAAGATCAAGTAGTGGATAAGCTAAGAAATACTTACAACCAGCAAGATCTTCAAGTATTGGATTGTAATACCTTCGGTAGTGCTCCTAGATGGATCTTGTTAATGGTCTTGCAAAGAATCAGACCATTTATCAAACAAGAAATAAGTTCTTTCTCTATGGGTTAGTTGGATATGCCAAGAGGACCAACTTGGCTTTCTAGCCACTGAGTTGCCTCATAATGTCTTAAAGCTGCACAATTTGTTATAACATTTACATTTTGTGAGACAAATTAAGAGTACATGAAAATGGTACTGCAAGTTTCAATAAAAAAACTTCTGTATCATCATTCATGGCCCAACCTATAATCACTATTTTAGAAATGTGAAGGAATATACCTACAACCACAAGGGCAATATATAAAAAGAGACATACAATAAATATCATGATTGAAACATGCATGTGCCTGTTCCACTAGAATAGAGCTCTAGAGCTTTCATGTCCATTGTCCCTTCACAGTCATAATTTCCTTTCCCTTGCAGTGGATAGATATATAAAAATCATTGTTTTTAAAGGGAAAATAATAGAAAGTAAGAGCTTTTATGATCTCCTATAAATTTCAATATCCTAATGACCAACATATTCAGATTCAGAAAATCAAGAATTTTAACTATGTATTAATATATTTAATAAATGAAAAAGTATATATATTTAAGCATTGTACTTGGTTATAGTCCAAGCTAGAACCCTTGTATTAGCAACAATCCCAATTTCCCAACACAGAACAATACCTTCGATATATTCTTTCACATATTGGGAAACTATAAGTCATGAGCAAGGTAGACAAGAGCGAGATCCTACATAGGAGCGGGCAGGGGTCATAGGATTGTAAAACGTGGGTTCGTAGCACATAACGTAAGATCCTACCAAATTCTCAAACTAGTATATATATGCATATTATAAGCATATGTAGAAATATAAAAACCATAAATAAGTGAAAAAAAATCAAAAACACCACAAATACTTAATAAACTTCAAAGTCATACACAAGATAAGTGCCACAAACATATGTCATACACAAGATAAGTGCCATAAAGACTTAAAAACATCAAATTCTTAACAAAGAGCTATATATTTTTCATGTTGTTTCATCTATATTATTTGATTTTCATATTTTTGTTATTATTATATATTTTGTTATAGCAATTTTGTATTTTTATTTGGGTTATTACTTTACTATTTCAACTAAAAAATACAGTTGTTTGTGTTTGAGATGACACATCCCTTTCTTCTGCATTTGACATTTCACGTCCCTTTAGGTTTCCTTACAATACCCATCTGAAAATGGGCTTCACTCTCATGGGCCCATTGGGTTTTTGTTCTATTGCCCTAATCTGACCCAAGGAGCACGCATGACATCAGGCCGAAAGGGAGAGCTGCGCTCGCAGCTTTTGTCGCAGGGAGAGGGCGAACAAAAGGGATAGCTGCGCTCGCGGCTTCTATCACAGGGAGAGGAAGGGAGAGCTGCGCAATTTAGGGTTTCGTTTCCCCTATATATGAGTCTTAAAAGAACCGCGTCGCGAACTCGACCCGGTAACGCCAAAAGCTACGATTTTTGGGCCTCGTCCGCTCCAAACGCTCCTACGTGCCGGACGCGATCTCGTCCACTCCAAACGCTCCTGTGCTCCGGCTCGTCGCTCCCGCCCGCGTCCCTGCAAAACACGATCCTGCGTAGGTGCGAGATTGTTGAGGGGTAGTAGGAGCGTAGGATCGTCCACTCCTACGCCCCGGATCGCGCTCTTGTCTACTATGGTCATGAGTATTGAAAGAAAACAAAGGGAAAAAAACCCAACATTCAAAAGGCATAACATGTCTTACCCTTTTGCAAAATCCAAACAAAAATCTTGAAAACCTACAATATGAGGCCATCCTATGACATCCTTTCTCACAAAATCTTGAGTATGGTCAATATTGGGAAACCCATAGAAATGACCCCCATGTTTCGATTAACCTAAAACTAACTAACAACGCTGAAGTAAGAAGAAGAAATCTGCAAGTACAACCACACAGAAAACATGCAAAAATAATCTAACCAAATGACAAACAGAAAAAGAGTAGTGGGAATATGGGAAATCAGACCTCTGTAAAATGAACATATCTATAGTAGTAATGAAAGGAAAACAAATTAGTTCATCAGGCAAAACCCAATAAAGAAGCTATCACCAGAGAGAACCAAAGAAAGCTTACCCTAGTCTTAATCTTTTTTTATCCACTCCCTCGTATTGCAATAACAGATCTAGAAAAAATAAGTCTCCAGAGTTAGGGAACTACAGGGAACAAAACGGAGAAAACAAGACTAGTAACTAAATTTGCCATAACAAAGGCTTGGGAAACACAAGAAACAGCTTTGCTTACTTGCCTTGTCAATGGTGGCCCTGAGCATGGGCGGGATGGGCGACCGCCCAGGGCCCCAATTTTGGGGGCCCCAAAATATTTTTTACTTAGTAGTGTATACAAATATTTATAATACAATAGGTCAAGGATTGTTTGAGGAATTACAGAATATTTTATAAACTCTTGATTGGTCTTGATATTAATAATGTGAGAATATGATATGAATCAAACATGAAGGGTAAACACCAATGTGTACAAAGAAAATTATTAGATATAAGAGAAATCCTAGAGCATTATACACACCATGTAGAATTTGGATTTGCAAATTCTATTATTATTGTTGAAAAGATTGCGAATGAAATGACGATTGAATGTGTATTTGTTCAAAAACGTCAAATTTGTAGGGAAAAAACACTAATGAAAATTTCTTTGAATGCACCCAACCGAATCTTGAGTTTGCTGAGGAGTCTTTTAGGATTCATTATTTTTTTTTATATATTGTAGATAAAGCAATTGACTCAGTTACTAAAAAATTTGAGTAGTATAGCACATATGAGGAGTTTTTTGGATTTTTGTTTAGTATTGAAAGATTTAAATCTTTCACCGATAAGGACTTCATATCCAATCCCAAAAGTCTAGAGGGCAGCTTAAAGTTCCTATTGGTTACTGCTAGTGCACTCATTACTCCCCTTGGCAACTAGAAGAACCTAACACAATATTCAATCTTTTATAAAATATATACAAGAGATAGGGAAAACAGATCTTGCAGTGCTACTATTATTGGGACTATAGAATAGAAATATATGGAAGATGAAAACTGATCCATCTATAACAATATTAATATCAACAGATACACCACAGACAGCCTTAGTCAATGTCAACAATATAAACTAGTAGAGGTATGGTGAAGCACATATAGGATATACAAAATGAATAAGAGCCAGAAATGTGCCATACCATGTGTATTAACGTCACCAGTCAATCATAGAAGATTAGGATGATAGGACATAAAACATGACATCTTCTCGGAAAGGCTAAATATAATTTAGTTGTATTTACATATTGTGGTGGCATTTTATCAAAGGCATAAATCACCCAGTTGCCTCTAATAAGTGAGTTAGAGTAGACCCAAAATTGTAAGTGGGAAATTCAGGCGAACAATCAGGAGCAAAAGACTGAAATTGAAAAAGGAAATGATTTTAATAGTAGTAGTAGTAGTATAATTAATAATAATAAAATAGTTAGTATTTTTAAATGCATAGAAAATATTTGGCATAATTAATTGAAGAATCAGATTTTGTAACTCACATGGTGAATAAAATGCTTGGCACCAAGACCTCCTAAGTCCTAACAGCGTATTCCAAAATAGACATGTGCAATAGTCATCAAGATCTCCTAGAAACAAATTTGGAATCATTGAACTATTTGATGCTAGTTACACTACGATTCACAAGAGTGAATACCCTCGGTAGCAGCGACTTAAATAAACAGAGATAAGAGGGGAAAAGGAATAAGCAATAATTAAGCATATAGCTAAAAGTAAGGAATGAAACACTGTTAAGATTCAACGAGCAATGATTTGATAGTATTGACAAAAATTGTTGGAAGAGCAACGATGCCATTACTAGTTTCTTAACCGCTGAAACCATAAATGGTCCTCCCCTTCTCTACCCTAAACGGAATTCAAAATGAAATCTTCAAACTTCCAAGCATTTCACAAAATCGTAACTCGTTTCTTGGAGGCGTTTGAGAAAAATAACCCTCCCGACTCCTGCGCTCGTATCTAAAACTTGAGTTTTGAAGGGAAAAACCAATTCAATCAAGTGCCAACAAATTTATGTGTATGAGAACGGTTTAAAGGTGTCTCGGTATTTTAAATGTGAGAAAATATAGGACAACGGTGGAAATGGCGCTCTCTGTGCGTTTAGAAAATGTTCTCAGGCTGCTGTCCGTAGTTTTTTTTTATTAGGCCAACAATTGCAAAAAAACGTAGTCCATCCTAGTCTTAGACAACGTTTCTTAAGCTTTAATAAAATGAGGCATTGCATTAGCCTTAAAATGCTGTGGTGTAATGAAAAGCCTTTGCAAAGAATTTTCTAAGTTAATACAAGCTGGATTTGAGATGAGTATGATGGGAGAATTAAAATTCTTCCTTGGGATTCAAATCAAGCACTGTAATGACAGTATTTACATCCATCAAAGCAAATACATCAAGGAGTTGCTCAAGAAATTCAAGATGGTTGATTGTAAGCCAATGTGCACTCCCATGCACCCCACTTGCATTTTATACAAAGATGAAAATGATAAGAAGGTTGATCATAAGCTCTACAGAGGTATAATTGGCTCTCTACTCTATCATATTGCTTCAAGACCTGATATTATGTTCAGCATCTGCCTGTGTGCTAGGTTTCAATCTGATCCTAGAGAATCACACTTGAGTGCTGTAAAAAGAACTTTTAGATATTTACAAGGAATTAGTAATCTTGGTTTGCTTTATAAGAAATTAAAAGATTACAAGTTAGTAGGTTTCTGTGCTGCTGATTTTACTGGAGATCGCATTGAAAGAAAGAGCACAAGTGTAGGCTACCAATTCCTTTGGGCAAATCTTGTGTCTTGGTCAAGCAAAAGACAAATTACAATTGCACTCTTAACAACAGAAGCTGAAATACATCTCAGCAGCAAGTTGCAGTTCTCAACTTCTGTGGATGAAATATCAACTTGAAGATTACTTGATCAAAAAGAGTAACATCCCTATCTTTTGTGATAATATCTCTGCCATATGTCTTACAAAAAATCCTATATTGCATTCACGGGCAAAGCATATTGAGATTAAGCATCATTTTATAAGAGACTATGTTCAGAAGGGAGTACTTGAAATAAAATTTGTAGACACTGTTATTTTTACAAAACCCCTTGCTGAAGATAGGCTTAATTTATAAGAAGAAACTTGAACTTTCATCTTATAAAAGAATGATCATTTAATCTCAGCATCTTGTGCATCATGCATCTAATTGTATGCATCTGGTAGCATTTCAGCATCTGGATGAGTAAGTATCTTACGTGTCATTCATTTTGCATCATTCAGCATCTGGTGAATATATGTTAGCATTTGGCCACACACGTGTCAAATACATGCGTATTGATGACTACCAACATCCATAGTAGCCTTTGAAGCGATCTTAGGTTGAATTTTTATGGAATTGAATTTTAGAACAAGTAAATAGAAAAGAAATGGAATAGAGATAAGAGATGGACGCACCACAATTCCCTAAGGAATTGATAAGCAAGATGAAGACGCCACAAGAAGAGTTAACTTCTTGATAAGTCAGTTTTGGCTCAATCCAGAACTCAAGAGAAACAAGTCTCTCATAATGTGTAAAACACAATTTTTAACATCCAAATTCTATATTTCATTCATGAATTTCGTGCATACATATAGAGGGTAGGAAATACATTCAGAAACAGCCCACTAATAGATAGTAATGAGCTCAATTGATGGTGTAACTCCTATACTAATGACTGGACCTTAATTGCACACTAACTAGTGCTTTTAAAGTGGCAGTTACATATCTCCAACAACTCCTAAATGGGTTACTTCAAAAGGCATGCAGCTGCTACAATTATTTGCTTAATTTAAATAAAAAGCTAATGCAACTCACTTAAAATAAATAACACAAAATTAACTAAAATACACAAAATTAACTAAAATATTTCGATCAAGCAAAACCTTTCGATGAACACGCAAATTTTCCTTATATGCAAGTCTCATGTAATGGCTTCTTTAGAATTATTTTTGACCCTGGAGGTACTGGATCAAGAAATTCGAGGTCGAATTCTTTTGAAGAGGGAGGGTATGATATGATCATAGATGGCCACCTATGACAAAAGAAGAGCAAAATTCGGAATTCTTGAAATTCATTGAAAATGACCCATCTGGATTGTTTTAGCAATATCTTGAGCTGTAGAAGTCCGAATAATGTGTTCTTTGATGCTTTGGAAAGATAAGACAATTAGATACAAATCGTATTTCATGCTACTTGACCAGATTCGGGTTATATCAAGGTCAAAAGTGGGCTGGAAGTTGAAGTCGAATTCCTGGACGAAAATACTTTGGTTTTCTGTGTTGTGTGGGCTGCACTATTTTGGTGTTTGGGCCAGGTCCAACTGGAATAAGGGGTTGCACGTTTTTCTAGGCTGAAAAGGAAGAGAAACATTTGGCTTACATGCCTAATTACTCTTTGGGCAGTTTTAGTACTATTTATTTAGTCATTTAGTAAAGATAGTTATCATTATTAATTAGGATAGTTATAAGATAATTAGTAATGATAGTTAATACTATCAATAGGAGTTATGTCACTTAATTGTGACCTTTTGTTTTTTTTTTTCCAATCAGCCTAAGGGCTATATATGTACACAATTCTATGAATGAAAATTTAACTTGGATGTTCAATTGTGGTGTTTATACACTTTGAGAGTTTTGTGTCTCTCCTTAGTTCTGGATTGAACCACCCTTTTGATCTTATCAAGAATTAGTTCTTGTGGCGATCACTCAACTTGGCTTATCAATTCCTTTGGAATTGTGGCGCCTTCCATCTCTAATCTTATCCACTTTTCTGTTTATTTCCCCTTTGTTCTTGTTCCATCAAATAGTGTTACTGAATTGTGAAAAGAAATTCAACCTAAGATCGTTATGAAAGGCAATTCATTGTTAAGTTGTCATCACGTATTGAAGCATCCCTTCCTAACCTACTGAGTCATGATTTATTTACGTTTTTAATAAAGTTTTTACTGCGTAACTTTTGATTTTGACAACTGTGCATTTAATGAAAGGAATCTTTCTATTTTATTTTAGTTTTCATTTATTTTTATTCCATGAAAATTGAAACGGTTTTACAAAATCACTTGTACTATTTTGTTCAAAACCTTTCCCACTACACCACTAACTA
>CM073732.1:71987956-72097613 GCA_037113605.1 Calophaca sinica
TGTAACACCTGCTCTAATTAGGGGATTGCTTACATGATTAAAGATTGAAAACTTCACCAGAAGAATTTTCTCCAAATATAACAAGCATTAAGAACATAAATAAGCCTCGTTTAAAGACACTGTTGACTTGGGAAATATTTCAAAGTCCTGAGCATGACACATATATCTATCCCCCGAGTTTTAAAAGCGGAATAACTTTACATCATTTACATCACTTTTTGAAAATGACCTGAAGATAAAACAAATATAATCTATACATTATTTTCTAATTACAAAGGACTCATCCTAGAGATAAGGACTCACGACTCGTGATCCGGTGACTCAATGTCTTCGCAGAGGCGAGGTTGAACACGCTTCGTGCTCTAAACCTCCTCAAAATCAAGTATACCTGAAAACAACGCGCTAGCGGTGAGTTTATAAAAACTCGATGGCATCAGACTTAGAAGAAAAAAATGTTTTTACGATTGTTTCCAGCCATATGGCGTGTGCTACGTATGGAAAATCCTCACACTGACAACATATACTTAACATATACTATTACTATGGCCAAATCTTGCCATGTCACATTCATTGATCAAACTTCCAGACATAACTTTTGCTTGAGAGCATTGATTTGCAGTAACATAATTCATACACATAACATACAATCACATAATACAAATCAAACATAATGGGCACTCTCTATAAGTCTTTTGTGTCCACCTTAACACGGAGTTCTTTGGACTTTGTTGTCATTATCGGCCGTTATGGCTTACCACTACTTGGTGACGCCTGCTTAATGCCGCACGTCACATAAAGTCGTAATACATGATATTAAACTTTGTCGTCATACATCATAGCATGAGGCATCCTCGATCTTTTAAGAAAACTCACTGGGTTTGTTAGCGTGGAAACTTAACCACACTAGTTTAAAAAGGTGCAATCTGATCTGGTCGAGGCTCGAGTGACCCACGGTTTAGGCGTCTCTTTCATTTAAGCTTGGCTAATATCACAATTACCACAGCCTTTCAATAGAAAGGACTTACACTAGCTAGTTTAAGGTCTCACCCACATATGTGTAGCCGTGATGAACTAGCTGGCCTTTAACAGGAAAACATGGTATTTCTCCAGGAACGCCATGGACTATCCTAAGATTTGGATGCTATGTTATAATGTAGCGATTACTTAAATCCTTCACAAATGGATAGGAGAATCAAATCATAATTCCCAGACTATAGAAAAATCAAGAAGTCGAGCCGAGGAATCCAAAAATCATAGTTTGCCAAACAATTGCATTTCATACAGATTAACTAAATCTCTCAGAACCAAGCGGTGATACTTCACATTAAAAGATCACGTATTCATAAGTGAATTTATTTCCCTTCTAATGTTAATATCCATAGTAAAAAATATACACAAGGTTGAGGATTCATTATTTTCCGTTACGCAACTTTGGAGGTTGCATTTCAATGGAAACTTTAGTATTTCGCTTTTCACTATTTTTGTTCACGACATTTATTCATAGATCGTACGAAACTTTAGGTTGCCCAATACTCCCGACATCATTACCATCGACAAGTGCATTCAAACCTTAGTGCGCACTAGAGTGAAGTCAGGGAGGTGGCTTCGTAAGGTCATCGATGCCATTTTTTTCATTCTATCAAAAGTCATACCCAACCATGTTTTCAATAGCAGCCATTTAGAACGAAAATCTTCGATTAACAAGTCCTCTTTTCCAAGTTTTCTTAGGTCATTCAACAACCTATTTAATTGAACTATACGACCATGCACGAATGACCCGAACCAGTTATCCTGACCAAATTCAACAACTTTGATACACATCATCAATCGACCATAAATCACGTTCACTGAAACATTATTTTTTAGGTAATGCACCCGCGAAATACCGAATTAAGTAACATTTAGCTTGCAGTTTTATAGCAATTTTCTAAACACCAACACATTCGACTTACATTTCAGCCAAACATCACAATCACATAAATAATCGAGTGAGGCTCGATGGAGCTCACAGCGAGAATAAACATCAAGCGGTGATTGGTTTAAGGGGTTAGGGCGACAATCTGACCAACCTATTCCGATCAAGGCCAGCTACAAGACCATTAAATTATGACTAATAAGCTAATTATTGAACTAATAAAATTAATAATAAAACCTAGCACGCACTAAGGAGGTTTGCGGGGAAGTCTATGTTACTGCAGGTAATCCCCGAGGTGGGGATTTCAGATTAAAAAATCCTGCATTCTTGCTTTCAAAGTTCTAAGCACTTTCGGAATCATCTTACTCTCTTAGCTTAGAATCCACATGCACATTTTCCTTGTTGTTGAGAAACCCGCCTCCATTGGAGCATTTCTTGAAGCTTCAAAGCTTCCATCTTATTCCTTGAAGCTTCAATTTTCACGCTTAACTGCTTCCATTCACGAGACCATCATTTTTCGAGCTATCACTTTCTTTGAATCTCTCTCTCTTTCTCACCGATTTCTCTCTCTAATTCTAAGGCCTCTCTCTGCCTTGCTAGTCCTCCCTCTCTAGGTCCATGAGCAACGTTAAGACGCGGCCACCTCAGCCTATACCCAGTCGCGCCACCATGACAGACCACCTGACCACCACCGCTTCATCCTTCTCCCCACGTGATGCGCCTCTTCCTCTCTCTAGGTCTCTCTGCTCGTTTGCTTGCGCGATCTGGCTTCTTCTTTCTCTCTTCAGAAACGTAGCATGCCATGTACAGCAGCTTGTCTCTCTTGAAATTTTAGTGTCCACCATAACTTCCCTCTCATACTCATTCACGATTACTTTCCCACATTACTCTCTTTACTCTCTTCCTGCTTCTTCCTTCTTTTCTTTGCTCTTGCCCCTCTTTGCTTCTTTCCCTTACGAAATTTCATTTCTGTTTTCTTACGCAAAAATCCCGTGTGCCTGTGATGAGAGGAGAGTAAAGAGGTAAGAGATGAGTGAGTGGACTAGAGTGGATTTAAGTGGAATGTGGTGCCACAGTGATCAGCATAGGTCTAATTTTAATTGTAAAAACTTTGCAAAGCAAAGTCTGCTCTCGACCCTCTTATTCCCTAATCTTTGATTTCCTAATACCCTCTTGAGTAATTTTAATCAATTAAAACTACTCCTAATTAATTAGTCCCATAATTCCTAAATCATTGGGGTACAATTACTATTTTACCCCTTAGTTACTAATTGGTTTTAAATTCTGAAAGTTAGAGCTTGAGGCTATTTTTAATCCTTAGAGATTAAATTCATTTTCACTTAGGACTCTAATAATTGAGGCTTAGGGATTTTGGGATATTACATTACTTCCCACCTTTTTAGAATTTTGTCCCCAAAAGTAGCCATAATCTATAACCTTATCCATATAAAGGATTTGTTCTCGGTGTTTCATTTCTCTGAACTCCTAATCGCTTCTACCCTTCGAATATGAGTAAGTTTAGATATAACGATCGTTCTAAATCGTCGAGAATCTCGAAAAGAATTAGTAAGCTACCTTAGGTAAATTGTTATCACATTAGAATTTGTGATTTACGCTGATTTGAGTTTACAAACTAAGTCTTATTCCCAGATAAGATGCTTATTAAGTCAAGATGAAGTTTGTACATGGTGCAGTCGAGGAAGATCAACTTCACTTGCCCAAACTAGTGAATCCCATAGCGTATACGCTGTATCCTTGAATTCACAGTTGATTTAGCTTTATCACCTGATACCCTATGCAATCCCCGAAAACTGTAGTCCCAACATTCTTGTATGTCTAGGATTAATTCACCAAGGTCCACTTATGCCTAGGGAACTTAGGGGCCTCGAATTACCTTGAGGGTTCACTAAATACAGCCAGTGAAGCATTAAGAAATGCGGCTGATACTGTCACTTGCGGTTATAAGAAAACACTAAGGTATTTCTAATCCAAGGTCAAATAGGTGCTTTGAGAGAGCTTCGTGGTTGTCGATCGATTTGGGATCACGTTCCCGCGATGGTTAGATCCAAACAAGCTTGACCTGGTTAACAAGTGTTGAGAGCCCTAATCGATTCTGAACTTTCCCATCCCGAATTGATTGAAACATATGCAGCATTAAGAGTTCTTACTTATCGATTCTAGATGCTATTCGCGATAGGCTGATCACATGATAATTCAAGCGATGTTGCTTAGAGTGCTCATAGCGGGTTCTAAGGCAACCTTCGCTTAAACGAAGCTACCCACAAAGATTTAGAAACCCTATGTATCCGAAATGACACTTCATTTCTGCTTGGAGAATCGTCTCTCTTCTCCGGTTCATAACATTCTACAGGTAATGATCAGCGAGCTTCACTTAACATAAACGGCTTGAGTAAGCTAACACAGTTCATGGAGGGTTAAGGCTCTCAGTACATCTACGGAATATAAATTGTAACTGAATGATTACACACAAATGATAGACTGACACCTAATTCAAAAAATCATGCAATGAAAATTTCAAAGAAGTGCTTTTTTAACTCAGGATCAAAATCGAATGGATGCGTGATTTGTAATTCAACTCTTACTGGCGTGATGTGCAGAAATTTGTCTGCGCAATGATAACCATCAACTACATTGGTTAGATTAACCCGTGAGCTAGGAAATTGTTTTGAGATTTTCTCCACTAACCTGAATAACTTGAAATAAATTGAGAAATATGGAAAGAAATGGTAGAAGACTAGTATAACAATGAAAAGCTGATGCAATATATAATGACAAATTATTGGTGCATGTAAGCGAAGTCTCCGAGAAACCTTGCATGCCAAGTATAAAGGCAATTCCTCGGAGTCGGAAAAAATAGCCAGTGCAACAATATGTAGTTAAACTCCTCAAATGGTACTTCTCTAACCATGTTATCCAGAGGCCCAGGAGTGTGCTTAACATACCCACCAGGGCATAGGCTCATCAAAAGTGGGCTCATCGGTAATGCTTGGGTGTGCTACTTTTGATTTAATTTAAATTATAATGTCATCTTGACCAACTAAAATTTATGTATAAGGTAAATCCTTACTTGAGACCACAAATACTTCTCTGTATGATGCTTAGTCATCTATTCACATGTATCAAAGGTGCCATCTGAGACACTATCTTTTTTGTATTATGAAATGTAAACAAATGATTCATTTAAGAGGAACAAAAAAAAATCAACTTTACTAGAAAGGGAAAAAAAAAAAATTCCTTAATCTATACCAAACAAACAATCAAACTAGTGAGAAATTACAGTTACTGCCAAATTCTATAATAAGTTAAGTACTCATTCATATGACACATAAAATTGTGATAGACTAGCAGCATAACTAAGTTCTTGGACAATAATCTTGTAATTGCATGGATGCACAAGATTGTTTAGCATCGAATGAAGGATATTGTTCTTGATAGGGCATAGAATTGACCGAAGCTAACCATTTACCATGCAAAATCCAAAGAGTTTAGAGGGCATAAGGACACACCCACGGTGAATCAAAGTCTGTCATTGGCCTTTACTACCTGTGACTCGTATGTTGCTTTCAGATTATCATTAGAAATCATTTCTCTGTCTAGGAAAAAGTTCAATATCAATGCAAATGAGCATCAAACCAAAACAATATAAATCTGAGACAAAGGTAAGAACTTTGAGTCGGATGTACCAAATTTTGAAAAACAAAAATCAAAAGGGTTGGTGGAAAGGTGGCATTCATTTTTATGAATTGTTGCATGCAGCAAGCGTGCGACTCTTAGTGAAACAAGACACCAGCGTGTCACGTGGCATGACTTGATTCATTTACCTTTTATGCCTTTTGTTATAAGGAAATGAGTTATCTTTGACATACTTTCCCTCTCTTGGTGTCCTTGGAAGAGAGAACGAAATATAAAGAGGAAATGCAATGGAAATATTAACTTTCATTCCTAAAGGGAGGCGCTAGATCTTGCGCTAGAGCCTCTAGCGGTGGTTATTCTCGAACAAAAAAACAAATGTTCTGATTTTGACTACAGCAAGTATATGACTTTTGATCCCAAATTATTTCCAATAGTACTAATTTAAGCTGAACCATACGTGACCTTATGAATTTCTTCTTTTAACATCATCAATCCCGAAGACCATAGGACATGCGGCCTTACCTTGCATTTGCAAGAGGCTGATTACATGATTCTAACTTGTGATAATCCCGGACACATGGTGGCGTGACCTACGACTATTTTGCCAAGGCTCCCACTTACTCTCGGGTTGAACACTAACAACAAAATTTGTTTGCCACTAAAGAGGATGCTTTATAATCATAATTCAAGAGAAAGGAAAAAAAGCCTATCAAGAAGAATTTTAACCAAATACCAGTCTTTTCAATTTGTATGTCCCAACATACATTTGGAATAGTCGAGAAAACTCAAGGACTTCAACATGAAAATCAAATACTAGATTTTCACATTAGGAATACCACATGTAAAAATAAAAACTCCCGACCATAAAATCTCTATAAAAACATCAAATGGCGTGTAATTATGCAGTGCAGCGGTTGACCAACCAGGCTAGCGAGATCCTAAAACAAGATCGGTCTGAAAACTTCCAAAGCGAAATAAGTAATCAAATATGTGAAAACATCACATCTGACAAAAAAAAAAAAAAAACACAAAGTTACAAAGTCTAGAAATATCCAATTAAATTCAAAAGTGGCACAAAGATGTTTAGATAAACTTCTTATTTCTTAAACCTAATAAAAGTCATGGCATAAAAGGTATCCCTACACGGAATGATCTTAATGGCCATAATTTGGATGAAAACATCTCCACCAAAATTAAGTACCATATTAAACATTAGGCGAGTTGTTTCTAAATTTTCCAATTCCCAACGATCATATAATTAATTCATGCACGAAAGTGAAATTAGCAAGTGGAAATCAATGCGAAAGAAATTAATTCACAAATACTAATTTATAACTTCATAATAGTTTTAGCTTTCAAACTTTGGGTTTTCAAAACCAACACTTTTATATTATAAGAAAAAGACTTTCCAATTCTTGAATCATTATTGTTTATCAAATACCAAAATATCTAATCTATCACAAAAGTTGCGGTTTCTCCAAGAATATCCATTAATACTCTCGTAGTCCGTAACTACTTTGATCGACAAATTCGTTCTTCGAACTTTCGTAATGAGCTTCAGTGATAGCGAGAGTTTAACGTGTACCTTTAGCTCAAGCTGCGGCGGTATGCATCCAAAGTGGACTTAAAGCGAGGCGGAGTGGGCTGAAATCCTTCACGACCTGAACTACTCTTTGGATGATCATTACGGAATCTGAAACTATATTTGGGAGTAATTACATATATGAGAATGTCTCACGAAAGAGTACATGCCTCTAGTATTCCACTGCCAAATCTTCATCCTCCTCATTCCTTTAATGAATCCTTGAGGTGGCCTACCTCAATAATTCACCAAAGAACTCAGAAAGCTTCGGACTTACAGACCCACAGTGACTCTTTTCCTAAACCGGATCACTTCTAGACACACTTGAGCTCACGGTCAGAGAGAGGTGAGCGCTCGATACCATAATGTAACACCACCAACTCTAATTAGGGGATTACTTGCTGATTAAAGATTGAAACTTCACCTGGAAAATTTTCTCAAATATATGACATTAAGAACATAAATAAACCTGCGTTCAAAAGACACATTGACTTGGAAGGAAATATTTCAAAGTCCCGAACATGACACATATATCTATCGAGTTTTAAAAAGCGGAATAACTTTATCATTTACATCACTTTTTAGAAAATGACCACAAGATAAAACAAATAGAATCTATACATTATTTTCTAATTACAAAGGACTCGTCCTGAGAATAAAGGACTCGAGCTCGTGATCAGGTGACTCGATGTCTTGCTTGCCGAGGCCCAGAACAACGCTTAGTGCTCTAAACCTCCTCCATCCAGTATATGGCCAGAAAACAACGCCCCAACGGTGAGTTTATAAAACTCGATAACATAGAGTTAGAAGAAAAAATGTTTTTCTGTTGTTTCCCGGACCATGCAGCGTGTGCTCGTATGGAAAATCCTCACGACAACATATACTTAACATATACTAATACTATGGCCAAATCTTAAACATCATCTTCATTACGTTCAGTCAAACTCAAACATAACTTGCTTCAAGAGCATTCGGTTGCAAAGTAACATAATTCATACCACATAACATACAATCCACATAATTCAAATCAAACATAATGGGCCTCTCTGTAAGTCTTTTATCGCCCACAGGGTTCTTGGACTTTATTGTCGACCAGGTGGCTTACCCCAGCTTTGGTGAGCCCGCAATGCCACATCCACGTGAAGTCGTAATACATGATATTAAACTTTATTAGTCATACATCATAGCATAGGCATCCTCGATCTTTTAAGAAAACTCACTAGGTTGTTAGCGTGAGAAACTTAACCACACTAGTTTAAAAATTTTGATCTGGCGATCGGAGCTTCGGTGACCCACGGTTAGAGCGTCTCTTTAAACCGCTAATCTGGTATCCTGGCCTTTCAATAGAAAGGACTTACTAAAAGCAGTTTGGAGTCTCACCCACGTATATGTATGGCCCGTGATAGCTAGCCTTTAACGGAAAACATGGTATTTCTCCGGACATAGACTATCTAAGATTTGGATGCTATGTTTATAATATAGCGATTACTTCATCCTTCATAAATGGATAGGAGAATCAAATCATAATTCAAGACTATAGAAAAATCAAAAAGTCAAACGAGAATCCAAAAATCATAGTTGCCAAACAATTTGCATTTCATGCTGATTAACTAAATCTCGAAAGCAAGCGATACTTCACATTAAAGATGCGTATTCATAAGTGAATTTATTTCCGCTTCTAATGTTAATATCCATAGTAAAAATATACACAAGGTTGAGGATTATTATTTCCATTACGCTTTAGGTTGCATTTCAATGGAAACTTTAGTATTTCCTTTTCCTATTTTTGTTCGACATTTATTCATAGATCATTGAACTTTAGTTTGCCCGATATCGACATCATTACCATCAACAAGCTATGACCAAGCCTTAGTGCACTAGGTGAAGTCAACTACATGGGTGCATCGGCGCCATTTTCTAATCTATCAAAAGTCATACCCAACCATGTTTTCAATAACAACCATTTAGAACAAAATCTTCATTAACAAGTCCTCTTTAAGTTTTCTTGGGTCATTCACTAACCTATTTAATTGAACTATCAACCATGCAAATGACCAAACCAGTTATCACAACCAAATTAACACTATTACATCATCAATTAACCATAAATACGTTACAAACATTATTTTAGGTAATGCACCAAAATACCAGAATTAAGTAACATTTAGCACAGTTTATAGCAATTTTCTAAACACCAACACATTGACTTACATTTCGGCAAACATCACAATCACATAAATAATCGAGTGAGGCTCGATGGAGCTCACAGCAGAATAAACATCAAGCTTGATTGGTTTAGGGGTTGGGAGGCGGTAGTCAACCCTATTTGATCAAACCCCATACAAGACCATTCGATTATGACTAATAAGCTAATTATTGAACTAATAAAATTAATAATAAAACCTAGCACACTATAAGGGAGGTTTTGGGGAAGTCTATGTTGCACTGAGTAATCCCCGAGTTAGGGATTTCAGTTCCAAAAATCTCGTTCTTCTTCTTTCAAAGTTCTAAGCTCAGAATCATCTTCTCCTTAGCTTAGAATCCACATGCCACATTTTCCTTGTTGTTGAAACTGACCTCCATTGGAGCATTTCTTGAAGCTTGAGCTTCCATCTTCTTCCTTGACTTCAATCTTCACCTTCTTCTTCATTACGAACCATCATTTTAGAGCTATCCTTTCTTTGAATCTCTCTCTCTTTCTCTCGATTTCTCTCTCTAATTCTCGGCCTCTCTCTGCTCGTCCTCCCTCTCTCGGTCATGAGCAGTGGCGCGGCCACCTCCACACACCGCCGCGCCACCACCGGCTGACCAACCACCACCGCTTCATCATACTCCCCATTCGATCGCCTCTTCCCTCTCTCGGTTCTCTCTCTCTCGTTTGGCGCGATCTGCTTCTTCTTTCCTCATTTCCGAGCACCCATGTGCGCGACTCCTCTTGAGCGTGGCGGCCCCTTAACCTTCCTCCTTCTCATTCACGATGCTTTCCACATACTCTCTTTCTCTCTTCCCTCTTCTTCCTTTCTTTCTTTCCACTTTCTTCTTCTTTCCACTTTTAGATTTTCTTGTTTTCACCTTACTGAATCCATGTCTTGTGATGAGGAGAGAGTAAAAAGGAGTGAGATGAGGGAGTGGACTAGAGTGGATTTAAGTGGAATGTGGTGCCGCAGTGATCCTTAGGTCTAATTTTAATTAAAAACTTGCAAGCAAGTCCTATCGACCTCTTATTCTAATCTTTGATTTCTAATACCCTCTTGAGTAATTTTAATCAATTAAAACTACTCATAATTAATTAGTCCCATAATTCCTAAATCATTGGGTACAATTACTATTTTACCCTTAGTTCCTAATTGGTTTTAAATTACGAAATTAGGGCTTGAACTATTTTTAATCCTTAGAGATTAAATTCATTTTCACTTAGGACTCCTAATAATTGAGGCTTAGGGATTTTGGGATATTACATTACTTCCACACCTTTTAGGAATTTTGTCCCCCAAGTCGCCTTGTATATAACCACATCCATATAAAGGATTTGTTCTCGGTGTTTCATTCAAGAACTCTAATCCTTCTCCTTCGAATGAGTAAGTTTAGTCTCTTGATCGTTCTAAATCGTCGAGAATCTCGAAAAGAATTAGTAGCTACCTTGGGTCAATTATCGTGGAATTTGTGATTTAGCTAACCAGTTACAAACTAAGTCTTATTCCCGATAAGATGCTTATTAAGTCAAGATGAAGTTTGTAATTGGTCGAGGAAGATCACTTCACCCATAGCGGCTAGTGAATCTAGCGTATACACTAATATCCTTGAATTCCAGTTGATTTAGCTATCACGATACCCTAGCAATCCCAAAAGCGGTCTAACATTCTTCCTTATGCTAGTTAATTCACCAAGGTCACTATGCCTAGGGAACTTAGGGCTCGATTACCTTGAGGTTCCACTAAATGCAAGCTGAAACATTAAGAAATCTGGCCCGATACTATCACTTGCGGTTATAGAAAACACTAAGGTATTTCTAATCAAGGTCCGATAGGTGCTTTAGAGAGCCGTGGTTATCAATCGATTTGGGATCCATTCACAATGGTTAGATCAAACAAGCTTGACTAGTTAACAAGTGTTGAGAGCCTGTCGATTACGAACACCCGTCGAATTGATTGAAACCGCCTGACTAAGAGTTCTTACTTATCAATTCTAGATGCTATTGCAATAGGCGATCACAATAATTCAAAAAGTGCGGTCATAGGTTCTAAAGCAACTTCTTGAGCTACCACAAGATTTAGGCTCACTATATCCAAAGTGACCTTCACATTTCCTGTAGAGAATCGTCTCTGTACCGGGTTCATAACATTCTAGGTAATTGCAGCGACTTCCTATGACCTTGGTGGCTAACACGGTATGGAGGTTAAGGCTCTCGGTACATCTAAGGAATATAGGTGATGAATCAATTACACAAATGATAAGGCAGCACCTAATTCAAAATCATGCAATGAGAATTTCAAAGAAGTCTTTTTAACTTTCGAGATCAAATCGAATGGATCGTAGAGTTGTAATTCAACTCTCGCGATTAGCGGAAATTTGTCTGCAAATAACCATAACTTCGCTAGTTGAATTCTTGAGCTAGAAATTGTTTGAAGTTTTCTCCACTAACACAAATAACTTGAAATAAATTAGAAATATGGAAAGAAATGGTAGAAGACTAGTATAACAATGAAAACTGATGCAATATACTTAATGACAAATTATTGGTCATAAGCAGCAGTCTCGAAACCTTGCATGCAAGTAAGGCAATTCCTCAAATTGAAAAGCAGAATGCAACAATATGATTAAACTCCTCAAATGAATTGGTACTTCTACAACCATGTTATCGGGAAGCGAGAGTGTGCTTAACATACCACCAGGGCATAAGGCTCCTCAAAAAGTGGGCTCATCGGTAATGCTGGGTGTGCTTTCGCACTTGATTTAATTTAAATTATAATGTCATCTTGACCAACTAAAATTTATGTATAGGTAAATCCTTACTTGAGACCACAAATACTTCTCTGTATGATGCTTAGTCATCTATTCCTGTATCAAGATGCCATCTGAGACACTATCTTTTTGTATTATGAAATGTAAACAAATGATTCATTTAAGAGGAACAAAAAAAATCACTTTACTAGAAAGGGAAGAAAAAAAAAATTCCTTAATCCTATACCAAACAAACAATCAAACTGAAGTGAGAAATTACAAATTGCCAAACCTTCTATAATAAGTTAAGTACTCATTCATATGACACATAAAATTGTGATAGACTAGCGCATAACTAAGTTCTTTGGACAATAATCTTGTAATTGCATGGATGCACAAGATTGTTTAGCATCAAATGAAGGATATTGTTCTTGATAGGGCATAGAATTGATAGGGAAGCTAACCATTTACCATGCAAAATCCAAAGAGTTTAGGAGCATAAGGACACACCCACAGTGAATCAGGAAGTGCTGTCATTAGCCTACTACTGCTTACGACTCATGTTGCTTTCAAGGATTATCATTAGAAATCATTTCTCTGTCTAGGAAAAAGTTCAATATCAATGCAAATGAGCATCCAAACCAAAACAATATAAATCTGAGACAAAGGTAAGAACTTAGGTGAGTCGGATGTACCAAATTTTGAAAAACAAAAATCAAAAGGGTTGGTGGAAAGGTGGCATTCATTTTTATGGCTGTTGCATGCAACAAGCGTCGCTGAACTTGGTGAAACAAGACACCCGTATGCACGTGAAGCATGACTTGATTCATTTACCTTTTATGCCTTTTGTTATAAGGAAATGAGTTATCTTGTGAAATTTCCCTCTCTTGGTGTCCTTGGAAGAAGGCGAAATATAAAGAGAAGTAACAATGGAAATGATTGCTTTCATTCCCTAAGGAGGCGCTAGATGCATTGCTAGAGCCTCACTGTGGTGGTTATTCTCGAACAAAAAAACAAATGTTCTGATTACAACTACCAAGCAAGTATATGACTTTTTGATCCCAAATTATTTCCAATAGTACTAATTTAAGCTGAACCATGCGTGACCTTATGAATTTCTTCTTTTAACATCATCAATCTGAAGACCATAGGACATGCAGCCTTACCTTGCATTTGCAAGAGGCTGATTACATGATTCTAACTTGTGATAATCCAGGACACATGGTGGCGTGACTACGACTATTTTGCCAAGGCTCCCTTCTCTGGGTTGAACACTAACAACAAAATTTGTTTGCCACTAAAGGATGCTTTATAATCATAATTCAAGAGAGGAAAAAAAGCCTATCAGAGAATTTTAACCAAATACCAGTCTTTTCAATTTGTATGTCCAACATACATTTGGAATGGTCGAGAAAACTCAAGGACTTCAACATGAAAATCAAATACTAGATTTTCACATTAGGAATACCACATGTAAAAATAAAAACTCCCAGCCATAAAATCTCTATAAAAACATCAAATGACGTGTAATTATGCAGTTACAGCGGAACCAACCAGGCTAGCAGGATCCTAAAGCAAGATCGGTCATGAGAAAACTTCCAAAGCAAAATAAGTAATCAAATATGTGAAAACATCACATCTGACAAAAAAAAAAAAAAAAAACACAAAGTTACAAAGTCTAGAAATATCAATTAAATTCAAAGTGGCACAAAGATGTTTTAGATAAACTTCTTATTTCTTAAACCCTAATAAAAGTCATGGCATAAAAAGGTATCCCTACAGGAATGATCTTAATGGCCATAATTTGGATGAAAACATCTCACCAAAATTAAGTACCATATTAAACATTAGAAGCGGTTGTTTCTAAATTTTCCAATTCCCAAGCGATCATATAATTAATTCATGCACGAAAGTGAAATTAGCAAAGTGGAAATCAATGCGAAAGAAATTAATTCACAAATACTAATTTATAACTTCATGATGGTTTTCTAGCTTTCAAACTTTGGGTTTTCAAAACCAACACTTTTTATATTATAAGAAAAAGACTTTCCAATTCTTGAATCATTATTGTTTTATCAAAGAAAATAATTTTTGAACAAAATCCAGTTTGGTTCTTCTTGTTTGATAATTGGCTTGGTGCTTCTTCTCAAATTTGACCATTCTTGGTTTGCATCACTACATGATATGATCCAATTTGGATGCATATAGTTTTTAACGAAATTTCTGCGACTTCTATTGAAGAAGGAAGAACAAATACAAGCTTTGTTCTTAATTTAACAATGGCGCATAATAATATAAAGGAAAACAACATGATTCAAGTGCTAAAGATGTAAACTTTAAGAGTAATGGCGCATAAACAATACGAAAATAGTAACGAGAATAAAATAAAAAGATGGCAAGAAGGCGAGAAAATGGAAGAAGCGCCACACTCTCAAGAGAGTGATAAGTCCGGTGTAGATAAGCCACAAGAGAAAGGAACCTCTTGATAAGAATCGAGAGATGGTTCATCCAAGAACCTAAGAGACTCGACTCTTTACACTCACAAAGGAGCAAACTTTCAATATTATTCAAAGCGCCCAAATGATAGGAAGTACATTCCTATTTATAGACTAAAGAGGTGATGGCTAACCCTAATTCTAATCCTAGGTAGCACCTATCAGCATAAGGAGGCTAAACCTAGTGCAAGACCCAAGCCCAATACAAGGCTGCTAAGAAAACACAACAGAAAGCCCAAATTAAAAGAGAAACACGTGTAGAAATTTGGGTTACATTTGGAGCCTATTTTTATCCATGATAAAGGCCGAATTTGGTGTTTGAGCTTGAAATACGACTTGTACCCTAGCTTTCTAAGGCATCAAAGAACACCTCAATCGGATAGCTACAGCTCAAGATAAATCTAAAACACTAAAGAGATGTCACCACCAAAGAAAATAATTTTTGAAAAAAATCCAGTTTGGTTCTTCTTGTTTGATAATTGGCTTGGTGCTTCTTCTCAAATTTGACCATTCTTGGTTTGCATCACTACATGATATGATCCAAGCTGGATGCATATAGTTTTTAACGGAAACTTACGCGACTTCTATTGAAGAAGGAAGAACAAATACAAGCTTTGTTCTTAATTTAACAATGGCGCATCGTAATATAAAACGGAAAACAACATGATTCAAGTGCTAAAGATGTAAACTTTAAGAGTAATGGCGCATAAACAATACGAAAATAGTAACCAGAATAAAATAAAAAGATGGCAATAAGACAGAAAATGGAAGAAGACGCCACACTCTCAAGAGAGTGATAAGTCCGGTGTAGATTCGCCACAAGAGAAAGGAACCTCTTGATAAGAATCAGAGATGGTTCATCCAAGAACCTAAGAGATTCAGCTCTTTACGCTCACAAAGGAGCAAACTTTCAATATTACTCAAAACTGCCCATATGATAGGAAGTACATTCCTATTTATGGACTAAAGAGGTGATGGCTAACCCTAATTCTAATCCTAGGTAGCACCTATCAGCTTAAGGAGGCTAAACCTAGTGCAAGACCCAAGCCCAATACAAGGCTGCTATTAAAACACAACAGAAAGCCCAAATTAAAAGAGAAACACGTGTAGAAATTTGGGTTATATTTGGAGCGTATTTTTATCCATGATAAAGGCCGAATTTGGTGTTTGAGCTTGAAATACGACTTGTACCCTAGCTTTCTAAGGCATCAAAGAACACCTCAATCGGATAGCCACAGCTCAAGATATATCTAAAACACTAAAGAAATGTCACCACCAATGAAAATAATTTTTGAACAAAATCCAGTTTGGTTCTTCTTGTTTGATAATTGGCTTGGTGCTTCTTCTCAAATTTGACCATTCTTGGTTTGCATCACTACATGATATGATCCAAGCTGGATGCATATAGTTTTTAACGGAAACTTACGCGACTTCTATTGAAGAAGGAAGAACAAATACAAGCTTTGTTCTTAATTTAACAATGGCGCATAATAATATAAAAAGGTAAACAACTTGATTAAAGTGCTAAAGATGGAAACTTTAAGAGTAATGGCGCATAAACAATACGAAAATAGTAACCAGAATAAAACAAAAAGATGGCAAGAAGACAGAAAATGGAAGAAGACGCCACACTCTCAAGAGAGTGATAAGTCCGGTGTAGATAAGCCACAAGAGAAAGGAACCTCTTGATAAGAATCAGAGATGGTTCATCCAAGAACCTAAGAGACTCAGCCCTTTACACTCACAAAGGAGCAAACTTTCAATATTATTCAAAACTGTCCAAATGATAGGAAGTACATTCCTATTTATAGACTAAAGAGGTGATGGCTAACCCTAATTCTAATCCTAGGTAGCACCTATCAGCTTAAGGAGGCTAAACCTAGTGCAAGACCCAAGCCCAACACAAGGCTGCTAAGAAAACACAACAGAAAGCCCAAATTAAAAGAGAAACACGTGTAGAAACGTGGGTTACATTTGGAGCCTATTTTTATCCTTGATAAATGCCGAATTTGTTGTTTGAGCTTGAAATGCGACGACTTGTACCCTAGCTTTCTAAGGCATCAAAGAACACCTCAATCGGATAGCCACAGCTCAAGATATATCTAAAACACTAAAGAAATGTCACCACCAATGAAAATAATTTTTGAACAAAATCCAGTTTGGTTCTTCTTGTTTGATAATTGGCTTGGTGCTTCTTCTCAAATTTGACCATTCTTGGTTTGCATCACTATATGATAAGATCCAAGCTGGATGCATATAGTTTTTAACGGAAACTTACGCGACTTCTATTGAAGAAGGAAGAACAAATACAAGCTTTGTTCTTAATTTAACAATGGCGCATAATAATATAAAAAGGAAAACAACATGATTCAAGTGCTAAAGATGTAAACTTTAAGAGTAATGGCGCAAAAACAATACGAAAATAGTAACCAGAATAAAATAAAAAGATGGCAAGAAGACAGAAAATGGAAGAAGACGCCACACTCTCAAGAGAGTGATAAGTCCGGTGTAGATAAGCCACAAGAGAAAGGAACCTCTTGATAAGAATCAGAGATGGTTCATCCAAGAACCTAAGAGACTCAGCCCTTTACACTCACAAAGGAGCAAACTTTCAATATTATTCAAAACTGTCCAAAAGATAGGAAGTACATTCCTATTTATAGACTAAAGAGGTGATGGCTAACCCTAATTCTAATTGTAGGTAGCACCTATCAGCATAAGGAGGCTAAACCTAGTGCAAGACCCAAGCCCAATACAAAGCTGCTAAGAAAACACAACAGAAAGCCCAAATTAAAAGAGAAACACGTGTAGAAATTTGGGTTACATTTGGTGCCCATTTTTATCCATGATAAAGGCCGAATTTGGTGTTTGAGCTTGAAATACGACTTGTACCCTAGCTTTCTAAGGCATCAAAGAACACCTCAATCGGATAGCTACAGCTCAAGATAAATCTAAAACACTGAAGAGATGTCACCACCAATGAAAATAATTTTTGAACAAAATCCAGTTTGGTTCTTCTTGTTTGATAATTGGCTTGGTGCTTCTTCTCAAAGTTGACCATTCTTGGTTTGCATCACTACATGATATGATCCAAGCTGGATGCATATAGTTTTTAACGGAAACTTACGCGACTTCTATTGAAGAAGGAAGAACAAATACAAGCTTTGTTCTTAATTTAACAATGGCGCATAATAATATAAAAAGGAAAACAACATGATTCAAGTGCTAAAGATGTAAACTTTAAGAGTAATGGCGCATAAACAATACGAAAATAGTAACCAGAATAAAATAAAAAGATGGCAAGAAGACAGAAAATGGAAGAAGACGCCACACTCTCAAGAGAGTGATAAGTCCGGTGTAGATAAGCCACAAGAGAAAGGAACCTCTTGATAAGAATCAGAGATGGTTCATCCAAGAACCTAAGAGACTCAGCCCTTTACACTCACAAAGGAGCAAACTTTCAATATTATTCAAAACTGTCCAAATGATAGGAAGTACATTCCTATTTATAGACTAAAGAGGTGATGGCTAACCCTAATTCTAATCCTAGGTAGCACCTATCAGCATAAGGAGGCTAAACCTAGTGCAAGACCCAAGCCCAATACAACAGAAAGCCCAAATTAAAAGAGAAACACGTGTAGAAATTTGGGGTACATTTGGAGCCTATTTTTATCCATGATAAAGGCCGAATTTGGTGTTTGAGCTTGAAATACGACTTGTACCCTAGCTTTCTAAGGCCTCAAAGAACACCTCAATCGGATAGCTACAGCTCAAGATAAATCTAAAACACTGAAGAGATATCACCACCAATGAAAATAATTTTTGAACAAAATGCAGTTTGGTTCTTCTTGTTTGATAATTGGCTTGGTGCTTCTTCTCAAAGTTGACCATTCTTGGTTTGCATCACTACATGATATGATCCAAGCTGGATGCATATAGTTTTTAACGAAACTTACGCGACTTCTATTGAAGAAGGAAAAACAAATACAAGCTTTGTTCTTAATTTAACAATGGCGCATAATAATATAAAGGAAAACAACATGATTCAAGTGCTAAAGATGTAAACTTTAAGAGTAATGGCGCATAAACAATACGAAAATAGTAACGAGAATAAAATAAAAAGATGGCAAGAAGGCGAGAAAATGGAAGAAGGCGCCACACTCTCAAGAGAGTGATAAGTCGGTGTAGATAAGCCACAAGAGAAAGGAACCTCTTGATAAGAATCAGAGATGGTTCATCCAAGAACCTAAGAGACTCGACTCTTTACACTCACAAAGGAGCAAACTTTCAATATTATTCAAAGCGTCCAAATGATAGGAAGTACATTCCTATTTATAGACTAAAGAGGTGATGGCTAACCATAATTCAAATCCTAGGTAGCACCTATCAGCATAAGGAGGCTAAACCTAGTGCAAGACCCAAGCCCAATACAAGGCTGCTAAGAAAACACAGAAAGCCCAAATTAAAAGAAAACACGTGTAGAAATTTGGGTTACATTTGGAACCTATTTTTATCCATGATAAAGGCCGAATTTGGTGTTTGAGCTTGAAATCGACTTGTACCCTAGCTTTCTAAGGCATCAAAGAACACCTCAATCGGATAGCTACATTTCAAGATAAATCTAAAACACGAAGAGATGTCACCACCAATGAAAATAATTTTTGAACAAAATCCAGTTTGGTTCTTCTTGTTTGATAATTGGCTTGGTGCTTCTTCTCAAATTTGACCATTCTTGGTTTGCATCACTACATGATATGATCCAAGCTGGATGCATATAGTTTTTAACGGAAACTTATGCGACTTCTATTGAAGAAGGAAGAACAAATACAAGCTTTGTTCTTAATTTAACAATGGCGCATAATAATATAAAAGGAAAACAACATGATTCAAGTGCTAAAGATGTAAACTTTAAGAGTAATGGTGCATAAAGAATACGAAAAGAGTAACCAAAATAAAAAAAAAAAATGGCAAGAAGGCGAGAAAATGGAAGAAAGGCGCCACACTCTCAAGAGAGTGATAAGTCGGTGTAGATAAGCCACAAGAGAAAGGAACCTCTTGATAAGAATCGAGAGATGGTTCATCCAAGA
This sequence comes from Calophaca sinica, assembly GCA_037113605.1. Classification (NCBI taxonomy): domain Eukaryota; kingdom Viridiplantae; phylum Streptophyta; class Magnoliopsida; order Fabales; family Fabaceae; genus Calophaca; species Calophaca sinica. The sequence goes on from CM073732.1 coordinate 72,007,631, forward strand.
ACCTAAGAGACTCGACTCTTTACACTCACAAAGGAGCAAACTTTCAATATTATTCAAAGCTGCCCAAATGATAGGAAGTACATTCCTATTTATAGACTAAAGAGGTGATGGCTAACCTAATTCTAATCCTAGGTAGCACCTATCAGCATAAGGAGGCTAAACCTAGTGCAAGACCCAAGCCCAATACAATTTGCTAAGAAAACACAGCAAAGCCCAAATTAAAAGAAAACACGTGTAGAAATTTGGGTTACATTTGGAGCCTATTTTTATCCATGATAAAGGCGAATTTGGTGTTTGAGCTTGAAATCGACTTGTACCCTAGCTTTCTAAGGCATCGAGAACACCTCAATCGGATAGCTACAGCTCAAGATAAATCTAAAACACTAAAGAGATGTCACCACCAATGAAAATAATTTTTGAACAAAATCCAGTTTGGTTCTTCTTGTTTGATAATTGGCTTGGTGCTTCTTCTCAAAGTTGACCATTCTTGGTTTGCATCACTACATGATATGATCCAAGCTGGATGCATATAGTTTTTAACGGAAATTTCCGCGACTTCTATTGAAGAAGGAAGAACAAATACAAGCTTTGTTCTTAATTTAACAATGGCGCATAATAATATAAAAAGGAAAACAACATGATTCAAGTGCTAAAGATGTAAACTTTAAGAGTAATGGCGCATAAACAATACGAAAATAGTAACCAGAATAAAATAAAAAGATGGCAAGAAGACAGAAAATGGAAGAAGACGCCACACTCTCAAGAGAGTGATAAGTCCGGTGTAGATAAGCCACAAGAGAAAGGAACCTCTTGATAAGAATCAGATGGTTCATCCAAGAACCTAAGAGACTCGACTCTTTACACTCACAAAGGAGCAAACTTTCAATATTATTCAAAGCTGTCAAATGATAGGAAGTACATTCCTATTTATAGACTAAAGAGGTGATGGCTAACCTAATTCTAATCTAGGTAGCACCTATCGGCATAAGGAGGCTAAACCTAGTGCAAGACCCAAGCCCAATACAAAGGTGCTATGAAAACACAGAAAGCCCAAATTAAAGAGAAACACGTGTAGAAATTTGGGTTACATTTGCAGCCTATTTTTATCCATGAAAAAGGGCCGATTTGGTGTTTGAGCGTGAAATCGACTTGTACCCTAGCTTTCTAAGGCATCAAAGAACACCTCAATCGGATAGCTCTGACTCAAGATAAATCTAAAACACTGAAGAGATGTCACCACCAATGAAAATAATTTTTGAACAAAATCCAGTTTGGTTCTTCTTGTTTGATAATTGGCTTGGTGCTTCTTCTCAAATTTGACCATTCTTGGTTTGCATCACTACATGATATGATCCAAGCTGGATGCATATAGTTTTTAACGGAAACTTACGCGACTTCTATTGAAGAAGGAAGAACAAATACAAGCTTTGTTCTTAATTTAACAATGGCGCATAATAATATAAAAAGGTAAACAACTTGATTAAAGTGCTAAAGATGTAAACTTTAAGAGTAATGGCGCATAAACAATACGAAAATAGTAACCAGAATAAAACAAAAAGATGGCAAGAAGACAGAAAATGGAAGAAGACGCCACACTCTCAAGAGAGTGATAAGTCCGGTGTAGATAAGCCACAAGAGAAAGGAACCTCTTGATAAGAATCAGAGATGGTTCATCCAAGAACCTAAGAGACTCAGCCCTTTACACTCACAAAGGAGCAAACTTTCAATATTATTCAACACTGTCCAAATGATAGGAAGTACATTCCTATTTATAGACTAAAGAGGTGATGGCTAACCCTAATTCTAATCCTAGGTAGCACCTATCAGCATAAGGAGGCTAAACCTAGTGCAAGACCCAAGCCCAATACAAGGCTGCTATGAAAACACAACAGAAAGCCCAAATTAAAAGAGAAACACGTGTAGAAATTTGGGGTACATTTGGAGCCTATTTTTATCCATGATAAAGGCCGAATTTGGTGTTTGAGCTTGAAATACGACTTGTACCCTAGCTTTCTAAGGCCTCAAAGAACACCTCAATCGGATAGCTACAGCTCAAGATAAATCTAAAACACTAAAGAAATGTCACCACCAATGAAAATAATTTTTGAACAAAATCCAGTTTGGTTCTTCTTGTTTGATAATTGGCTTGGTGCTTCTTCTCAAAGTTGACCATTCTTGGTTTGCATCACTACATGATATGATCCAAGCTGGATGCATATAGTTTTTAACGAAATTTCCGCGACTTCTATTGAAGAAGGAAGAACAAATACAAGCTTTGTTCTTAATTTAACAATGGCGCATAATAATATAAAAAGGAAAACAACATGATTCAAGTGCTAAAGATGTAAACTTTAAGAGTAATGGCGCATAAACAATACGAAAATAGTAACCAGAATAAAATAAAAAGATGGCAAGAAGACAGAAAATGGAAGAAGACGCCACACTCTCAAGAGAGTGATAAGTCCGGTGTAGATAAGCCACAAGAGAAAGGAACCTCTTGATAAGAATCAGAGATGGTTCATCCAAGAACCTAAGAGACTCAGCCCTTTACACTCACAAAGGAGCAAACTTTCAATATTATTCAAAACTGTCCAAATGATAGGAAGTACATTCCTATTTATAGACTAAAGAGGTGATGGCTAAGCCTAATTCTAATCCTAGGTAGCACCTATCAGCATAAGGAGGCTAAACCTAGTGCAAGACCCAAGCCCAACAGAAGGCTGCTATGAAAACACAGGAAAGCCCAAATTAAAAGAGAAACACGTGTAGAAATTTGGGTTACATTTGGAGCCTATTTTTATCCATGATAAAGGCCGAATTTGGTGTTTGAGCTTGAAATACGACTTGTACCCTAGCTTTCTAAGGCATCAAAGAACACCTCAATCGGATAGCTACAGTTCAAGATAAATCTAAAACACTAAAGAGATGTCACCACCAAAGAAAATAATTTTTGAACAAAATCCAGTTTGGTTCTTCTTGTTTGATAATTGGCTTGGTGCTTCTTCTCAAATTTGACCATTCTTGGTTTGCATCACTACATGATTTGATCCAAGCTGGATGCATATAGTTTTTAACGGAAACTTACGCGACTTCTATTGAAGAAGGAAGAACAAATACAAGCTTTGTTCTTAATTTAACAATGGCGCATAATATTATAAAAAGGTAAACAACATGATTAAAGTGCTAAAGATGGAAACTTTAAGAGTAATGGCGCATAAACAATACGAAAATAGTAACCAGAATAAAATAAAAAGATGGCAAGAAGGCGAGAAAATGGAAGAAAGGCATACACTCTCAAGAGAGTGATAAGTCGGTGTAGATAAGCCACAAGAGAAAGGAACCTCTTGATAAGAATCGAGAGATGGTTCATCCAAGAACCTAAGAGACTCGACTCTTTACACTCACAAAGGAGCAAACTTTCAATATTATTCAAAGCTGTCCAAATGATAGGAAGTACATTCCTATTTATAGACTAAAGAGGTGATGGCTAACCTAATTCTAATCCTAGGTAGCACCTATCGGCATAAGGAGGCTAAACCTAGTGCAAGACCCAAGCCCAATACAAGGCTGCTAAGAAAACACATAAAGCCCAAATTAAAAGAAAACACGTGTAGAAATTTGGGTTACATTTGGAGCCTATTTTTATCCATGATAAAGGCCGAATTTGGTGTTTGAGCTTGAAATCGACTTGTACCCTAGCTTTCTAAGGCATCAAAGAACACCTCAATCGGATAGCTACATTTCAAGATAAATCTAAAACAACGAAGAGATGTCACCACCAATGAAAATAATTTTTGAACAAAATCCAGTTTGGTTCTTCTTGTTTGATAATTGGCTTGGTGCTTCTTCTCAAAGGGGACCATTCTTGGTTGGCATCACAACATGAAATCTTCCAAGCTTGATCCATAGAGTTTTTACTTGAAACTTCTCCGACTTCTATTGAAGAAGGAAGAACAAATACAAGCTTTGTTCTTAATTTAACAATGGCGCATAATAATATAAAAAGGAAAACAACATGATTCAAGTGCTAAAGATGTAAACTTTAAGAGTAATGGCGCATAAACAATACGAAAATAGTAACCAGAATAAAATAAAAAGATGGCAAGAAGGCGAGAAAATGGAAGAAAGGCGCCACACTCTCAAGAGAGTGATAAGTCCGGTGTAGATAAGCCACAAGAGAAAGGAACCTCTTGATAAGAATCAGAGATGGTTCATCCAAGAACCTAAGAGACTCAACCCTTTACACTCACAAAGGAGCAAACTTTCAATATTATTCAAAACTGTCCAAATGATAGGAAGTACATTCCTATTTATAGACTAAAGAGGTGACGGCTAACCCTAATTCTAATCCTAGGTAGCACCTATCAGCATAAGGAGGCTAAACGTAGTGCAAGACCCAAGCCCAATACAAAGCTGCTAAGAAAACACAACAGAAAGCCCAAATTAAAAGAGAAACACGTGTAGAAATTTGGGTTACATTTGGAGCCTATTTTTATCCATGATAAAGGCCGAATTTGGTGTTTGAGCTTGAAATACGACTTGTACCCTAGCTTTCTAAGGCATCAAAGAACACCTCAATCGGATAGCTACTGCTCAAGATAAATCTAAAACACAAAAGAGATGTCACCACCAAAGAAAATAATTTTTGAACAAAATCCAGTTTGGTTCTTCTTGTCTGATAATTGGCTTGGTGCTTCTTCTCAAAGTTGACCATTCTTGGTTTTGCATCACTACATGATATGATCCAAGCTGGATGCATATAGTTTTTAACGGGAACTTACGCGACTTCTATTGAAGAAGGAAGAACAAATACAAGCTTTGTTCTTAATTTAACAATGGCGCATCGTAATACAAAACGGAAAGCAACATGATTCGAGTGCTAAAGATGTAAACTTTAAGAGTAATGGCGCATAAACAATACGAAAATAGTAACCAGAATAAAATAAAAAGATGGCAAGAAGACAGAAAATGGAAGAAGACGCCACACTCTCAAGAGAGTGATAAGTCCGGCGAAGATAAGCCACAAGAGAAAGGAACCTCTTGATAAGAATCAGAGATGGTTCATCCAAGAACCTAAGAGACTCAGCCCTTTACACTCACAAAGGAGCAAACTTTCAATATTATTCAAAACTGTCCAAATGATAGGAAGTACATTCCTATTTATAGACTAAAGAGGTGATGGCTAACCCTAATTCTAATCCTAGGTAGCACCTATCAGCATAAGGAGGCTAAACCTAGTGCAAGACCCAAGCCCAACAGAAGGCTGCTATGAAAACACAACAGAAAGCCCAAATTAAAAGAGAAACACGTGTAGAAATTTGGGTTACATTTGGAGCCTATTTTTATCCATGATAAAGGCCGAATTTGGTGTTTGAGCTTGAAATACGACTTGTACCCTAGCTTTCTCTGGCATCAAAGAACACCTCAATCGGATAGCTACAGCTCAAGATAAATCTAAAACACTGAAGAGATGTCACCACCAATGAAAATAATTTTTGAACAAAATCCAGTTTGGTTCTTCTTGTTTGATAATTGGCTTGGTGCTTCTTCTCAAATTTGACCATTCTTGGTTTGCATCACTACATGATATGATCCAAGCTGGATGCATATAGTTTTTAACGGAAACTTATGCGACTTCTATTGAAGAAGGAAGAACAAATACAAGCTTTGTTCTTAATTTAACAATGGCGCATAATAATATAACGGAAAGCAACATGATTCGAGTGCTAAAGATGTAAACTTTAAGAGTAATGGCGCATAAACAATACGAAAATAGTAACCAGAATAAAATAAAAAGATGGCAAGAAGGCGAGAAAATGGAAGAAAGCGCCACACTCTCAAGAGAGTGATAAGTCCGGTGTAGATAAGCCACAAGAGAAAGGAACCTCTTGATAAGAATCAGAGATGGTTCATCCAAGAACCTAAGAGACTCGACTCTTTACACTCACAAAGGAGCAAACTTTCAATATTATTCAAAGCGTCCAAATGATAGGAAGTACATTCCTATTTATAGACTAAAGAGGTGATGGCTAACCTAATTCTAATCCTAGGTAGCACCTATCAGCATAAGGAGGCTAAACCTAGTGCAAGACCCAAGCCCAATACAAGGCTGCTAAGAAAACACAACAGAAAGCCCAAATTAAAAGAGAAACACGTGTAGAAATTTGGGTTACATTTGGAGCCTATTTTTATCCATGATAAAGGCCGAATTTGGTGTTTGAGCTTGAAATACGACTTGTACCCTAGCTTTCTCTGGCATCAAAGAACACCTCAATCGGATAGCTACAGCTCAAGATAAATCTAAAACACTGAAGAGATGTCACCACCAATGAAAATAATTTTTGAACAAAATCCAGTTTGGTTCTTCTTGTTTGATAATTGGCTTGGTGGTTCTTCTGAAATTTGACCATTCTTGGTTTGCATCACTACATGATATGATCCAAGCTGGATGCATATAGTTTTTAACGGAAACTTACGCGACTTCTATTGAAGAAGGAAGAACAAATACAAGCTTTGTTCTTAATTTAACAATGGCGCATAATAATATAAAAAGGTAAACAACTTGATTCAAGTGCTAAAGATGGAAACTTTAAGAGTAATGGCGCATAAACAATACGAAAATAGTAACCAGAATAAAACGAAAAGATGGCAAGAAGACAGAAAATGGAAGAAGACGCCACACTCTCAAGAGAGTGATAAGTCCGGTGTAGATAAGCCACAAGAGAAAGGAACCTCTTGATAAGAATCAGAGATGGTTCATCCAAGAACCTAAGAGACTCAACCCTTTACACTCACAAAAGAGCAAACTTTCAATATTATTCAAAACTGTCCAAATGATAGGAAGTACATTCCTATTTATAGACTAAAGAGGTGATGGCTAACCTTAATTCTAATCCTAGGTAGCACCTATCGGCATAAGGAGGCTAAACCTAGTGCAAGACCCAAGCCCAATACAAAGGCTGCTAAGAAAACACAACAGAAAGCCCAAATTAAAAGAAAACACGTGTAGAAATTTGGGTTACATTTGGAGCCTATTTTTATCCATGATAAAGGCCGAATTTGGTGTTTGAGCTTGAAATCGACTTGTACCCTAGCTTTCTAAGGCATCAAAGAACACCTCAATCGGATAGCTACATTTCAAGATAAATCTAAAACACGAAGAGATGTCACCACCAATGAAAATAATTTTTGAACAAAATCCAGTTTGGTTCTTCTTGTTTGATAATTGGCTTGGTGCTTCTTCTCAAAGTTGACCATTCTTGGTTTGCATCACTAAATGATATGATACAATTTGGATGCATATAGTTTTTAACGGAAACTTATGCGACTTATATTGAAGAAGGAAGAACAAATACAGGCTTTGTTCTTAATTTAACAATGGCGCAAAATAATATAAAAAGGAAAACAACATGATTCAAGTGCTAAAGATGTAAATTTTAAGAGTAATGGCGCATTAACAATACGAAAATAGTACCCAGAATAAAATAAAAAGATGGCAAGAAGGCAGAAAATGGAAGAAAGGCGCCACACTCTCAAGAGAGTGATAAGTCGGTGTAGATAAGCCACAAGAGAAAGGAACCTCTTGATAAGAATCGAGAGATGGTTCATCCAAGAACCTAAGAGACTCGACTCTTTACACTCACAAAGGAGCAAACTTTCAATATTATTCAAAGCGTCCAAATGATAGGAAGTACATTCCTATTTATAGACTAAAGAGGTGATGGCTAACCTAATTCTAATCCTAGGTAGCACCTATCAGCATAAGGAGGCTAAACCTAGTGCAAGACCCAAGCCCAATACAAAGGCTGCTAAGAAAACACAAAGAAAGCCCAAATTAAAGAGAAACACGTGTAGAAATTTGGGTTACATTTGGAGCCTATTTTTATCCATGATAAAGGCCGAATTTGGTGTTTGAGCTTGAAATCGACTTGTACCCTAGCTTTCTAAGGCATCAAAGAACACCTCAATCGGATAGCTCTGACTCAAGATATATCTAAAACACTAAAGAGATGTCACCACCAACGAAAATAATTTTTGAACAAAATCCAGTTTGGTTCTTCTTGTTTGATAATTGGCTTGGTGCTTCTTCTCAAAGTTGACCATTCTTGGTTTGCATCACTACATGATATGATCCATGCTGGATGCATATAGTTTTTAACTAAACTTCTGCGACTTCTATTGAAGAAGGAAGAACAAATACAAGCTTTGTTCTTAATTTAACAATGGCGCATAATAATATAAAAAGGAAAACAACATGATGCAAGTGCTAAAGATGTAAACTTTAAGAGTAATAGCGCAGAAACAATACGAAAATAGTAACGAGAATAAAATAAAAAGATGGCAAGAAGGCGAGAAAATGGACGAAGCGGCCACACTCTCAAGAGAGTGATAAGTCCGGTGTAGGTAAGGCACAAGAGAAAGGAACCTCTTGATAAGAATCAGAGATGGTTCATCCAAGAACCTAAGAGACTCGGCCCTTTACACTCACAAAGGAGCAAACTTTCAATATTATTCAAAGCGTCCAAATGATAGGAAGTACATTCCTATTTATAGACTAAAGAGGTGATGGCTAACCTAATTCTAATCCTAGGTAGCACCTATCGGCATAAGGAGGCTAAACCTAGTGCAAGACCCAAGCCCAATACAAAGGCTGCTATGAAAACACAACAAAGCCCAAATTAAAGAGAAACACGTGTAGAAACTTGGGTTACAATTGGAACCTATTTTTATCCTTGATAAATGCCGAACATGGTGTTTGAGCTTGAAATGCGGCGACTTGTACCCTAGCTTTCTAAGACAACAAAGAACACCTCAATCGGATAGCTACATTTCAAGATATATCTAAAACACTAAAGAGATGTCACCACCAATGAAAATAATTTTTGAACAAAATCCAGTTTGGTTCTTCTTGTTTGATAATTGGCTTGGTGCTTCTTCTCAAAGTTGACCATTCTTGGTTTGCATCACTACATGATATGATCCAAGTTGGATGCATATAGTTTTTAACGGAAACTTACGCGACTTCTATTGAAGAAGGAAGAACAAATACAAGCTTTGTTCTTAATTTAACAATGGCGCATAATAATATAAAAAGGTAAACAACTTGATTAAAGTGCTAAAGATGGAAACTTTAAGAGTAATGGCGCATAAACAATACGAAAATAGTAACCAGAATAAAACAAAAAGAAGGCAAGAAGGCGAGAAAATGGAAGAAGCCGCCACACTCTCAAGAGAGTGATAAGTCCGGTGTAGATAAGCCACAAGAGAAAGGAACCTCTTGATAAGAATCAGAGATGGTTCATCCAAGAACCTAAGAGACTCAGCCCTTTACACTCACAAAGGAGCAAACTTTCAATATTATTCAAAGCGCCCAAATGATAGGAAGTACATTCCTATTTATAGACTAAAGAGGTGATGGCTAACCTAATTCTAATCTAGGTAGCACCTATCAGCATAAGGAGGCTAAACCTAGTGCAAGACCCAAGCCCAATACAAATTTGCTAAGAAAACACAAGAAAGCCCAAATTAAAAGAAACACGTGTAGAAATTTGGGTTACATTTGGAGCCTATTTTTATCCATGATAAAGGCCGAATTTGGTGTTTGAGCTTGAAATCGACTTGTACCCTAGCTTTCTAAGGCATCAAAGAACACCTCAATCGGATAGCTACATTTCAAGATAAATCTAAAACAACGAAGAGATGTCACCCCCAATGAAAATAATTTTTGCACAAATTCCAGTTTGGTTCTTCTTGTTTGATAATTGGCTTGGTGCTTCTTCTCAAAGTTGACCATTCTTGGTTTGCATCACTACATGATATGATCCAATTTGGATGCATATAGTTTTTAACGAAACTTCTGCGACTTCTATTGAAGAAGGAAGAACAAATACAAGCTTTGTTCTTAATTTAACAATGGCGCATAATAATATAAAAAGGAAAACAACATGATTCAAGTGCTAAAGATGTAAACTTTAAGAGTAATGGCGCCTAAACAATACGAAAATAGTAACGAGAATAAAATAAAAAGATGGCAAGAAGGCGAGAAAATGGAAGAAAGGCGCCACACTCTCGAGAGAGTGATAAGTCCGGTGTAGATAAGCCACAAGAAAGGAACCTCTTGATAAGAATCAGAGATGGTTCATCCAAGAACCTAAGAGACTCAGCTCTTTACGCTCACAAAGGAGCAAACTTTCAATATTACTCAAAACTGCCCATATGATAGGAAGTACATTCCTATTTATGGACTAAAGAGGTGATGGCTAACCCTAATTCTAATCCTAGGTAGCACCTATCAGCTTAAGGAGGCTAAACCTAGTGCAAGACCCAAGCCCAATACAAGGCTGCTAAGAAAACACAACAGAAATCCCAAATTAAAAGAGAAACACGTGTAGAAATTTGGTTACATTTGGAGCCTATTTTTATCCATGATAAAGGCCGAATTTGGTGTTTGAGCTTGAAATACGACTTGTACCCTAGCTTTCTAAGGCATCAAAGAACACCTCAATCGGATAGCTACAGCTCAAGATAAATCTAAAACACTGAAGAGATGTCACCACCAATGAAAATAATTTTTGAACAAAATCCAGTTTGGTTCTTCTCGTTTGATAATTGGCTTGGTGCTTCTTCTCAAAGTTGACCATTCTTGGTTTTGCATCACTACATGATATGATCCAAGTTGGATGCATATAGTTTTTAACGGGAACTTACGCGACTTCTATTGAAGAAGGAAGAACAAATACAAGCTTTGTTCTTAATTTAACAATGGCGCATCGTAATATAAAACGGAAAGCAACATGATTCGAGTGCTAAAGATGTAAACTTTAAGAGTAATGGCGCATAAACAATACGAAAATAGTAACCAGAATAAAACAAAAAGATGGCAAGAAGACAGAAAATGGAAGAAGACGCCACACTCTCAAGAGAGTGATAAGTACGGTGTAGATAAGCCACAAGAGAAAGGAACCTCTTGATAAGAATCAGAGATGGTTCATCCAAGAACCTAAGAGACTCAGCCCTTTACACTCACAAAGGAGCAAACTTTCAATATTATTCAAAACTGTCCAAATGATAGGAAGTACATTCCTATTTATAGACTAAAGAGGTGATGGCTAACCCTAATTCTAATCCTAGGTAGCACCTATCAGCATAAGGAGGCTAAACCTAGTGCAAGACCCAAGCCCAATACAAGGCTGCTATGAAAACACAACAGAAAGCCCAAATTAAAAGAGAAACACGTGTAGAAATTTGGGTTACATTTGGAGCCTATTTTTATCCATGATAAAGGCCGAATTTGGTGTTTGAGCTTGAAATACGACTTGTACCCTAGCTTTCTAAGGCATCAAAGAACACCTCAATCGGATAGCTACAGGTCAAGATAAATCTAAAACACTGAAGAGATGTCACCACCAATGAAAATAATTTTTGAACAAAATCCAGTTTGGTTCTTCTTGTTTGATAATTGGCTTGGTGCTTCTTCTCAAAGTTGACCATTCTTGGTTTGCATCACTACATGATATGATCCAAGCCGGAACTTGTATTGAAGAAGGAAGAACAAATACAAGCTTTGTTCTTATTTTAACAATGGCGCATAATAATATACAAAGGAAAACAACATGATCCAAGTGCTAAAGATGTAAACTTTAAGAGTAACGTCGCATAAACAACACGAAAATAGTAACCAGAATAAAATAAAAAGATGGCAAGAAGACAGAAAATGGAAGAAGACGCCACACTCTCAAGAGAGTGATAAGTCGGTGTAGATAAGCCACAAGAGAAAGGAACCTCTTGATAAGAATCGAGAGATGGTTCATCCAAGAACCTAAGAGACTCGACTCTTTACACTCACAAAGGAGCAAACTTTCAATATTATTCAAAGCTGCCCCAAATGATAGGAAGTACATTCCTATTTATAGACTAAAGAGGTGATGGCTAACCTAATTCTAATCCTAGGTAGCACCTATCAGCATAAGGAGGCTAAACCTAGTGCAAGACCCAAGCCCAATACAAGGCTGCTAAGAAAACACAACAGAAAGCCCAAATTAAAAGAGGAACACGAGGAGAAAGTTGGGGTACATTTGGAGTCTATTTTTATCCATGATAAAGGCCGAATTTGGTGTTTGACCTTGAAATCCGACTTGTACCCTAGCCTACTAAGGCATCAAAGAACACCTCAATCGGAAAGCTACAGTTCAAGATAAATCTAAAACAACGAAGAAATGTCACCACCAATGAAAATAATTTTTGAACAAAATCCAGTTTGGTGCTTCTTGTTTGATAATTGTCTTGGTGCTTCTTCTCAAAGTTGACCTTTCTTGGTTTGCATCACTACATGATATGATCGATAGTGGATGCATATAGTTTTTAACGAAACTTCTGCGACTTCTATTGAAGAAGGAAGAACAAATACAAGCTTTGTTCTTAATTTAACAATGGCGCATAATAATATAAAGGAAAACAACATGATTCAAGAGCTAAAGATGTAAACTTTAAGAGTAATGGCGCACAAACAATACGAAAATAGTAACGAGAATAAAATAAAAAGATGGCAAGAAGGCGAGAAAATGGAAGAAGGCGCCACACTCTCAAGAGAGTGATAAGTCGGTGTAGATAAGCCACAAGAAAGGAACCTCTTGATAAGAATCGAGAGATGGTGCATCCAAGAACGTAAAAGACGCGGCCCTTTACACTCACAAAGGAGCAAACTTTCAATATTATTCAAAACTGCCCAAATGATAGGAAGTACATTCCTATTTATAGACTAAAGAGGTGATGGCTAACCCTAATTCTAATCCTAGGTAGCACCTATCAGCATAAGGAGGCTAAACCTAGTGCAAGACCCAAGCCCAATACAAGGCTGCTATGAAAACACAACAGAAAGCCCAAATTAAAAGAGAAACACGTGTAGAAATTTGGGTTACATTTGGAGCCTATTTTTATCCATGATAAAGGCCGAATTTGGTGTTTGAGCTTGAAATACGACTTGTACCCTAGCTTTCTCTGGCATCAAAGAACACCTCAATCGGATAGCTACAGCTCAATGAAAATAATTTTTGAACAAAATCCAGTTTGGTTCTTCTTGTTTGATAATTGGCTTGGTGCTTCTTCTCAAATTTGACCATTCTTGGTTTGCATCACTACATGATATGATCCAAGCTGGATGCATATAGTTTTTAACGGAAACTTATGCGACTTCTATTGAAGAAGGAAGAACAAATACAAGCTTTGTTGTTAATTTAACAATGGCGCATAATAATATAAAAAGGTAAACAACTTGATTAAAGTGCTAAAGATGTAAACTTTAAGAGTAATGGCGCATAAACAATACGAAAATAGTAACCAGAATAAAACAAAAAGATGGCAAGAAGACAGAAAATGGAAGAAGACGCCACACTCTCAAGAGAGTGATAAGTCCGGTGTAGATAAGCCACAAGAAAGGAACCTCTTGATAAGAATCGAGAGATGGTTCATCCAAGAACCTAAGAGACTCGACTCTTTACACTCACAAAGGAGCAAACTTTCAATATTATTCAAAACTGCCCAAATGATAGGAAGTACATTCCTATTTATAGACTAAAGAGGTGATGGCTAACCCTAATTCTAATCCTAGGTAGCACCTATCAGCATAAGGAGGCTAAACCTAGTGCAAGACCCAAGCCCAATACAAGGCTGCTATGAAAACACAACAGAAAGCCCAAATTAAAAGAGAAACACGTGTAGAAATTTGGGTTACATTTGGAGCCTATTTTTATCCATGATAAAGGCCGAATTTGGTGTTTGAGCTTGAAATACGACTTGTACCCTAGCTTTCTCTGGCATCAAAGAACACCTCAATCGGATAGCTACAGCTCAAGATAAATCTAATACACTGAAGAGATGTCACCACCAATGAAAATAATTTTTTAACAAGACCCAGTTTGGTTCTTCTTGTTTGATAATTGGCTTGGTGCTTCTTCTGAAATTTGACCATTCTTGGTTTGCATCACTACGTGATATGATCCAAGCTGGATGCATATAGTTTTTAACGAAAACTTACGCGACTTCTATTGAAGAAGGAAGAACAAATACAAGCTTTGTTCTTAATTTAACAATGGCGCATAATAATATAAAAAGGTAAACAACTTGATTCAAGTGCTAAAGATGGAAACTTTAAGAGTAATGGCGCATAAACAATACGAAAATAGTAACCAGAATAAAACGAAAAGATGGCAAGAAGACAGAAAATGGAAGAAGACGCCACACTCTCAAGAGAGTGATAAGTCCGGTGTAGATAAGCCACAAGAGAAAGGAACCTCTTGATAAGAATCAGAGATGGTTCATCCAAGAACCTAAGAGACTCAGCCCTTTACACTCACAAAGGAGCAAACTTTCAATATTATTCAAAACTGTCCAAATGATAGGAAGTACATTCCTATTTATAGACTAAAGAGGTGATGGCTAACCCTAATTCTAATCCTAGGTAGCACCTATCAGCATAAGGAGGCTAAACCTAGTGCAAGACCCAAGCCCAATACAAGGCTGCTATGAAAACACAACAGAAAGCCCAAATTAAAAGAGAAACACGTGTAGAAATTTGGGGTACATTTGGAGCCTATTTTTATCCATGATAAAGGCCGAATTTGGTGTTTGAGCTTGAAATACGACTTGTACCCTAGCTTTCTCTGGCATCAAAGAACACCTCAATCGGATAGCTACAGCTCAAGATAAATCTAAAACACTAAAGAGATGTCACCACCAATGAAAATAATTTTTGAACAAAATCCAGTTTGGTTCTTCTTGTTTGATAATTGGCTTGGTGCTTCTTCTGAAATTTGACCATTCTTGATTTGCATCACTACATGATATGATCCAAGCTGGATGCATATAGTTTTTAACGGAAACTTACGCGACTTCTATTGAAGAAGGAAGAACAAATACAAGCTTTGTTCTTAATTTAACAATGGCGCATAATAATATAAAAAGGTAAACAACTTGATTCAAGTGCTAAAGATGGAAACTTTAAGAGTAATGGCGCATAAACAATACGAAAATAGTAACCAGAATAAAATAAAAAGATGGTAAGAAGACAGAAAATGGAAGAAGGCCACACTCTCAAGAGAGTGATAAGTCGGTGTAGATTAAGCCACAAGAGAAAGGAACCTCTTGATAAGAATCGAGAGATGGTTCATCCAAGAACCTAAGAGACTCGACTCTTTACACTCACAAAGGAGCAAACTTTCAATATTATTCAAAGCTGCCCAAATGATAGGAAGTACATTCCTATTTATAGACTAAAGAGGTGATGGCTAACCTAATTCTAATCCTAGGTAGCACCTATCAGCATAAGGAGGCTAAACCTAGTGCAAGACCCAAAGCCCAATACAAAGTGCTAAGAAAACACAACAAAAGCCCAAATTAAAAGAGAAACACGTGTAGAAATTTGGGTTACATTTGGAGCCTATTTTTATCCAAGATAAAGGCCGAATTTGGTGTTTGAGCTTGAAATACGACTTGTACCCTAGCTTTCTAAGGCATCAAAGAACACCTCAATCGGATAGCTACATTTCAAGATAAATCTAAAACACGAAGAGATGTCACCACCAATGAAAATAATTTTTGAACAAAATCCAGTTTGGTTCTTCTTGTTTGATAATTGGCTTGGTGCTTCTTCTCAAAGTTGACCATTCTTGGTTTGCATCACTACATGATCTGATCCAAGTTGAATGCATATAGTTTTTAACGGAAATTTACGCGACTTCTATTGAAGAAGGAAGAACAAATACAAGCTTTGTTCTTAATTTAACAATGGCGCATAATAATATAAAAAGGAAAACAACATGATTCAAGTGCTAAAGATGTAAACTTTAAGAGTAATGGCGCATCAACAATACGAAAATAGTAACCAGTATAAAATAAAAAGATGGCAAGAAGACAGAAAATGGAAGAAGACGCCACACTCTCAAGAGAGTGATAAGTCCGGTGTAGATAAGCCACAAGAGAAAGGAACCTCTTGATAACAATCAGAGATGGTTCATCCAAGAACCTAAGAGACTCAGCCCTTTACACTCACAAAGGAGCAAACTTTCAATATTATTCAAAGCGTCCAAATGATAGGAAGTACATTCCTATTTATGGACTAAAGAGGTGATGGCTAACCCTAATTCTAATCCTAGGTAGCACCTATCAGCTTAAGGAGGCTAAACCTAGTGCAAGACCCAAGCCCAATACAAGGCTGCTAAGAAAACACAACAGAAAGCCCAAATTAAAAGAGAAACACGTGTAGAAATTTGGGTTACATTTGGAGCCTATTTTTATCCATGATAAAGGCCGAATTTGGTGTTTGAGCTTGAAATACGACTTGCACCCTAGCTTTCTAAGGCATCATAGAACACCTCAATCGGATAGCTACAGCTCAAGATAAATCTAAAACACTAAAGAGATGTCACCACCAAAGAAAATAATTTTTGAAAAAAATCCAGTTTGGTTCTTCTTGTTTGATAATTGGCTTGGTGCTTCTTCTCAAATTTGACCATTCTTGGTTTGCATCACTACATGATATGATCAATTTGGATGCATATAGTTTTTAACTTGAAATTTCTGCGACTTCTATTGAAGAAGGAAGAACAAATACAAGCTTTGTTCTTAATTTAACAATGGCGCATAATATAAAAAGGAAAACAAAATGATTCAAGTGCTAAAGATGTAAACTTTAAGAGTAATGGCGCATAAACAATACGAAAATAGTAACCAGAATAAAATAAAAAGATGGCAAGAAGACAGAAAATGGAAGAAGACGCCACACTATCAAGAGAGTGATAAGTCCTGTGTAGATAAGCCAGAAAGGAACCTCTTGATAAGAATCAGAGATGGTTCATCCAAGAACCTAAGAGACTCAGCCCTTTACACTCACAAAGGAGCAAACTTTCAATATTATTCAAAACTGTCCAAATGATAGGAAGTACATTCCTATTTATAGACTAAAGAGGTGATGGCTAACCCTAATTCTAATCCTAGGTAGCACCTATCAGCATAAGGAGGCTAAACCTAGTGCAAGACCCAAGCCCAATACAAGGCTGCTAAGAAAACACAACAGAAAGCCCAAATTAAAAGAGAAACACGTGTAGAAATTTGGGTTACATTTGGAGCCTATTTTTATCCATGATAAAGGCCGAATTTGGTGTTTGAGCTTGAAATACGACTTGTACCCTAGCTTTCTAAGGCATCAAAGAACACCTCAATCGGATAGCTACAGTTCAAGATAATTTAAAAACACTCAAGAGATGTCACCACCAATGAAAATAATTTTTGAACAAAATCCAGTTTGGTTCTTCTTGTTTGATAATTGGCTTGGTGCTTCTTCTCAAATTTGACCATTCTTGGTTTGCATCACTACATGATATGATCCAAGCTGGATGCATATAGTTTTTAACGGAAACTTACGCGACTTCTATTGAAGAAGGAAGAACAAATACAAGCTTTGTTCTTAATTTAACAATGGCGCATAATAATATAAAAAGGAAAACAACATGATCCAAGTGCTAAAGATGTGAACTTTAAGAGTAACGTCGCATAAACAATACGAAAATGGTAACCAGAATAAAATAAAAAGATGGCAAGAAGACAGAAAATGGAAGAAGACGCCACACTCTCAAGAGAGTGATAAGTCCGGTGTAGATAAGCCACAAGAGAAAGGAACCTCTTGATAAGAATCAGAGATGGTTCATCCAAGAACCTAAGAGACTCAGCCCTTTACACTCACAAAGGAGCAAACTTTCAATATTATTCAAAACTGTCCAAATGATAGGAAGTACATTCCTATTTATAGACTAAAGAGGTGATGGCTAACCCTAATTCTAATCCTAGGTAGCACCTATCAGCATAAGGAGGCTAAACCTAGTGCAAGACCCAAGCCCAATACAAGGCTGCTAAGAAAACACAACAGAAAGCCCAAATTAAAAGAGAAACACGTGTAGAAATTTGGGTTACATTTGGTGCCCATTTTTATCCATGATAAAGGCCGAATTTGGTGTTTGAGCTTGAAATGCGACGACTTGTACCCTAGCTTTCTAAGGCATCAAAGAACACCTCAATCGGATAGCTACAGCTCAAGATAAATCTAAAACACTAAAGAAATGTCACCACCAATGAAAATAATTTTTGAACAAAATCCAGTTTGGTTCTTCTTGTTTGATAATTGGCTTGGTGCTTCTTCTCAAAGTTGACCATTCTTGGTTTGCATCACTACATGATCTGATCCAAGCTGGATGCATATAGTTTTTAACGGAAACTTACGCGACTTCTATTGAAGAAGGAAGAACAAATACAAGCTTTGTTCTTAATTTAACAATGGCGCATAATAATATAAAAAGGTAAACAACATGATTAAAGTGCTAAAGATGGAAACTTTAAGAGTAATGGCGCATAAACAATACGAAAATAGTAACCAGAATAAAACAAAAAGATGGCAAGAAGACAGAAAATGGAAGAAGACGCCACACTCTCAAGAGAGTGAGAGGACGGGTGTAGATAAGCCACAAGAGAAAGGAGTCTTTTGATAAGAATCACAGATGGTTCATCCAAGAACCTAAGAGACTCAACTCTTTACACTCACAAAAGAGCAAACTTTCAATATTATTCAAAGCGCCCAAATGATAGGAAGTACATTCCTATTTATAGACTAAAGAGGTGATGGCTAACCTAATTCTAATCCTAGGTAGCACCTATCAGCATAAGGAGGCTAAACCTAGTGCAAGACCCAAGCCCAATACAAAGCTGCTAAGAAAACACAGAAAGCCCAAATTAAAAGAGAAACACGTGTAGAAATTTGGGTTACATTTGGAGCCTATTTTTATCCATGATAAAGGCCGAATTTGGTGTTTGAGCTTGAAATCGACTTGTACCCTAGCTTTCTAAGGCATCAAAGAACACCTCAATCGGATAGCTACATTTCAAGATAAATCTAAAACAACGAAGAGATGTCACCACCAATGAAAATAATTTTTGAACAAAATCCAGTTTGGTTCTTCTTGTTTGATAATTGGCTTGGTGCTTCTTCTCAAAGTTGACCATTCTTGGTTTGCATCACTACATGATATGATCCAAGCTGGATGCATATAGTTTTTAACGGAAATTTACGCGACTTCTATTGAAGAAGGAAGAACAAATACAAGCTTTGTTCTTAATTTAACAATGGCGCATAATAATATAAAAAGGAAAACAACATGATTCAAGTGCTAAAGATGTAAACTTTAAGAGTAATGGCGCATAAACAATACGAAAATAGTAACCAGAATAAAATAAAAAGATGGCAAGAAGACAGAAAATGGAAGAAGACGCCACACTATCAAGAGAGTGATAAGTCCTGTGTAGATAAGCCAGAAAGGAACCTCTTGATAAGAATCAGAGATGGTTCATCCAAGAACCTAAGAGACTCAGCCCTTTACACTCACAAAGGAGCAAACTTTCAATATTATTCAAAACTGTCCAAATGATAGGAAGTACATTCCTATTTATAGACTAAAGAGGTGATGGCTAACCCTAATTCTAATCCTAGGTAGCAGCTATCAGCTTAAGGAGGCTAAACCTAGTGCAAGACCCAAGCCCAATACAAAGGCTACTAAGAATACACAACAGAAAGCCCAAATTAAAAGAGAAACACGTGTAGAAATTTGGGTTACATTTGGAGCCTATTTTTGTCCATGATAAAGGCCGAATTTGGTGTTTGAGCTTGAAATACGACTTGTACCCTATCTTTCTAAGGCATCAAAGAACACCTCAATCTAATAGCTACAGCTCAAGATAAATCTAAAACACTGAAGAGATGTCACCACCAATGAAAATAATTTTTGAACAAAATCCAGTTTGGTTCTTCTTGTTTGATAATTGGCTCGGTGCTTCTTCTCAAATTTGACCATTCTTGGTTTGCATCACTACATGATATGATCCAAGCTGGATGCATATAGTTTTTGACGGAAACTTACGCGACTTCTATTGAAGAAGGAAGAACAAATACAAGCTTTGTTCTTAATTTAACAATGGCGCATAATAATATAAAAAGGTAAACAACATGATCCAAGTGCTAAAGATGTAAACTTTAAGAGTAATGTCGCATAAACAATACGAAAATAGTAACCAGAATAAAATAAAAAGATGGCAAGAAGGCGAGAAAATGGAAGAAAGGCGCCACACTCTCAAGAGAGTGATAAGTCCGGTGTAGATAAGCCACAAGAGAAAGGAACCTCTTGATAAGAATCAGAGATGGTTCATCCAAGAACCTAAGAGACTCAGCCCTTTACACTCACAAAGGAGCAAACTTTCAATATTATTCAACACTGTCCAAATGATAGGAAGTACATTCCTATTTATAGACTAAAGAGGTGATGGCTAACCCTAATTCTAATCCTAGGTAGCACCTAT
This sequence comes from Calophaca sinica, assembly GCA_037113605.1. Taxonomy (NCBI): domain Eukaryota; kingdom Viridiplantae; phylum Streptophyta; class Magnoliopsida; order Fabales; family Fabaceae; genus Calophaca; species Calophaca sinica. The sequence goes on from CM073732.1 coordinate 72,028,022, forward strand.
CAGCATAAGGAGGCTAAACCTAGTGCAAGACCCAAGCCCAATACAAGGCTGCTATGAAAACACAACAGAAAGCCCAAATTAAAAGAGAAACACGTGTAGAAATTTGGGTTACATTTGGAGCCTATTTTTATCCATGATAAAGGCCGAATTTGGTGTTTGAGCTTGAAATACGACTTGTACCCTAGCTTTCTAAGGCATCAAAGAACACCTCAATCGGATAGCTACAGCTCAAGATAAATCTAAAACACTGAAGAGATGTCACCACCAATGAAAATAATTTTTGAACAAAATCCAGTTTGGTTCTTCTTGTTTGATAATTGGCTTGGTGCTTCTTCTCAAATTTGACCATTCTTGGTTTGCATCACTACATGATATGATCCAAGCTGGATGCATATAGTTTTTAACGGAAACTTATGCGACTTCTATTGAAGAAGGAAGAACAAATACAAGCTTTGTTCTTAATTTAACAATGGCGCATAATAATATAAAAAGGTAAACAACTTGATTAAAGTGCTAAAGATGAAAACTTTAAGAGTAATGGCGCATAAACAATACGAAAATAGTAACCAGAATAAAATAAAAAGATGGCAAGAAGACAGAAAATGGAAGAAGACGCCACACTCTCAAGAGAGTGATAAGTCCGGTGTAGATAAGCCACAAGAGAAAGGAACCTCTTGATAAGAATCAGAGATTGTTCATCCAAGAACCTAAGAGACTCAGCCCTTTACACTCACAAAGGAGCAAACTTTCAATATTATTCAACACTGTCCAAATGATAGGAAGTACATTCCTATTTATAGACTAAAGAGGTGATGGCTAACCCTAATTCTAATCCTAGGTAGCACCTATCAGCATAAGGAGGCTAAACCTAGTGCAAGACCCAAGCCCAATACAAAATTTGCTAAGAAAACACAAAAAGCCCAAATTAAAGAGAAACACGTGTAGAAATTTGGGTTACATTTGGAGCCTATTTTTATCCATGATAAAGGCAGAATTTGGTGTTTGAGCTTGAAATCGACTTGTACCCTAGCTTTCTAAGGCATCGAAAGAACACCTCAATCGGATAGCTACATTTCAAGATAAATCTAAAACACGAAGAGATGTCACCATCAATGAATATAATTTTTGAACAAAATCCAGTTTGGTTCTTCTTGTTTGATAATTGGCTTGGTGCTTCTTCTCAAAGTTGACCATTCTTGGTTTGCATCACTACATGATATGATCAATTTGGATGCATATAGTTTTTAACTGAAACTTCTGCGACTTCTATTGAAGAAGGAAGAACAAATACAAGCTTTGTTCTTAATTTAACAATGGCGCATAATAATATAAAGGAAAACAACATGATTCAAGTGCTAAAGATGTAAACTTTAAGAGTAATGGCGCATAAACAATACGAAAATAGTAACGAGAATAAAATAAAAAGATGGCAAGAAGGCGAGAAAATGGAAGAAAGGCGCCACACTCTCAAGAGAGTGATAAGTCAGTGTAGATAAGCCACAAGAGAAAGGAACCTCTTGATAAGAATCAGAGATGGTTCATCCAAGAACCTAAGAGACTCGACTCTTTACACTCACAAAGAGCAAACTTTCAATATTATTCAAAGCTGTCCAAATGATAGGAAGTACATTCCTATTTATAGACTAAAGAGGTGATGGCTAACCTAATTCTAATCCTAGGTAGCACCTATCGGCATAAGGAGGCTAAACCTAGTGCAAGACCCAAGCCCAATACAAATTTGCTAAGAAAACACAAAGAAAGCCCAAATTAAAAGAAACACGTGTAGAAATTTGGGTTACATTTGGAGCGTATTTTTATCCATGATAAAGGCCGAATTTGGTGTTTGAGCTTGAAATACGACTTGTACCCTAGCTTTCTCTGGCATCAAATATAAAACACTGAAGAGATGTCACCACCAATGAAAATAATTTTTGAACAAAATCCAGTTTGGTTCTTCTTGTTTGATAATTGGCTTGGTGCTTTTTCTCAAAGTTGACCATTCTTGGTTTGCATCACTAGATGAGATGGTCCAATCTGTAGGCATATAGTTGTTAACTTGAAACTTCTGCGACTTCTATTGAAGAAGGAAGAACAAATACAAGCTTTGTTCTTAATTTAACAATGGCGCATAATAATATAAAAAGGAAAACAACATGATTCAAGTGCTAAAGATGTAAACTTTAAGAGTAATGGCGCATAAACAATACGAAAATAGTAACCAGAATAAAATAAAAAGATGGCAAGAAGACAGAAAATGGAAGAAGACGCCACACTCTCAAGAGAGTGATAAGTCCGGTGTAGATAAGCCACAAGAGAAAGGAACCTCTTGATAAGAATCAGAGATGGTTCATCCAAGAACCTAAGAGACTCAGCCCTTTACACTCACAAAGGAGCAAACTTTCAATATTATTCAAAACTGTCCAAATGATAGGAAGTACATTCCTATTTATAGACTAAAGAGGTGATGGCTAACCCTAATTCTAATCCTAGGTAGCACCTATCAGCATAAGGAGGCTAAACCTAGTGCAAGACCCAAGCCCAATACAAGGCTGCTAAGAAAACACAACAGAAAGCCCAAATTAAAAGAGAAACACGTGTAGAAATTTGGGTTACATTTGGTGCCCATTTTTATCCATGATAAAGGCCGAATTTGGTGTTTGAGCTTGAAATACGACTTGTACCCTAGCTTTCTAAGGCATCAAAGAACACCTCAATCGGATAGCTACAGCTCAAGATAAATCTAAAACACTGAAGAGATGTCACCACCAATGAAAATAATTTTTGAACAAAATCCAGTTTGGTTCTTCTTGTTTGATAATTGGCTTGGTGCTTCTTCTCAAAGTTGACCATTCTTGGTTTGCATCACTACATGATATGATCCAAGCTGGATGCATATAGTTTTTAACGGGAACTTACGCGACTTCTATTGAAGAAGGAAGAACAAATACAAGCTTTGTTCTTAATTTAACAATGGCGCATCGTAATATAAAACGAAAACAACATGATTCAAGTGCTAAAGATGTAAACTTTAAGAGTAATGGCACATAAACAATACGAAAATAGTAACCAGAATAAAATAAAAAGATGGCAATAAGACAGAAAATGGAAGAAGACGCCACACTCTCAAGAGAGTGATAAGTCCGGTGTAGATTAGCCACAAGAGAAAGGAACCTCTTGATAAGAATCGAGAGATGGTTCATCCAAGAACCTAAGAGACTCGACTCTTTACACTCACAAAGGAGCAAACTTTCAATATTATTCAAAGCGCCCAAATGATAGGAAGTACATTCCTATTTATAGACTAAAGAGGTGATGGCTAACCTAATTCTAATCCTAGGTAGCACCTATCGGCATAAGGAGGCTAAACCTAGTGCAAGACCCAAGCCCAATACAAATTGCTAAGAAAACACAAAGAAAGCCCAAATTAAAAAGAACCAGGTGTAGAAATTAGGGGTACTTTTGGACCCTTTTTTTATCCATGATAAAGGCCGAATTTGGTGTTTGAGCTTGAAATACGACTTGTACCCTAGCTTTCTCTGGCATCAAAGAACACCTCAATCGGATAGCTACAGCTCAAGATAAATCTAATACACTGAAGAGATGTCACCACCAATGAAAATAATTTTTGAACAAAATCCAGTTTGGTTCTTCTTGTTTGATAATTGGCTTGGTGCTTCTTCTGAAATTTGACCATTCTTGGTTTGCATCACTACATGATATGATCCAAGCTGGATGCATATAGTTTTTAACGGAAACTTACGCGACTTCTATTGAAGAAGGAAGAACAAATACAAGCTTTGTTCTTAATTTAACAATGGCGCATAATGATAAAAAAGGAAAACAACATGATCCAAGTGCTAATGATGTAAACTTTAAGAGTAATGTCGCATAAACAATACGAAAATAGTAACCAGAATAAAATAAAAAGATGGCAAGAAGACAGAAAATGGAAGAAGACGCCACACTCTCAAGAGAGTGATAAGTCAGTGTAGATAAGCCACAAGAGAAAGGAACCTCTTGATAAGAATCGAGAGATGGTTCATCCAAGAACCTAAGAGACTCGACTCTTTACACTCACAAAGGAGCAAACTTTCAATATTATTCAAAGCGTCCAAATGATAGGAAGTACATTCCTATTTATAGACTAAAGAGGTGATGGCTAACCTAATTCTAATCCTAGGTAGCACCTATCAGCATAAGGAGGCTAAACCTAGTGCAAGACCCAAGCCCAATACAACACAAAGCCCAAGTTAAAAGAGACACACGGGTAGAAGTTTGGGTTACATTTGGAGCCCATTTTTATCCATGATAAAGGCCGAATTTGGTGTTTGAGCTTGAAATACGACTTGTACCCTAGCTTTCTCTGGCATCAAAGAACACCTCAATCGGATAGCTACAGCTCAAGATAAATCTAATACACTGAAGAGATGTCACCACCAATGAAAATAATTTTTGAACAAAATCCAGTTTGGTTCTTCTTATTTGATAATTGGCTTGGTGCTTCTTTTGAAATTTGACCATTCTTGGTTTGCATCACTACATGATATGATCCAAGCTGGATGCATATAGTTTTTAACGAAACTCTGCGACTTCTATTGAAGAAGGAAGACCAAATGCAAGCTTTGTTCTTAATTTAACAATGGCGCATAATAATATAAAAATGAAAACAACATGATTCAAGTGCTAAACATGTAAACTTTAAGAGTAATGGTGCATAAACAATACGAAAATAGTAACCAGAAAAAACTAAAAAGATGGCAAGAACACAGAAAATGGAACAACACGCCACACTCTCAACACAGTGATAACTCCGGTGTAGATTCGCCACAATAGAAAGGAACCTCTTGATAAGAATCAGAGATGGTTCATCCAAGAACCTAAGAGACTCAGCTCTTTACACTCACAAAGGAGCAAACTTTCAATATTATTCAAAACTGCCCAAATGATAGGAAGTACATTCCTATTTATAGACTAAAGAGGTGATGGCTAACCCTAATTCTAATCCTAGGTAGCACCTATCAACTTAAGGAGGCTAAACCTAGTGCAAGACCCAAGCCCAATACAAGGCTGCTATGAAAACACAACAGAAAGCCCAAATTAAAAGAGAAACACGTGTAGAAATTTGGGGTACATTTGGAGCCTATTTTTATCCATGATAAAGGCCGAATTTGGTGTTTGAGCTTGAAATACGACTTGTACCCTAGCTTTCTAAGGCATCAAAGAACACCTCAATCGAATAGCTCTAGCTCAAGATAAATCTAAAACACTGAAGAAATGTCACCACCAATGAAAATAATTTTTGAACAAAATCCAGTTTGGTTCTTCTTGTTTGATAATTGGCTTGGTGCTTCTTCTCAAAGTTGACCATTCTTGGTTTGCATCACTACATGATATGATCCAAGCTGGATGCATATAGTTTTTAACGGAAATTTACGCGACTTCTATTGAAGAAGGAAGAACAAATACAAGCTTTGTTCTTAATTTAACAATGGCGCATAATAATATAAAAAGGAAAACAACATGATTCAAGTGCTAAAGATGTAAACTTTAAGAGTAATGGCGCATAAACAATACGAAAATAGTAACCAGAATAAAATAAAAGATGGCAAGAAGGCGAGAAAATGGAAGAAAGGCGCCACACTCTCCAGAGAGTGATAAGTCCGGTGTAGATTCGCCACAAGAGAAAGGAACCTCTTGATAAGAATCGGAGATGGTTCATCCAAGAACCTAAGAGACTCAGCTCTTTACACTCACAAAGGAGCAAACTTTCAATATTATTCAAAACTGTCCAAATGATAGGAAGTACATTCCTATTTATAGACTAAAGAGGTGATGGCTAACCCTAATTCTAATCCTAGGTGGCACCTATCAGCATAAGGAGGCTAAACCTAGTGCAAGACCCAAGCCCAATACAAATCTGCTAAGAAAACACAACAGAAAGCCCAAATTAAAAGAGAAACACGTGTAGAAATTTGGGTTATATTTCGTTCCCATTTTTATCCATGATAAAGGCTGAATTTGGTGTTTGAGCTTGAAATACGACCTGTACCCTAGCTTTCTAAGGCATCAAAGAACACCTCAATCGGATAGCTACAGCTCAAGATAAATCAAAAACACTGAAGAGATGTCACCACCAATGAAAATAATTTTTGAACAAAATCCAGTTTGGTTCTTCTTGTTTGATAATTGGCTTGGTGCTTCTTCTCAAAGTTGACCATTCTTGGTTTGCATCACTACATGATATGATCCAAGCTGGATGCATATAGTTTTTACCGGAAACTTCAGAGACTTCTATTGAAGAAGGAAGAACAAATACAAGCTTTGTTCTTAATTTAACAATGGCGCATAATAATATAAAAAGGAAAACAACATGATTCAAGTGCTAAAGATGTAAACTTTAAGAGTAATGGCGCATAAACAATCTGAAAATAGTAACGAGAATAAAATAAAAAGATGGCAAGAAGGCAGAAAATGGAAGAAAGGCATACACTCTCAAGAGAGTGATAAGTCCGGTGTAGATAAGCCACAAGAGAAAGGAACCTCTTGATAAGAATCGAGAGATGGTTCATCCAAGAACCTAAGAGACTCGACTCTTTACACTCACAAAGGAGCAAACTTTCAATATTATTCAAAGCGTCCAAATGATAGGAAGTACATTCCTATTTATAGACTAAAGAGGTGATGGCTAACCTAATTCTAATCCTAGGTAGCACCTATCAGCATAAGGAGGCTAAACCTAGTGCAAGACCCAAGCCCAATACAAAGCTGCGAAGAAAACACAGAAAGCCCAAATTAAATGAGAAACACGTGTAGAAATTTGGGTTACATTTGGAGCCTATTTTTATCCATGATAAAGGCCGAATTTGGTGTTTGAGCTTGAAATACGACTTGTACCCTAGCTTTCTAAGGCATCAAAGAACACCTCAATCGGATAGCTACAGCTCAAGATAAATCTAAAACACTGAAGAGATGTCACCACCAATGAAAATAATTTTTGAACAAAATCCAGTTTGGCTCTTCTTGTTTGATAATTGGCTTGGTGCTTCTTCTCAAAGTTGACCATTCTTGGTTTGCATCACTACATGATATGATCCAAGTTGGATGCATATAGTTTTTAACGGAAACTTACGCGACTTCTATTGAAGAAGGAAGAACAAATACAAGCTTTGTTCTTAATTTAACAATGGCGCATAATAATATAAAAAGGAAAACAACATGATCCAAGTGCTAAAGATGTAAACTTTAAGAGTAATGTCGCATAAACAATACGAAAATAGTAACCAGAATAAAATAAAAAGATGGCAAGAAGACAGAAAATGGAAGAAGACGCCACACTCTCAAGAGAGTGATAAGTCAGTGTAGATAAGCCACAAAAGAAATGAACCTCTTGCTAAGAATCAGAGATGGTTCATCCAAGACCCTAAAACACTTAAGTCTTTACACTTACAAAGGAGCAAACTTTCAATATTATCCAAACCTGCCCAAATGATAGGAAGTACATTCCTATTTATAGACTAAAGAGGTGATGGCTAACCTAATTCTAATCCTAGGTAGCACCTATCGGCATAAGGAGGCTAAACCTAGTGCAAGACCCAAGCCCAATACAAATTTGCTAAGAAAACACAGAAAGCCCAAATTAAAGAGAAACACGTGTAGAAATTTGGGTTACATTTGGAGCCTATTTTTATCCATGATAAAGGCCAAATTTGGTGTTTGAGCTTGAAATCGACTTGTACCCTAGCTTTCTAAGGCATCAAAGAACACCTCAATCGGATAGCTACATTTCAAGATAAATCTAAAACAGAAGAGATGCCACCACCAATGAAAATAATTTTTGAACAAAATCCAGTTTGGTTCTTCTTGTTTGATAATTGGCTTGGTGCTTCTTCTCAAAGTTGACCATTCTTGGTTTGCATCACTACATGATATGATCAATTTGGATGCATATAGTTTTTAACGGAAACTTCTGCGACTTCTATTGAAGAAGGAAGAATAAATACAAGCTTTGTTCTTAATTTAACAATGGCGCATAATAATATAAAAAGGAAAACAACATGATTCAAGTGCTAAAGATGTAAACTTTAAGAGTAATGGCGCATAAACAATACAAAAATAGTAACCAGAATAAAATAAAAAGATGGCAAGAAGACAGAAAATGGAAGAAGACGCCACACTCTCAAGAGAGTGATAAGTCCGGTGTAGATAAGCCACAAGAGAAAGGAACCTCTTGATAAGAATCAGAGATGGTTCATCCAAGAACCTAAGAGACTCAACCCTTTACACTCACAAAAGAGCAAACTTTCAATATTATTCAAAACTGTCCAAATGATAGGAAGTACATTCCTATTTATAGACTAAAGAGGTGATGGCTAACCCTAATTCTAATCCTAGGTAGCACCTATCAGCATAAGGAGGCTAAACCTAGTGCAAGACCCAAGCCCAATACAAGGCTGCTAAGAAAACACAACAGAAAGCCCAAATTAAAAGAGAAACACGTGTAGAAATTTGGGTTACATTTGGTGCCCATTTTTATCCATGATAAAGGCCGAATTTGGTGTTTGAGCTTGAAATACGACTTGTACCCTAGCTTTCTAAGGCATCAAAGAACACCTCAATCGGATAGCTACAGCTCAAGATAAATCTAAAACACTGAAGAGATGTCACCACCAATGAAAATAATTTTTGAACAAAATCCAGTTTGGTTCTTCTTGTTTGATAATTGGCTTGGTGCTTCTTCTCAAATTTGACCATTCTTGGTTTGCATCACTACATGATATGATCCAAGCTGGATGCATATAGTTTTTAACGGAAACTTACGCGACTTCTATTGAAGAAGGAAGAACAAATACAAGCTTTGTTCTTAATTTAACAATGGCGCATAATAATATAAAAAGGAAAACAACATGATTCAAGTGCTAAAGATGTAAACTTTAAGAGTAATGGCGCATAAACAATACGAAAATAGTAACCAGAATAAAATAAAAAGATGGCAAGAAGACAGAAAATGGAAGAAAGGCGCCACACTCTCAAGAGAGTGATAAGTCGGTGTAGATTAAGCCACAAGAGAAAGGAACCTCTTGATAAGAATCGAGAGATGGTTCATCCAAGAACCTAAGAGACTCGACTCTTTACACTCACAAAGGAGCAAACTTTCAATATTATTCAAAGCGCCCAAATGATAGGAAGTACATTCCTATTTATAGACTAAAGAGGTGATGGCTAACCTAATTCTAATCCTAGGTAGCACCTATCGGCATAAGGAGGCTAAACCTAGTGCAAGACCCAAGCCCAATACAAAATTTGCTAAGAAAACACAAGAAAGCCCAAATTAAAAGAAAACACGTGTAGAAATTTGGGTTACATTTGGAGCCTATTTTTATCCATGATAAAGGCCAAATTTGGTGTTTGAGCTTGAAATCGACTTGTACCCTAGCTTTCTAAGGCATCGAAGAACACCTCAATCGGATAGCTACATTTCAAGATAAATCTAAAACACGAAGAGATGTCACCACCGATGAAAATAATTTTTGAACAAAATCCAGTTTGATTCTTCTTGTTTGATAATTGGCGTGGTGCTTCTTCTCAAAGTTGACCATTCTTGGTTTGCATCACTACATGATATGATCAAGCTGGATGCATATAGTTTTTAACGAAACTTCTGCGACTTCTATTGAAGAAGGAAGAACAAATACAAGCTTTGTTCTTAATTTAACAATGGCGCATAATAATATAAAAAGGAAAACAACATGATTCAAGTGCTAAAGATGTAAACTTTAAGAGTAATGGCGCATAAACAATACGAAAATAATAACGAGAATAAAATAAAAGATGGCAAGAAGGCAGAAAATGGAAGAAGGCATACACTCTCAAGAGAGTGATAAGTCAGTGTAGATAAGCCACAAAAGAAAGGAACCTCTTGATAAGAATCAGAGATGGTTCATCCAAGAACATAAGAGACTCGACTCTTTACACTCACAAAGGAGCAAACTTTCAATATTATTCAAAGCGCCAAATGATAGGAAGTACATTCCTATTTATAGACTAAAGAGGTGATGGCTAACCTAATTCTAATCCTAGGTAGCACCTATCGGCATAAGGAGGCTAAACCTAGTGCAAGACCCAAGCCCAATACAAAATTTGCTAAGAAAACACAACAAAAGCCCAAATTAAAAGAAACACGTGTAGAAATTTGGGTTACATTTGGAGCCTATTTTTATCCATGATAAAGGCCAAATTTGGTGTTTGAGCTTGAAATCGACTTGTACCCTAGCTTTCTAAGGCATCAAAGAACACCTCAATCGGATAGCTACATTTCAAGATAAATCTAAAACAACGAAGAGATGTCACCACCAATGAAAATAATTTTTGAACAAAATCCAGTTTGGTTCTTCTTGTTTGATAATTGGCTTGGTGCTTCTTCTCAAAGTTGACCATTCTTGGTTTGCATCACTACATGATATGATCAATTTGGATGCATATAGTTTTTAACTGAAACTTATGCGACTTCTATTGAAGAAGGAAGAACAAATACAAGCTTTGTTCCTAATTTAACAATGGCGCATAATAATATAAAAAGGAAAACAACATGATTCAAGTGCTAAAGATGTAAACTTTAAGAGTAATGGCGCATAAACAATACGAAAATAGTAACGAGAATAAAATAAAAAGATGGCAAGAAGGCGAGAAAATGGAAGAAAGGCCACACTCTCGAGAGAGTGATAAGTCAGTGTAGATAAGCCACAAGAGAAAGGAACCTCTTGATAAGAATCGAGAGATGGTTCATCCAAGAACCTAAGAGACTCGACTCTTTACACTCACAAAGGAGCAAACTTTCAATATTATTCAAAGCGCCCAAATGATAGGAAGTACATTCCTATTTATAGACTAAAGAGGTGATGGCTAACCTAATTCTAATCCTAGGTAGCACCTATCAGCATAAGGAGGCTAAACCTAGTGCAAGACCCAAGCCCAATACAAAGTGCTAAGAAAACACAAGAAAGCCCAAATTAAAAGAAAACACGTGTAGAAATTTGGGTTACATTTGGAGCCTATTTTTATCCATGATAAAGGCCAAATTTGGTGTTTGAGCTTGAAATCGACTTGTACCCTAGCTTTCTAAGGCATCGAAAGAACACCTCAATCGGATAGCTACATTTCAAGATAAATCTAAAACAACGAAGAGATGTCACCACCAATGAAAATAATTTTTGAACAAAATCCAGTTTGGTTCTTCTTGTTTGATAATTGGCTTGGTGCTTCTTCTCAAAGTTGACCATTCTTGGTTTGCATCACTACATGATATGATCCAAGCTGGATGCATATAGTTTTTAACGGAAACTTACGCGACTTCTATTGAAGAAGGAAGAACAAATACAAGTTTTGTTCTCAATTTAACAATGGCTCATAATAATATAAAAAGGAAAACAACATGATTCAAGAGCTAAAGATGTAAACTTTAAGTGTAATGGCGCATGAACAATAGGAAAAAAGTAACCAGAATAAAATAAAAAGATGGCAAGAAGACAGAAAATGGAAGAAGACGCCACACTCTCAAGAGAGTGATAAGTCCGGTGTAGATAAGCCACAAGATAAAGGAACCTCTTGATAAGAATCAGAGATGGTTCATCCAAGAACCTAAGAGACTCAGCCCTTTACACTCACAAAGGAGCAAACTTTCAATATTATTCAAAACTGTCCAAATGATAGGAAGTACATTCCTATTTATAGACTAAAGAGGTGATGGCTAACCTAATTCTAATCCTAGGTAGCACCTATCAGCATAAGGAGGCTAAACCTAGTGCAAGACCCAAGCCCAATACAAAGTGCTAAGAAAACACAACAAAAAGCCCAAATTAAAGAGAAACACGTGTAGAAATTTGGGTTACATTTGGAGCCTATTTTTATCCATGATAAAGGCCAAATTTGGTGTTTGAGCTTGAAATCGACTTGTACCCTAGCTTTCTAAGGCATCAAAGAACACCTCAATCGGATAGCTACATTTCAAGATAAATCTAAAACAACGAAGAGATGTCACCACCAATGAAAATAATTTTTGAACAAAATCCAGTTTGGTTCTTCTTGTTTGATAATTGGCTTGGTGCTTCTTCTCAAAGTTGACCATTCTTGGTTTGCATCACTACATGATATGATCCAATTTGGATGCATATAGTTTTTAACGAAACTTCTGCGACTTCTATTGAAGAAGGAAGAACAAATACAAGCTTTGTTCTTAATTTAACAATGGCGCATAATAATATAAAAGGAAAACAACATGATTCAAGTGCTAAAGATGTAAACTTTAAGAGTAATGGCGCATAAACAATACGAAAATAGTAACGAGAATAAAATAAAAAGATGGCAAGAAGGCAGAAAATGGAAGAAGGCGCCACACTCTCAAGAGAGTGATAAGTCGGTGTAGATAAGCCACAAGAGAAAGGAACCTCTTGATAAGAATCGAGAGATGGTTCATCCAAGAACCTAAGAGACTCGACTCTTTACGCTCACAAAGGAGCAAACTTTCAATATTATTCAAAAGCGCCCAAATGATAGGAAGTACATTCCTATTTATAGACTAAAGAGGTGATGGCTAACCTAATTCTAATCCTAGGTAGCACCTATCGGCATAAGGAGGCTAAACCTAGTGCAAGACCCAAGCCCAATACAAAGTGCTAAGAAAACACAAGAAAGCCCAAATTAAAAGAGAAACACGTGTAGAAATTTGGGTTACATTTGGAGCCTATTTTTATCCATGATAAAGGCCGAATTTGGTGTTTGAGCTTGAAATACGACTTGTACCCTAGCTTACTAAGGCATCAAAGAACACCTCAATCGGAAAGCTACAGTTCAAGATAAATCTAAAACACTAAAGAGATGTCACCACCAAAGAAAATAATTTTTGAACAAAATCCAGTTTGGTTCTTCTTGTTTGATAATTGGCTTGGTGCTTCTTCTCAAATTTGACCATTCTTGGTTTGCATCACTACATTTCTATTGAAGAAGGAAGAACAAATACAAGCTTTGTTCTTAATTTAACAATGGCGCATAATAATATAAAAAGGAAAACAACATGATTCAAGTGCTAAAGATGTAAACTTTAAGAGTAATGGCGCATAAACAGTACGAAAATAGTAACCAGAATAAAATAAAAAGATGGCAAGAAGACATAAAATGGAAGAAGACGCCACACTCTCAAGAGAGTGATAAGTCCGGTGTAGATAAGCCACAAGAGAAAGGAACCTCTTGATAAGAATCAGAGATGGTTCATCCAAGAACCTAAGAGACTCAGCTCTTTACGCTCACAAAGGAGCAAACTTTCAATATTATTCAAAACTGCCCAAATGATAGGAAGTACATTCCTATTTATAGACTAAAGAGGTGATGGCTAACCCTAATTCTAATCCTAGGTAGCTCCTATCAGCATAAGGAGGCTAAACCTAGTGCAAGACCCAAGCCCAATACAAGGCTGCTAAGAAAACACAAAAGAAAGCCCAAATTAAAAGAGAAACACGTGTAGAAATTTGGGTTACATTTGGAGCCTATTTTTATCCATGATAAAGGCCAAATTTGGTGTTTGAGCTTGAAATACGACTAGTACCCTAGCCTTCTAAGGCATCAAAGATCACCTCAATCGGATAGCTACAGCTCAAGGTAAAATCTAAAACACTGAAGAGATGTCACCACCAATGAAAATAATTTTTGAACAAAATCCAGTTAGGTTCTTCTTGTTTGATAATTGGCTTGGTGCTTCTTCTCAAAGTTGACCATTCTTGGTTTGCATCACTACATGATATGATCCAAGCTGGATGCATATAGTTTTTAACGGAAACTTACGCGACTTCTATTGAAGAAGGAAGAACAAATACAAGCTTTGTTCTTAATTTAACAATGGCGCATAATAATATAAAAAGGAAAACAACATGATTCAAGTGCTAAAGATGTAAACTTTAAGAGTAATGGCGCATAAACAATACGAAAATAGTAACCAGAATAAAATAAAAAGATGGCAAGAAGACAGAAAATGGAAGAAGACGCCACACTCTCAAGAGAGTGATAAGTCCGGTGTAAATACGCCACAAGAGAAAGGAACCTCTTGATAAGAATCATAGATGGTTAATCCAAGAACCTAAGAGAATCAGCTCTTTACGCTCACAAAGGAGCAAACTTTCAATATTATTCAAAACTGCCCAAATGATAGGAAGTACATTCCTATTTATAGACTAAAGAGGTGATGGCTAACCCTAATTCTAATCCTAGGTAGCAACTGTCCGCATAAGGAGGCTAAACCTAGTGCAAGACCCAAGCCCAATACAAAATTTGCTAAGAAAACACAACAGAAAGCCCAAATTAAAAGAAACACGTGTAGAAATTTGGGTTACATTTGGAGCCTATTTTTATCCATGATAAAGGCCAAATTTGGTGTTTGAGCTTGAAATCGACTTGTACCCTAGCTTTCTAAGGCATCAAAGAACACCTCAATCGGATAGCTACATTTCAAGATAAATCTAAAACACGAAGAGATGTCACCACCAATGAAAATAATTTTTGAACAAAATCCAGTTTGGTTCTTCTTGTTTGATAATTGGCTTGGTGCTTCTTCTCAAAGTTGACCATTCTTGGTTTACATCACTACATGATATGATACAAGCTGGATGCATATAGTTTTTAACGGAAATTTACGCGACTTCTATTGAAGAAGGAAGAACAAATACAAGCTTTGTTCTCAATTTAACAATGGCGCATAATAATATAAAAAGGTAAACAACTTGATTAAAGAGCTAAAGATGTAAACTTTAAGTGTAATGGCGCATAAACAATACGAAAATATTAACCAAAATAAAATAAAAAGATGGCAAGAAGACAGAAAATGGAAGAAGACGCCACACTCTCAAGAGAGTGATAAGTCCGGTGTAGATAAGCCACAAGAGAAAGGAACCTCTTGATAAGAATCAGAGATGGTTCATCCAAGAACCTAAGAGACTCGACTCTTTACGCTCACAAAGGAGCAAACTTTCAATATTATTCAAAGCGCCCAAATGATAGGAAGTACATTCCTATTTATAGAATAAAGAGGTGATGGCTAACCCTAATTCTAATCCTAGGTAGCACCTATCAGCATAAGGAGGCTAAACCTAGTGCAAGACCCAAGGCCAATACAAAGGCTGCTAAGAAAACACAAGAAAGCCCAAATTAAAAGAGAAACACGTGTAGAAATTTGGGTTACATTTGGAGCCTATTTTTATCCATGATAAAGGCCAAATTTGGTGTTTGAGCTTGAAATCGACTTGTACCCTAGCTTTCTAAGGCATCAAAGAACACCTCAATCGGATAGCTACATTTCAAGATAAAATCTAAAACAACGAAGAGATGTCACCACCAATGAAAATAATTTTTGAACAAAATCCAGTTTGGTTCTTCTTGTTTGATAATTGGCTTGGTGCTTCTTCTCAAATTTGACCATTCTTGGTTTGCATCACTACATGATATGATCCAAGCTGGATGCATATAGTTTTTAACGGAAACTTATGCGACTTCTATTGAAGAAGGAAGAACAAATACAAGCTTTGTTCTTAATTTAACAATGGCGCATAATAATATAAAAAGGAAAACAACATGATTCAAGTGCTAAAGATGTAAACTTTAAGAGTAATGGCGCATAAACAATACGAAAATAGTAACCAGAATAAAATAAAAAGATGGCAAGAAGACAGAAAATGGAAGAAGACGCCACACTCTCAAGAGAGTGATAAGTCCGGTGTAGATAAGCCACAAGAGAAAGGAACCTCTTGATAAGAATCAGAGATGGTTCATCCAAGAACCTAAGAGACTCAGCCCTTTACACTCACAAAGGAGCAAACTTTCAATATTATTCAAAACTGTCCAAATGATAGGAAGTACATTCCTATTTATAGACTAAAGAGGTGATGGCTAACCCTAATTCTAATCCTAGGTAGCACCTATCAGCATAAGGAGGCTAAACCTAGTGCAAGACCCAAGCCCAATACAAGGCTGCTATGAAAACACAACAGAAAGCCCAAATTAAAAGAGAAACACGTGTAGAAATTTGGGTTACATTTGGAGCCTATTTTTATCCATGATAAAGGCCGAATTTGGTGTTTGAGCTTGAAATACGACTTGTACCCTAGCTTTCTAAGGCATCAAAGAACACCTCAATCGGATAGCTACAGGTCAAGATAAATCTAAAACACTGAAGAGATGTCACCACCAATGAAAATAATTTTTGAACAAAATCCAGTTTGGTTCTTCTTGTTTGATAATTGGCTTGGTGCTTCTTCTCAAAGTTGACCATTCTTGGTTTGCATCACTACATGATATGATCCAAGCTGGATGCATATAGTTTTTAACGGATGGTCCTCGAATTGACTCTTGTTATAAGGATTAAGACTGAATAAAAATGAGAACTTTAGGAATGGAATCCTTAAACCTGAAACTTGCGCGACTTCTATTGAAGAAGGAAGAACAATACAAGCTTTGTTCTTAATTTAACAACGGCGCATAATAATATAAAAACGAAAACAACATGATTCAAGTGCTAAAGATGTAAACTTTAAGAGTAATGGCGCATAAACAATACGAAAATAGTAACCAGAATAAAATAAAAAGATGGCAAGAAGACAGAAAATGGAAGAAGACGCCACACTCTCAAGAGAGTGATAAGCCCGGTGTAGATTCGCCACAAGAGAAAGGAACCTCTTGATAAGAATCAGAGATGGTTCATCCAAGAACCTAAGAGACTCAGCTCTTTACGCTCACAAAGGAGCAAACTTTCAATATTATTCAAAACTGCCCAAATGATAGGAAGTATGTAACACCCTAACTCTAATTAGGGGATTACTTACTGATTAAAGATTGAAACTTCACCTGGAAAATTTTCTCAAATATAACAACATTAAGAACATAAATAAACCTCGTTCAAAAGACCTATTGACTTGGAAGGAAATATTTCAAAGTCCCAAACATGACACATATATCTATCTGAGTTTTAAAAGCGGAATAACTTTATCATTTACATCACTTTTTAGAAAATGACCACAAGATAAAACAAATATAATCTATACATTATTTTCTAATTACAAAGGACTCATCCTAGAGATAAGGACTCTGACTCGTGATCCTAAGTGACTCAATGTTCTTGCCGAGGGCGAGACCGAACACGCTTGTGTTTCTAAACCTCCTCCATCAAGTATACCTGAAAACAACGCCCCAACGGTGAGTTTATAAAACTCAAGAACATAGACTTAGAAGAAAATGTTTTTACTGTTGTTTCCAGCCATACGCCAGGTGCTACGTATGGAAAATCCTCCCGACAACATATACTTAACATATACTAATACTATGGCCAAATCTTAACATCATCTTCATTCATTCACCAAACTCAAACATAACTTGCTTCAAGAGCATTCAGTTGCAAAGTAACATAATTCATACACATAACATACAATCACATAATACAAATCAAACATAATGGGCCTCTCTATAAGTCTTTTGTCGCAACACCCGGTTATCGGACTTTATTGTCCAGCCCAAAGGGCTTACCCTGCGGTGAGCCCGCAATGCCACATCACATAAGTCGTGAATACATGATATTAAACTTTATTCGCCATACATCATAGCATAGGCATCCTCAATCTTTTTAAGAAAACTCACTAGGTTGTTAAGCGTGAGAAACTTAACCACACTAGTTTAAAAATTTTGATACTGGCAGCCGAGCTCGGTGACTACTCAGACGCTCTTTAAACCGCTAATATCAGATCCTAGCCTTTCAATAGAAAGGACTTTACTAAAACAAATAGTCTCACCCACATATATGTGGCCCATGATAGCTAGCCTTTAACTGAAAAACATGGTATTTCTCCGCATATGACCGCCCTAAGATTTGGATGCTATGTTATAATGTAAGCGATTACTTCATCCTTCACAAATGGATAGGAGAATCAAATCATAATTCCAAGACTATAGAAAAATCAAAGTCAAACCAAGGAAGCCAAAAATCATAGTGGGCAAACAGTTGCATTTCATACAGATTAACTAAATCTCAAGGCAAAAGCAAGATTTCACATTAAAGATGCGTATTCATAAGTGAATTTATTTCCTTCTAATGTTAATATCCATAGTAAAAATATACACAAGGTTGAGGATTATTATTTCCATTCTCCGCTGGGTTGCATTTCAATGGACACTTTAGTACTTCCTTTTCCTATTTTTGTTACGACATTTATTCATAGATCAGCCAAACTTTAGTTTGCCCAATATCAGCATCATTACCATCAACAACTGCAACCAAGCCTTAGTGCACTAGGTGAAGTCAACTACATGGGTCATCGATGCCATTTTCTAATCTATCAAAAGTCATACCCAACCATGTTTTCAATAACAACCATTTAGAACAAAATCTTCATTAACAAGTCCTCTTTAAGTTTTCTTAGGTCATTCACTAACCTATTTAATTGAACTATCAACCATGCAAATGACCAAACCAGTTATCACAACCAAATTAACACTATTCTATCATCAATCAACCATAAATACGTTACAAACATTATTTTAGGTAATGCACCACGAAATACCAGAATTAAGTAACATTTAGCACGCTTTTTATAGCAATTTTCTAAACACCAACACATTCAACTTACATTTCAAAGAAACATCACAATCACATAAATAACTGAGTGAGGCTCGATGGAGCTCACAAATGTAATAAACATCAAACAGCTTGGTTTAGGGGTTGGGAGCACTGGCCCAACCCTATTTCACCAAACCCCATACAAGACCATTCAGTATGACTAATAAGCTAATTATTGAACTAATAAAATTAATAATAAAACCTAGCACACTCTAAGGGAGGTTTTGGGGGAAGTCTATGTTACCTGAGTAATCCCAAGTTAGGGATTTCAGTTAAAAAAATCCTCATTCTTCTTCTTTCAAAGTTCTAAACTCAGAATCATCTTCTCCTTCGCTTAGAATCCACATGCACATTTTCCTTGTTGTTCAGAAACCCAACCTCCATTGGAGCATTTCTTGAAGCTTCAAGCTTCCATCTTCTTCCTTCAAGCTTCAATTTTCACCTTCTTCTTCATTCTGAACCATCATTTTCGAGCTATCCTTTCTTTGAATCTCTCTCTCTTTCTCTCGATTTCTCTCTCTAATTCTCGGCCTCTCTCTCCGCTCGTCCTCCCTCTCTCTATTATGAACAGCGGGCGCCAAGCACCTCCACACACCGCCACCACCACCAAGCCCACCAACCACCACCCTTCATCCTTTCCCCCCATCGACGCTCTCTTCCTCTCTCGGTTCTCTCTCTCGTCGTCAGCGATCCGCTTCTTCTTTCCTCTTTTTCTAAGACCGCACCGCCGCAGCTCTCCTCTTGTGGCGCGCCCCTTCTTCCTCCTTCTCATTCACGATCGCACCACCTTCTCTCTTTCTCTTCCTCTTCTTCCTTTCTTTCTTTCCCTTTCTTCTTCTTTCCCTTTTCTCGATTTTCTGCTTTTCCCGCTTCGCAAATCCATGTGCGCAAAGTGAGAGGAGAGTAAAAGGGTGAGATGAGGTGGACTAGAGTGGATTTAAGTGGAATGTGGTGCACGGTGATCCTTAGGTCTAATTTTAATTAAAAACTTGCAAACAAGTCCCTATCAACCTCTTATTCTAATCTTTGATTTCTAATACCCTCTTGAGTAATTTTAATCAATTAAAACTACTCCTAATTAATTAGTCCCATAATTCCTAAATCATTGGGTACAATTACTATTTTACCCCTTAGTTCCTAATTGGTTTTAAATTACGAAATTAGGGCTTCGAACTATTTTTAATCCTTAGAGATTAAATTCATTTTCACTTAGGACTCCTAATAATTAGGCTTAGGGATTTTGGGATATTACATTACTTCCCACCTTTTAGGAATTTTGTCCCCAAAATTCGCCTTTAGCCTTATAACCCTATCCATATAAAGGATTTGTTCTCGTGTTTCATTTGCGAACTCTAATCCTTCTCTCGCTTCGAATGAGTAAGTTTCGCTCTCGATCGCTCTAAATCGCCGAATCTCGAAAAGAATTAGTAGCTACCTTAGGTCAACTATGCGTAGAATTTGTGATTTCGCTAACCAGTTACAAACTAAGTCTTATTCCCAATAAGATGCTTATTAAGTCAAGATGAAGTTTGTAATTGGTCAAGGAAGATCACTTCACCCACCGGCTAGTGAATCTAGCGTATACACTAATATCCTTGAATTCCCGTTGATTTAGCTATCACCAATACCCTAGCAATCCCAAAACTATGGTCTAACATTCTTCCTTATGCTAGTTAATTCACCAAGGTCACTATGCCTAGGGAACTTAGGGCTCGATTACCTTCAGGGTTCCCTAAATGCAACTGAAACATTAAGAAATCTGCCCAATACTATCCTCTGCGGTTATAGAAAACACTAAGGTATTTCTAATCAAGGTCCAATAGGTGCTTTAGAGAGCTTCGTGGTTATCAATCGATTTGGGGATCCATTCACAATGGTTAGATCAAACAAGCTTGACTAGTTAACAAGTGTTGAGCCTAATCGACATTTAACACCCATCCCGACCGATTGAAACCGCACACCTAAGAGTTCTTACTTATCAATTCTAGATGCTATTGCAATAGACAATACAATAATTCAAACAAAGGCAGGTCATAGGTTCTAAGGCAACTACGCCAAGCTACCACAAGATTTAGGCTCACTATATCCAAAGTGACCTTCACATTTCCCCGCCGTAATCGCCTCTCTTCTCAGGTTCATAACATTCTAGGTAATTCGCAACTTCCTAACATAAGCCTTGGTCGCTAACACAAGATGGAGGGTTAAGGCTCTCAAGACATCCGCTAATATAGGTGAACTGAATCAATTACACAAATGATAGGCAGCACCTAATTCAAAATCATGCAATGAGAATTTCAAAGAAGTCTTTTAACTCGGATCCAAATCGAATGGATGCGTAGGTTGTAATTCACTTTCTCAGCGAAGGGCGTATCGCTCCGCAAATAACCATAACTCGCTAGTTGAATTCCTTCAGAGCTAGAAATTGTTTGAAGTTTTCTCCACTAACACAAATAACTTGAAATAAATTGAGAAATATGGAAAGAAATGGTAGAAGACTAGTATAACAATGAAAACTGATGCAATATCTAATGACAAATTATTGGTCATAAGCAATGTAGTCTCCAGAACCTTGCATGCAAGTAAGGCAATTCCTCAAATTCGAAAAACAGAATGCAACAATATGATTAAACTCTCAAATGGTACTTCTCTAACCATGTTATCGTGAAACCGAGTGTGCTTAACATACCACAGGCATAAGGCTCCTCAAAAGTGGGCTCATCCAGAACCGGGTGTGCTCACACTTGATTTAATTTAAATTATAATGTCATCTTGACCAACTAAAATTTATGTATAGGTAAATCCTTACTTGAGACCACAAATACTTCTCTGTATGATGCTTAGTCATCTATTCCTGTATCAAGATGCCATCTGAGACACTATCTTTTTGTATTATGAAATGTAAACAAATGATTCATTTAAGAGGAACAAAAAAAAAATCACTTTACTAGAAAGGGAAAAAAAAAAAATTCCTTAATCCTATACCAAACAAACAATCAAACTGAAGTGAGAAATTACGAATTGCCAAACCTTCTATAATAAGTTAAGTACTCATTCATATGACACATAAAATTGTGATAGACTAGCGCATAACTAAGTTACTGGACAATAATCTTGTAATTGCATGGATGCACAAGATTGTTTAGCATCAAATGAAGGATATTGTTCTTGATAGGGCATAGAATTATTCAGGAAGCTAACCATTTACCATGCAAAATCCAAAGAGTTTAGAGGGCATAAGGACACACCCACAGTGAATCCGGGAGTCTGTCATTAGCCTACTACCTGCTGACTCATGTTGCTTTCAAGGATTATCATTAGAAATCATTTCTCTGTCTAGGAAAAAGTTCAATATCAATGCAAATGAGCATCCAAACCAAAACAATATAAATACAGACAAAGGTAAGAACTTAGCTGAGTCGGATGTACCAAATTTTGAAAAACAAAAATCAAAAGGGTTGGCTGGAAAGGTGGCATTCATTTTTTATGAATTGTTGCATGCAACAAGCGTGCCAACACTGGTGAAACAAGACACCCGTATGCAGCAAGCATGACTTGATTCATTTACCTTTTATGCCTTTTTGTTATAAGGAAATGAGTTATGCTGACATACTTTCCCTCTCTTGGTGTCCTTGGAAGAGAAGACGAAATATAAAGAGGAAGTAACAATGGAAATATTCTGCTTTCATTCCTAAGGGAACTGCTAGATGCGCTAGAGCCTACGCGGTGGTTATTCTCAAACAAAAAAACAAATGTTACAGTGCCAACTACCAAGCAAGTATATGACTTTTTGATCCCAAATTATTTCCAATAGTACTAATTTAAGCTGAACCATGCGTGACCTTATGAATTTCTTCTTTTAACATCATCAATCTGAAGACCATAGGACATGCAGCCTTACCTTGCATTTGCAAGAGGCTGATTACATGATTCTAACTTGTGATAATCCAGACACATGGTGGCAAAGAATCTCGACTATTTTGCCAAGGCTCCCTTCTCTCAAAGTTGAACACTAACAACAAAATTTGTTTGCCACTAAAGGATGCTTTATAATCATAATTCAAAGAGGAAAAAAAGCCTATCAAGAGAATTTTAACCAAATACCAGTCTTTTCAATTTGTATGTCCAACATACATTTGGAATGGTCCGTAAACTCAAGGACTTCAACATGAAAATCAAATACTAGATTTTCACATTAGGAATGCCACATGTAAAAATAAAAACTCCCAGCCATAAAATCTCTATAAAAACATCAAATGACGTGTAATTGTCTGGTGCAATGCATCAACCAAAGCTAGCAGATCCTAAAGCAAGATCAAGTAAAAACTTCAAAACGAAATAAGTAATCAAATATGTGAAAACATCACATACAAAAAAAAAAAAAACACAAAGTTACAAAGTCTAGAAATATCCAATTAAATTCAAAGTGGCACAAAGATGTTTAGATAAACTTCTTATTTCTTAAACCCTAATAAAAGTCATGGCATAAAAGGTATCCCTACACGGAATGATCTTAATGGCCATAATTTGGATGAAAACATCTCCACCAAAATTAAGTACCATATTAAACATTAGGCGGTTGTTTCTAAATTTTCCAATTCCCAAACGATCATATAATTAATTCATGCACGAAAGTGAAATTAGCAAAGTGGAAATCAATGCGAAAGAAATTAATTCACAAATACTAATTTATAACTTCCGCAATAGTTTTTTAGCTTTCAAACTTTGGGTTTTCAAAACCAACACTTTTATATTATAAGAAAAGACTTTCCAATTCTTGAATCATTATTGTTTATCAAATACCAAAATATCTAATCTATCACAAAAGTTGCGGTTTCTCCAAGAATATCCCATAATACTCTCGTAGTCCCGTAACTACTTTGATCGAGAAATTCGTTCTTCCGTAACTTTCGTAATGAGCTTCCAATGATAGCAGAGTTTAACGTGGCCACTAAGCTCAATCATGCCAGGTATGCATCCCGTGGACTTAGGCAGCCGAGTGGTGAAATCCTTCACGACCTGAACTACTACTTTGGATGATCATTACGAATCGAAACTATATTTGGGAGTAATTACATATATGAGAATGTCTCACGAAAGAGTACATGCCTCTAGTATTCCCTGCAAATCTTCATCCTCCTCATTCCTTTAATGAATCCTTGAGGTGGCCTACCTCAATAATTCACCAAAAGAACTCAGAAAACTCGGACTTACAGACACAACTGACTCTTTCCTAAACCGGATCACTTCTAAACACACTTGACTCACAGTCCGAGAGGGTCGAACTGCTCTGATACCATAATGTAACACCCTAACTCTAATTAGGGGATTACTTACTGATTAAAGATTGAAACTTCACCTGGAAAATTTTCTCAAATATAACAACATTAAGAACATAAATAAACCTCGTTCAAAAGACCTGTTGACTTGGAAGGAAATATTTCAAAGTCCCAAACATGACACATATATCTATCGAGTTTTAAAAGCGGAATAACTTTATCATTTACATCACTTTTTTAGAAAATGACCACAAGATAAAACAAATATAATCTATACATTATTTTCTAATTACAAAGGACTCATCCTAGAGATAAGGACTCGACTCGTGATCCTGACTCAATGTCTTCTTGCCGAGGGCGAGACCGAACACGCCGTGCTCTAAACCTCCTCCATCAAGTATAATCAAAACAACGCTTCCAACGGTGAGTTTATAAAACTCAAGAACATAGAGTTAGAAGAAAAATGTTTTTACCAAGTTGTTTCCTACCCATACGCATTGTGCTACGTATGGAAAATCCTCCCGACAACATATACTTAACATATACTAATACTATGGCCAAATCTTAAACATCATCTTCATTCATTCAGTCAAACTCAAACATAACTTGCTTCAAGAGCATTCAGTTGCAAAGTAACATAATTCATACACATAACATACAATCACATAATTCAAATCAAACATAATGGGCCTCTCTATAAGTCTTTTATCGCAACACCCCGGGTACTGGACTTTATTGTCCAAATTTCAAAGGGCTTACCCCCACTGGTGAGCCCGCAATACCACATCACGTAAGTCGTAATACATGATATTAAACTTTATTCGTCATACATCATAGCATAGGCATCCTCAATCTTTTAAGAAAACTCACTAGGTTGTTAAGCGTGAGAAACTTAACCACACTAGTTTAAAAATTTTGATACTGGCAATGAGCTCGGTGACCACTGCTAGACGTCTCTTTAAACCGCTAATATCAGATCCTAGCCTTTCAATAGAAAGGACTTACTAAAACAGTTTGGGTCTCACCCACATATATGTGGCCCATGATAGCTAGCCTTTAACGGAAAACATGGTATTTCTCCAGACATAGACTATCCTAAGATTTGGATGCTATGTTATAATATAAGCGATTACTTCATCCTTCATAAATGGATAGGAGAATCAAATCATAATTCCAAGACTATAGAAAAATCAAAGTCAAACCAAGGAATCCAAAAATCATAGTTGCCAAACAATTGCATTTCATACAGTTAACTAAATCTCAAGGCAAAAGCAAGATTTCTCATTAAAGATGCGTATTCATAAGTGAATTTATTTCCCTTCTAATGTTAATATCCATAGTAAAAATATACACAAGGTTGAGGATTATTATTTCCATTCTGCTAGGTTGCATTTCAATG
Organism: Calophaca sinica; assembly: GCA_037113605.1. Lineage (NCBI taxonomy): Eukaryota > Viridiplantae > Streptophyta > Magnoliopsida > Fabales > Fabaceae > Calophaca > Calophaca sinica. The sequence continues at coordinate 72,053,337 of CM073732.1, forward strand.
GAAACTTTAGTATTTCCTTTTCCTATTTTTGTTACGACATTTATTCATAGATCACCAAACTTTAGTTTGCCCAATATCAAAGATCATTACCATCAACAACTGCAACCAAGCCTTAGTGCACTAGGTGAAGTCAACTACATGGGTCATCGACGCCATTTTCTAATCTATCAAAAGTCATACCCAACCATGTTTTCAATAACAACCATTTAGAACAAAATCTTCATTAACAAGTCCTCTTTAAGTTTTCTTAGGTCATTCACTAACCTATTTAATTGAACTATCAACCATGCAAATGACCAAACCAGTTATCACAACCAAATTAACACTATTCTATCATCAATTAACCATAAATACGTTACAAACAATATTTTAGGTAAAGCACCACTAAATACTGCACTAAGTAACATTTAGCACGCTTTATAGCAATTTTCTAAACACCAACACATTCAACTTACATTTCAAAGAAACATCACAATCACATAAATAATCCGAGTGAGGCTCGATGGAGCTCACAATGTAATAAACATCAAACAGCTTGGTTTAGGGGGGTTGGGAGCAGCTGTCCAACCCTATTTCACCAAACCCCATACAAGACCATTCAAGATGACTAATAAGCTAATTATTGAACTAATAAAATTAATAATAAAACCTAGCACACTATAAGGGAGGTTTTGGGGAAGTCTATGTTACCCGAGTAATCCCAAGTTAGGGATTTCAGTTCCAAAATCCTCATTCTTCTTCTTTCAAAGTTCTAAGCTCGGGAATCATCTTCTCCTTCGCTTTAGAATCCACATGCACATTTTCCTTGTTGTTCGAAACCCAACCTCCATTGAGCATTTCTTGAAGCTTCAAGCTTCCATCTTCTTCCTTCAAGCTTCAATCTTCACCTTCTTCTTCATTCTGAACCATCATTTTCGAGCTATCCTTTCTTTGAATCTCTCTTTCTCTCGATTTCTCTCTAATTCTCGGCCTCTCTCTCGCTTCGTCCTCCCTCTCTCTGGTTATGAACAGCGGCGCGCCACCTCCACACACCGCCGCGCCACCACCAGCAGCCACCAACCACCACCCTTCATCCTTCTCCCCATCGACGCCTCTCTTCCTCTCTCGCTCTCTCTCTCTCGTTTGGTCAGCGATCCGCTTCTTCTTTCCTCATTTCAGCGCCACTGGCCACAGCAGCCTCCTCTCGTTGGCGCGCCCCTTCTTCCTCCTTCTCATTCACGATCGCACCACCTTCTCTCTTTCTCTCTTCCTCTTCTTCCTTTCTTTCTTTCCTTTCTTCTTCTTTCCCTTTTCGATTTTCTGCTTTTCCTGGCTCGCAAATCCATGTGCGCAGTGAGAGGAGAGTAAAAAGGAGTGAGATGAGGGGTGGACTAGAGTGGATTTAAGTGGAATGTGGTGCACGGTGATCCTTAGGTCTAATTTTAATTAAAAACTTGCAAACAAGTCCCTATCAACCTCTTATTCTAATCTTTGATTTCTAATACCCTCTTGAGTAATTTTAATCAATTAAAACTACTCATAATTAATTAGTCCCATAATTCCTAAATCATTGGGTACAATTACTATTTTACCCTTAGTTCCTAATTGGTTTTAAATTACAAATTAGGGCTTGAACTATTTTTAATCCTTAGAGATTAAATTCATTTTCACTTAGGACTCCTAATAATTAGGCTTAGGGATTTTGGGATATTACATTACTTCCCACCTTTAGGAATTTTGTCCCCAAAATTCGCTTTTAGCCTTATAACCCTATCCATATAAAGGATTTGTTCTCTGTTTCCAGCTAACTCTAATCCTTCTCTGCTTCGAATGAGTAAGTTTCGTCTCTTGATCGTTCTAAATCGTCAGAATCTCGAAAAGAATTAGTAGCTACCTTAGGTCAACTATGCGTAGAATTTGTGATTTAGCTAACCAGTTACAAACTAAGTCTTATTCCCAATAAGATGCTTATTAAGTCAAGATGAAGTTTGTAATTGGTCAAGGAAGATCACTTCACCCACCGGCTAGTGAATCTAGCGTATACACTAATATCCTTGAATTCCCGTTGATTTAGCTATCACCAATACCCTAGCAATCCCAAAACTGGTCTAACATTCTTCCTTATGCTAGTTAATTCACCAAGGTCACTATGCCTAGGGAACTTAGGGCTCGATTACCTTCAGGGTTCCCTAAATGCAATCAAAACATTAAGAAATCTGCCCAATTCTATCCCTTGCGGTTATAGAAAACACTAAGGTATTTCTAATCAAGGTCCAATAGGTGCTTTAGAGAGCTTCGTGGTTATCAATCGATTTGGGATCCATTCACAATGGTTAGATCAAACAAGCTTGACTAGTTAACAAGTGTTGAGAGCCTAATCGACACGAACACCCATCCCGAATTGATTGAAACCGCACATGACTAAGAGTTCTTACTTATCAATTCTAGATGCTATTGCAATGAGACAAATACAATAATTCAAAAAGTGCAGGTCATAGGTTCTAAGGCAACTACGCCAAGCTACCACAAGATTTAGGCTCACTATATCCAAAGTGACCTTCACATTTCCTCGCCGTAATCGCTCTCTTCTCGTGTTCATAACATTCTAGGTAATTCTCGCAACTTCCTAACAAATTTGGTCGCTAACACAAGATGGAGGGTTAAGGCTCTCAAGACATCCGCTTAATATAGGTGAACTGAATCAATTACACAAATGATAGGCAGCACCTAATTCAAAATCATGCAATGAGAATTTCAAAGAAGTCTTTTTAACTCAGATCCAAATCGAATGGATGCGTAGGTTGTAATTCACTCTCGGCAGTGGCAGAAGCTGTCTGCAAATAACCATAACTCGCTAGTTGAATTCTTCAGAGCTAGAAATTGTTTGAAGTTTTCTCCACTAACACAAATAACTTGAAATAAATTGAGAAATATGGAAAGAAATGGTAGAAGACTAGTATAACAATGAAAACTGATGCAATATATAATGACAAATTATTGGTCATAAGCAAATGTAAGTCTCCGTAAACCTTGCATGCAAGTAAGGCAATTCCTCAAATTCGAAAACAGAATGCAACAATATGATTAAACTCCTCAAATGGTACTTCTAACCATGTTATCGTGAAACTGAGTGTGCTTAACATACCACAGGGCATAAGGCTCCTCAAAAGTGGGCTCATCGGTAAACTGGGTGTGCTCACACTTGATTTAATTTAAATTATAATGTCATCTTGACCAACTAAAATTTATGTATAGGTAAATCCTTACTTGAGACCACAAATACTTCTCTGTATGATGCTTAGTCATCTATTCCTGTATCAAGATGCCATCCGAGACACTATCTTTTTGTATTATGAAATGTAAACAAATGATTCATTTAAGAGGAACAAAAAAAAATCACTTTACTAGAAAGGGAAGAAAAAAAAAATTCCTTAATCCTATACCAAACAAACAATCAAACTGAAGTGAGAAATTACGAATTGCCAAACCTTCTATAATAAGTTAAGTACTCATTCATATGACACATAAAATTGTGATAGACTAGCGCATAACTAAGTTATCGGACAATAATCTTGTAATTGCATGGATGCACAAGATTGTTTAGCATCAAATGAAGGATATTGTTCTTGATAGGGCATAGAATTATTCAGAAGCTAACCATTTACCATGCAAAATCCAAAGAGTTTAGAGGGCATAAGGACACACCCACGGGAATCCGGAGTCTGTCATTAGCCTACTACCGCCGACTCATGTTGCTTTCAAGGATTATCATTAGAAATCATTTCTCTGTCTAGGAAAAAGTTCAATATCAATGCAAATGAGCATCCAAACCAAAACAATATAAATACAGATAAAGGTAAGAACTTAGCTGAGCCTGATGTACCAAATTTTGAAAAACAAAAATCAAAAGGGTCACTGGAAAGGTGGCATTCATTTTTTATGAACTGTTGCATGCAACAAGCGCGTCGACACCGTGAAACAAGACACCCGTGATGCAAAGAAGCATGACTTGATTCATTTACCTTTATGCCTTTTTGTTATAAGGAAATGAGTTATGCCGATGCACTTCCTCTCTTGGTGTCCTTGGAAGAGAAGACGAAATATAAAGAGGAAGTAACAATGGAAATATTCTCGCTTTCATTCCTAAGGAACCGCTAGATGCGCTAGAGCCTACGCGGTGGTTATTCTCAAACAAAAAACAAATGTTACAAAGGCAACTACCAAGCAAGTATATGACTTTTGATCCCAAATTATTTCCAATAGTACTAATTTAAGTCAACCATGCGTGACCTTATGAATTTCTTCTTTAACATCATCAATCAAGACCATAGGACATGCAGCCTTACCTTGCATTTGCAAGAGGCTGATTACATGATTCTAACTTGTGATAATCCGTATACATGGTGGCAAAGAATCCGACTATTTTGCCAAGGCTCCCTTCTCTCAGGTTGAACACTAACAACAAAATTTGTTTGCCACTAAAGGATGCTTTATAATCATAATTCAAAGAGGAAAAAAAGCCTATCAAGAGAATTTTAACCAAATACCGCTTTTTCAATTTGTATGTCCAACATACATTTGGAATGGTCCGTAAAACTCAAGGACTTCAACATGAAAATCAAATACTAGATTTTCACATTAGGAATGCCACATGTAAAAATAAAAACTCCCACCATAAAATCTCTATAAAAACATCAAATGACTGTAATTGTCCGTGCAACAGACTAACCAGCTAGCAGATCCTAAAGCAAGATCAAGCAAGTAAAACTTCAAAACGAAATAAGTAATCAAATATGTGAAAACATCACATACAGCAAAAAAAAAAAAACACAAAGTTACAAAGTCTAGAAAAATCCAATTAAAAGCAAAGTGGCACAAAGATGTTTTGAAAAACGTCTTAGGTCTTAAACCCTAATAAAAGTCATGGCATAAAAAGTATCCCTACACTAATGATCTTAATGGCCATAATTTGGATGAAAACATCTCCACCAAAATTAAGTACCATATTAAACATTAGGCGGTTGTTTCTAAATTTTCCAATTCCCAAACGATCATATAATTAATTCATGCACGAAAGTGAAATTAGCAAAGTGGAAATCAATGCGAAAGAAATTAATTCACAAATACTAATTTATAACTTCCGCAATAGTTTTCTAGCTTTCAAACTTTGGGTTTTCAAAACCAACACTTTTATATTATAAGAAAAGACTTTCCAATTCTTGAATCATTATTGTTTATCAAAAGAAAATAATTTTGAACAAAATCCAGTTTGGTTCTTCTTGTTTGATAATTGGCTTGGTGCTTCTTCTCAAAGTTGACCATTCTTGGTTTGCATCACTACATGATATGATCCAAGCTGGATGCATATAGTTTTTAACGGATCGTCCTCGAATAGACTCTTGTTATAAGGATTAAGACTGAATAAAAATGAGAACTTTAGGAATGGAATCCCTTAACCTGAAACTTGCGCGACTTCTATTGAAGAAGGAAGAACAATACAAGCTTTGTTCTTAATTAAACAATGGCGCATAATAATATAAAAAGGAAAACAACATGATTCAAGTGCTAAAGATGTAAACTTTCAGAGTAATGGCGCATAAACAATTCGAAAATAGTAAGCAGAATAAAATAAAAAGATGGCAAGAAGACAGAAAATGGAAGAAGACGCCACACTCTCAAGAGAGTGATAAGTCCGGTGTAGATTCGCCACAAGAGAAAGGAACCTCTTGATAAGAATTAGAGATGGTTCATCCAAGAACCTAAGAGACTCAGCTCTTTACGCTCACAAAGGAGCAAACTTTCAATATTATTCAAAACTGTCCAAATGATAGGAAGTACATTCCTATTTATAGACTAAAGAGGTGATGGCTAACCCTAATTCTAATCCTAGGTAGCACCTATCAGCATAAGGAGGCTAAACCTAGTGCAAGACCCAAGCCCAATACAAGGATGCTAAGAAAACACAAAAGAAAGCCCAAATTAAAAGAATAACACGTGTAGAAATTTGGGTTACATTTGGGGCCTATTATTATCCATGATAAAGGCCAAATTTGGTGTTTGAGCTTGCAATACGACTTGTACCCTAGCTTTCTAAGGCATCAAAGAACACCTCAATCGGATAGCTACAGCTCAAGATAAATCTAAAACACTGAAGAGATGTCACCACCAATGAAAGTAATTTTTGAACAAAATCCAGTTTGGTTCTTCTTGTTTGATAATTGGCTTGGTGCTTCTTCTCAAAGTTGACCATTCTTGGTTTGCATCACTACATGATATGATCCAAGCTGGATGCATATAGTTTTTAACGGATCGTCCTCGAATAGACTCTTGTTATAAGGATTAAGACTGAATAAAAATGAGAACTTTAGGAATGGAATCCCTTAACCTGAAACTTGCGCGACTTCTATTGAAGAACGAAGAACAATACAAGCTTTGTTCTTAATTAAACAATGGCGCATAATAATATAAAAAGGAAAACAACATGATTCAAGTGCTAAAGATGTAAACTTTCAGAGTAATGGCGCATAAACAATTCGAAAATAGTAAGCAGAATAAAATAAAAAGATGGCAAGAAGACAGAAAATGGAAGAAGACGCCACACTCTCCTGAGAGTGATAAGTCCGGTGTAGATTCGCCACAAGAGAAAGGAACCTCTTGATAAGAATCAGAGATGGTTCATCCAAGAACCTAAGAGACTCAGCTCTTTACGCTCACAAAGGAGCAAACTTTCAATATTATTCAAAATCGCCTAAATGATAGGAAGTACATTCCTATTTATAGACTAAAGAGGTGATGGCTAACCCTAATTCTAATCCTAGGTAGCACCTATCAAAGATAAGGAGGCTAAACCTAGTGCAAGACCCAAGCCCAATACAAGGTCAAGCTAAGAAAACACAAAAGAAAGCCCAAATTAAAAGAGAAACACGTGTAGAAATTTGGGTTACATTTGGAGCCTATTTTTATCCATGATAAAGGCTAAATTTGGTGTTTGAGCTTGAAATACGACTAGTGCCCTAGCCTTCTAAGGCCTCAAAGATCACCTCAATCGGATAGCTACAGCTCAAGATAAATCTAAAACACTGAAGAGATATCACCACCAATGAAAATAATTTTTGAACAAAATCCAGTTTGGTTCTTCTTGTTTGATAATTGGCTTGGTGCTTCTTCTCAAAGTTGACCATTCTTGGTTTGCATCATCACTACATGATATGATCCAAGCTGGATGCATATAGTTTTTAACGGATCGTCCTCGAATTGACTCTTGTTATAAGGATTAAGACTGAATAAAAAGGAGAACTTTAGGAATGGAATCCTTAAACCTGAAACTTGCGCGACTTCTATTGAAGAAGGAAGAACAATACAAGCTTTGTTCTTAATTAAACAATGGCGCATAATAATATAAAAAGGAAAACAACATGATTCAAGTGCTAAAGATGTAAACTTTAAGAGTAATGGCGCATAAACAATTCGAAAATAGTAAACTGTAATAAAATAAAAAGATGGCAAGAAGACAGAAATGGAAGAAGACGCCACACTCTCAAGAGAGTGATAAGTCCTGTAGATTCGCCACAAGAGAAAGGAACCTCTTGATAAGAATCGTAGATGGTTCATCCAAGAACCTAAGAGACTCACTTTACGCCACAAAGGAGCAAACTTTCAATATTATTCAAAATCGCCCAAATGATAGGAAGTACTTTCCTATTTATAGACTAAAGAGGTGATGGCTAACCCTATTTCTAATCCTAGGTAGCACCTATCAAAGCATAAGGAGGCTAAACCTAGTGCAAGACCCAAGCCCAATACAAGGTCGCTAAGAAAACACAAAAGAAAGCCCAAATTAAAAGAGAAACACGTAGAAATTTGGGTTACATTTGGAGCCTATTTTTATCCATGATAAAGGCCAAATTTGGTGTTTGAGCTTGAAATACGACTTGTACCCTAGCTTTCTAAGGTATCAAAGAACACCTCAATCGGATAGCTACAAACCAAGATAAATCTAAAACATCAAGAGATGTCACCACCAATGAAAATAATTTTTGAACAAAATCCAGCTTTGGTTCTTCTTGTTTGATAATTGGCTTGGTGCTTCTTCTCAAAGTTGACCATTCTTGGTTTGCATCACTACATGATATGATCCAAGCCGATGCATATAGTTTTTAACTGATCATCCTCTAATAGACTCTTGTTATAAGGATTAAGACTGAATAAAAATGAGAACTTTAGGAATGGAATCCTTAAACCTAAACTTGGCGACTTCTATTGAAGAAGGAAGAACAATACAACCTTTGTTCTTAATTAAACAATGGCTCATAATAATATAAAAAGGAAAACAACATGATTCAAGTGCTAAAGATGAAAACTTTCAGAGTAATGTCGCATAAACAACTCAAAAATAGTAAACTGTAATAAAATAAAAAGATGGCAAGAAGACAGAAAATGGAAGAAGACGCCACACTCTCAAGAGAGTGATAAGTCCGGTGTAGATTCGCCACAAGAGAAAGGAACCTCTTGATAAGAATCAGAGATGGTTCATCCAAGAACCTAAGAGACTCAGCTCTTTACGCTCACAAAGGAGCAAACTTTCAATATTATTCAAAACTGCCCAAATGATAGGAAGTACATTCCTATTTATAGACTAAAGAGGTGATGGCTAACCCTAATTCTAATCCTAGGTAGCACCTATCACCATAAGGAGGCTAAACGTAGTGCAAGACCCAAGCCCAATACAAGGATGCTAAGAAAACAAAACAGAAAGCCCAAATTAAAAGAGAAACACGTGTAGAAATTTGGGTTACATTTGGAGCCTATTTTTATCCATGATAAAGGCCGAATTTGGTGTTTGAGCTAGAAATACGACTTGTACCCTAGCCTTCTAAGGCATCAAAGATCACCTCAATCTGATAGCTACAAATTTCAAGATAAATCTAAAACATCAAGAGATGTCACCACCAATGAAAATAATTTTTGAACAAAATCCAGCTTTGGTTCTTCTTGTTTGATAATTGGCTTGGTGCTTCATCTCAAAGTTGACCATTCATGGTTTGCATCACCACATGATATGATCCAAGCCGGATGCATATAGTTTTTAACGGATCGTCTCCTAATAGACTCTTGTTATAAGGATTAAGATCTGAATAAAAATGAGAACTTTAGGAATGGAATCCTTAAACCCTAAACTTGCAAGCGACTTCTATTGAAGAAGGAAGAACAATACAAGCTTTGTTCTTAATTTAACAATGGCGATAATAATATAAAAAGGAAAACAACATGATTCAAGTGCTAAAGATGTAAACTTTAAGAGTAATGGCATAAACAATTCAAAATAGTAAACTTAATAAAATAAAAAGATGGCAAGAAGACAGAAAATGGAAGAAGACGCCACACTCTCAAGAGAGTGATAAGTCCGGCGTAGATTCGCCACAAGAGAAAGGAACCTCTTGATAAGAATCAGAGATGGTTCATCCAAGAACCTAAGAGACTCAGCTCTTTACGCTCAGAAAGGAGCAAACTTTCAATATTATTAAAAACTGCCCAAATGATAGGAAGTACATTCCTATTTATAGACTAAAGAGGTGATGGCTAACCCTAATTCTAATCCTAGGTAGCACCTATCAGCATAAGGAGGCTAAACCTAGTGCAAGACCCAAGCCCAATACAAGGGTGCTAAGAAAACACAAAAGAAAGCCCAAATTAAAAGAGAAACACGTGTAGAAATTTGGGTTACATTTGGAGCCTATTTTTATCCATGATAAAGGCCGAATTTGGTGTTTGAGCTTGAAATACGACTTGCACCCTAGCTTTCTAAGGCATCAAAGAACACCTCAATCGGATAGCTACAGGTCAAGATAAATCTAAAACATCAAGAGATGTCACCACCAATGAAAATAATTTTTGAACAAAATCCAGCTTTGGTTCTTCTTGTTTGATAATTGGCTTGGTGCTTCTTCTCAAAGTTGACCATTCTTGGTTTGCATCACTACATGATATGATCCAAGTCGATGCATATAGTTTTTAACGGATCATCCTCGAATAGACTCTTGTTATAAGGATTAAGACTGAATAAAAATGAGAACTTTAGGAATGGAATCCTTAAACCTGAAACTTGCGCGACTTCTATTGAAGAAGGAAGAACAATACAAGCTTTGTTCTTAATTTAACAATGGCGCATAATAATATAAAAAGGAAAACAACATGATTCAAGTGCTAAAGATGTAAACTTTAAGAGTAATGGCGCATAAACAATACGAAAATAGTAAGCAGAATAAAATAAAAAGATGGCAAGAAGACAGAAAATGGAAGAAGACGCCACACTCTCAAGAGAGTGATAAGTCCGGTGTAGATTCGCCACAAGAGAAAGGAACCTCTTGATAAGAATCAGAGATGGTTCATCCAAGAACCTAAGAGACTCAGCTCTTTACGCTCACAAAGGAGCAAACTTTCAATATTATTCAAAACTGCCCAAATGATAGGAAGTACATTCCTATTTATAGACTAAAGAGGTGATGGCTAACCCTAATTCTAATCCTAGGTAGCACCTATCAACATAAGGAGGCTAAACCTAGTGCAAGACCCAAGCCCAATACAAGGCTGCTAAGAAAACACAAAAGAAAGCCCAAATTAAAAGAGAAACACGTGTAGAAATTTGGGTTACATTTGGAGCCTATTTTTATCCATGATAAAGGCCAAATTTGGTGTTTGAGCTTGAAATACGACTAGTACCCTAGCCTTCTAAGGCATCAAAGATCACCTCAATCTGATAGCTACAAACAAGATAAATCTAAAACATCAAGAGATGTCACCACCAACGAAAATAATTTTTGAACAAAATCCAGCTTGGTTCTTCTTGTTTGATAAGTGGCTTGGTGCTTCTTCTCAAAGTTGACCATTCTTGGTTTGCATCACTACATGATATGATCCAAGCTGATGCATATAGTTTTTAACGGATCGCCCTCGAATTGACTCTTGTTATAAGGATTAAGACCTGAATAAAAATGAGAACTTTAGGAATGGAATCCTTAAACCTAAACTTACGCGACTTCTATTGAAGAAGGAAGAACAATACAAGCTTTGTTCTTAATTTAACAATGGCGATAATAATATAAAAAGGAAAACAACATGATTCAAGTGCTAAAGATGTAAACTTTAAGAGTAATGGCGCATAAACAATTCGAAAATAGTAAACTGTAATAAAATAAAAAGATGGCAAGAAGACAGAAATGGAAGAAGACGCCACACTCTCAAGAGAGTGATAAGTCCTGTAGATTCGCCACAAGAGAAAGGAACCTCTTGATAAGAATCAGAGATGGTTCATCCAAGAACCTAAGAGACTCATCTCTTTACGCCACAAAGGAGCAAACTTTCAATATTATTCAAAATCGCCCAAATGATAGGAAGTACATTCCTATTTATAGACTAAAGAGGTGATGGCTAACCCTAATTCTAATCCTAGGTAGCACCTATCAGATAAGGAGGCTAAACCTAGTGCAAGACCCAAGCCCAATACAAGGTCGCTAAGAAAACACAAAAGAAAGCCCAAATTAAAAGAGAAACACGGTAGAAATTTGGGTTACATTTGGAGCCTATTTTTATCCATGATAAAGGCTAAATTTGGTGTTTGAGCTTGAAATACGACTAGTGCCCTAGCCTTCTAAGGCCTCAAAGAACACCTCAATCTGATAGCTACAAATTTCAAGATAAATCTAAAACATCAAGAGATGTCACCACCAATGAAAATAATTTTTGAACAAAATCCAGCTTTGGTTCTTCTTGTTTGATAATTGGCTTGGTGCTTCTTCTCAAAGTTGACCATTCTTGGTTTGCATCATCACTACATGATATGATCCAAGTCGGATGCATATAGTTTTTAACGGATCGCCCTCGAATTGACTCTTGTTATAAGGATTAAGACCTAATAAAAATGAGAACTTTAGGAATGGAATCCTTAAACCTAAACTTATGCGACTTATTGAAGAAGGAAGAACAATACAAGCTTTGTTCTTAATTTAACAATGGCGATAATAATATAAAAAGGAAAACAACATGATTCAAGTGCTAAAGATGTAAACTTTAAGAGTAATGGCGCATAAACAATTCGAAAATAGTAAACTGTAATAAAATAAAAAGATGGCAAGAAGACAGAAATGGAAGAAGACGCCACACTCTCAAGAGAGTGATAAGTCCTGTAGATTCGCCACAAGAGAAAGGAACCTCTTGATAAGAATCAGAGATGGTTCATCCAAGAACCTAAGAGACTCACTCTTTACGCCACAAAGGAGCAAACTTTCAATATTATTCAAAATCGCCCAAATGATAGGAAGGACATTCCTATTTATAGACTAAAGAGGTGATGGCTAACCCTAATTCTAATCCTAGGTAGCACCTATCAAAGATAAGGAGGCTAAACCTAGTGCAAGACCCAAGCCCAATACAAGGTCGCTAAGAAAACACAAAAGAAAGCCCAAATTAAAAGAGAAACACGTAGAAATTTGGGTTACATTTGGAGCCTATTTTTATCCATGATAAAGGCCAAATTTGGTGTTTGAGCTTGAAATACGACTTGTACCCTAGCTTTCTAAGGCATCAAAGACAAACTCAACCGGATAGCTACAACCCAAGATAAATCTAAAACACTCAAGAGATGTCACCACCAATGAAAATAATTTTTGAACAAAATCCAGTTGGTTCTTCTTGTTTGATAATTGGCTTGGTGCTTCTTCTCAAAGTTGACCATTCTTGGTTTGCATCACTACATGATATGATCCAAGCTGGATGCATATAGTTTTTAACGGATCGTCCTCGAATTGACTCTTGTTATAAGGATTAAGACTGAATAAAAAAGAGAACTTTAGGAATGGAATCCTTAAACCCGAAACTTGCGCGACTTATTGAAGAAGGAAGAACAATACAAGCTTTGTTCTTAATTTAACAATGGCATAATAATATAAAAAGGAAAACAACATGATTCAAGTGCTAAAGATGTAAACTTTAAGAGTAATGGCGCATAAACAATACTAAAATAGTAACCATAATAAAATAAAAAGATGGCAAGAAGACATAAAATGGAAGAAGACGCCACACTCTCAAGAGAGTGATAAGTCCGTGTAGATTCGCCACAAGAGAAAGGAACCTCTTGATAAGAATCAGAGATGGTTCATCCAAGAACCTAAGAGACTCAAATTTTTACGCCACAAAGGAGCAAACTTTCAATATTATTCAAAATCGCCCAAATGATAGGAAGTACATTCCTATTTATAGACTAAAGAGGTGATGGCTAACCCTAATTCTAATCCTAGGTAGCACCTATCAGCATAAGGAGGCTAAACCTAGTGCAAGACCCAAGCCCAATACAAGGCTGCTAAGAAAACACAAAAGAAAGCCCAAATTAAAAGAGAAACACGTGTAGAAATTTGGGTTACATTTGGAGCCTATTTTTATCCGTGATAAAGGCCAAATTTGGTGTTTGAGCTTGAAATACGACTAGTACCCTAGCCTTCTAAGGCATCAAAGATCACCTCAATCGGATAGCTACAGCTCAAGATAAATCTAAAACACTGAAGAGATGTCACCACCAATGAAAATAATTTTTGAACAAAATCATGTTTGGTTCTTCTTGTTTGATAATTGGCTTGGTGCTTCTTCTCAAAGTTGACCATTCTTGGTTTGCATCGGTACATGATATGATCCAAGCTGGATGCATATAGTTTTTAACGGATCGTCCTCGAATTGACTATTGCTATAAGGATTAAGACTGAATAAAAATGAGAACTTTAGGAATGGAATCCTTAAACCTGAAACTTGCGCGACTTCCATTGAAGAAGGAAGAACAATACAAGCTTTGTTCTTAATTTAACAATGGCGCATAATAATATAAAAAGGAAAACAACATGATTCAAGTGCTAAAGATGTAAACTTTCAGAGTAATGGCGCATAAACAATTCAAAAATAGTAAGCAGAATAAAATAAAAAGATGGCAAGAAGACAGAAAATGGAAGAAGACGCCACACTCTCAAGAGAGCGATAAGTCCGGTGTAGATTCGCCACAAGAGAAAGGAACCTCTTGATAAGAATCAGAGATGGTTCTTCGAGAACCTAAGAGACTCAAATTTACGCCACAAAGGAGCAAACTTTCAATATTATTCAAAATCGCCAAATGATAGGAAGTACATTCCTATTTATAGACTAAAGAGGTGATGGCTAACCCTAATTCTAATCCTAGGTAGCACCTATCAAAGCATAAGGAGGCTAAACCTAGTGCAAGACCCAAGCCCAATACAAGGTCAAGCTAAGAAAACACAAAAGAAAGCCCAAATTAAAAGAGAAACACGTGTAGAAATTTGGGTTACATTTGGAGCCTATTTTTATCTATGATAAAGGCCAAATTTGGTGTTTGAGCTTGAAATACGACTTATACCCTAGCTTTCTAAGGCATCAAAGAACACCTCAATCGGATAGCTACAAATTTCAAGATAAATCTAAAACACTGAAGAGATGTCACCACCAATGAAAATAATTTTTGAACAAAATCCTGTTTGGTTCTTCTTGTTTGATAATTGGCTTGGTGCTTCTTCTCAAAGTTGACCATTCTTGGTTTGCATCACTACATGATATGATCCAAGCTGGATGCATATAGTTTTTAACGGATCGTCCTCGAATTGACTATTGCTATAAGGATTAAGACTGAATAAAAATGAGAACTTTAGGAATGGAATCCTTAAACCTGAAACTTGCGCGACTTCTATTGAAGAAGGAAGAACAATACAAGCTTTGTTCTTAATTTAACAATGGCGCATAATAATATAAAAAGGAAAACAACATGATTCAAGTGCTAAAGATGTAAACTTTCAGAGTAATGGCGCATAAACAATTCGAAAATAGTAAGCAGAATAAAATAAAAAGATGGCAAGAAGACAGAAAATGGAAGAAGACGCCACACTCTCAAGAGAGCGATAAGTCCGGTGTAGATTCGCCACAAGAGAAAGGAACCTCTTGATAAGAATCAGAGATGGTTCATCCAAGAACCTAAGAGACTCAGCTCTTTACGCTCACAAAGGAGCAAACTTTCAATATTATTCAAAATTGTCCAAATGATAGGAAGTACATTCCTATTTATAGACTAAAGAGGTGATGGCTAACCCTAATTCTAATCCTAGGTAGCTCCTATCAGCATAAGGAGGCTAAACCTAGTGCAAGACCCAAGCCCAATACAAGGCTGCTAAGAAAACACAAAAGAAAGCCCAAATTAAAAGAGAAACACGTGTAGAAATTTGGGTTACATTTGGAGCCTATTTTTATCCATGATAAAGGCCAAATTTGGTATTTGAGCTTGAAATACGACTAGTACCCTAGCCTTCTAAGGCATCAAAGATCACCTCAATCGGATAGCTACAGCTCAAGATAAATCTAAAACACTGAAGAGATGTCACCACAAATGAAAATAATTTTTGAACAAAATCCTGTTTGGTTCTTCTTGTTTGATAATTGGCTTGGTGCTTCTTCTCAAAGTTGACCATTCTTGGTTTGCATCACTACATGATATGATCCAAGCTGGATGCATATAGTTTTTAACGGATCGTCCTCGAATTGACTCTTGCTATAAGGATTAAGACCAATAAAAATGAGAACTTTAGGAATGGAATCCTTAACTCAAACTCATGCGACTTCTATTGAAGAAGGAAGAACAATACAAGCTTTGTTCTTAATTTAACAATGGCGATAATAATATAAAAAGGAAAACAACATGATTCAAGTGCTAAAGATGTAAACTTTAAGAGTAATGGCATAAACAATTCAAAATAGTAAGGTAATAAAATAAAAAGATGGCAAGAAGACAGAAAATGGAAGAAGACGCCACACTCTCAAGAGAGTGATAAGTCCGGTGTAGATTCGCCACAAGAGAAAGGAACCTCTTGATAAGAATTAGAGATGGTTCATCCAAGAACCTAAGAGACTCAGCTCTTTACGCTCACAAAGGAGCAAACTTTCAATATTATTCAAAACTGCCCAAATGATAGGAAGTACATTCCTATTTATAGACTAAAGAGGTGATGGCTAACCCTAATTCTAATCCTAGGTAGTACCTATCAGCATAAGGAGGCTAAACCTAGTGCAAGACCCAAGCCCAATACAAGGCTGCTAAGAAAACGCAAAAGAAAGCCCAAATTAAAAGAGAAACACGTGTAGAAATTTGGTTTACATTTGGGGCCTATTTTTATCCATGATAAAGGCCAAATTTGGTGTTTGAGCTTGAAATATGACTAGTACCCTAGCTTTCTAAGGCATCAAAGAACACCTCAATCGGATAGCTACAGCTCAAGATAAATCTAAAACACTGAAGAGATGTCACCACCAAAGAAAATAATTTTTGAACAAAATCCAGTTTGGTTCTTCTTGTTTGATAATTGGCTTGGTGCTTCTTCTCAAAGTTGACCATTCTTGGTTTGCATCATCACTACATGATATGATCCAAGCTGGATGCATATAGTTTTTAACGGATGGTCCTCGAATTGACTCTTGTTATAAGGATTAAGACTGAATAAAAATGAGAACTTTAGGAATGGAATCCTTAAACCTGAAACTTGCGCGACTTCTATTGAAGAAGGAAGAACAATACAAGCTTTGTTCTTAATTAAACAATGGCGCATAATAATATAAAAAGGAAAACAACATGATTCAAGTGCTAAAGATGTAAACTTTAAGAGTAATGGCGCATAAACAATTCAAAATAGTAACTGTAATAAAATAAAAAGATGGCAAGAAGACAGAAATGGAAGAAGACGCCACACTCTCAAGAGAGTGATAAGTCCGTGTAGATTCGCCACAAGAGAAAGGAACCTCTTGATAAGAATCAGTAGATGGTTCATCCAAGAACCTAAGAGACTCAACTCTTTACGCCACAAAGGAGCAAACTTTCAATATTATTCAAAATCGCCAAATGATAGGAAGTACATTCCTATTTATAGACTAAAGAGGTGATGGCTAACCCTAATTCTAATCCTAGGTAGCACCTATCAGCATAAGGAGGCTAAACCTAGTGCAAGACCCAAGCCCAATACAAGGCCGCTAAGAAAACACAAAAGAAAGCCCAAATTAAAAGAGAAACACGTGTAGAAATTTGGGTTACATTTGGAGCCTATTTTTATCCATGATAAAGGCCAAATTTGGTGTTTGAGCTTGAAATACGACTTGTACCCTAGCTTTCTAAGGCATCAAAGAACACCTCAATCTGGATAGCTACAAATTTCAAGATAAATCTAAAACACTGAAGAGATGTCACCACCAATGAAAATAATTTTTGAACAAAATCCAGTTTGGTTCTTCTTGTTTGATAATTGGCTTGGTGCTTCTTCTCAAAGTTGACCATTCTTGGTTTGCATCACTACATGATATGATCCAAGCTGGATGCATATAGTTTTTAACGGATCGTCCTCGAATTGGCTCTTGTTATAAGGATTAAGACTGAATAAAAATGAGAACTTTAGGAATGAAATCCTTAAACCTGAAACTTGCGCGACTTCTATTTAAGAAGGAAGAACAATACAAGCTTTGTTCTTAATTTAACAATGGCGCATAATAATATAAAAAGGAAAACAACATGATTCAAGTGCTAAAGATGTAAACTTTCAGAGTAATGGCACATAAACAATTCGAAAATAGTAAGCCGAATAAAATAAAAAGATGGCGAGGAGACAGAAAATGGAAGAAGACGCCACACTCTCAAGAGAGTGATAAGTCCGGTGTAGATTCGCCACAAGAGAAAGGAACCTCTTGATAAGAATCAGGGATGGTTCATCCAAGAACCTAAGAGACTCAAATTTTTACGCCACAAAGGAGCAAACTTTCAATATTATTCAAAATCGCCAAATGATAGGAAGTACATTCCTATTTATAGACTAAAGAGGTGATGGCTAACCCTAATTCTAATCCTAGGTAGCACCTATCAGATAAGGAGGCTAAACCTAGTGCAAGACCCAAGCCCAATACAAGGTCGCTAAGAAAACACAAAAGAAAGCCCAAATTAAAAGAGAAACACGTAGAAATTTGGGTTACATTTGGAGCCTATTTTTATCCATGATAAAGGCCAAATTTGGTGTTTGAGCTTGAAATACGACTTGTACCCTAGCTTTCTAAGGCATCGAGGAACACCTCAATCTGATAGCTACAAACAAGATAAATCTAAAACATCAAGAGATATCACCACCAATGAAAATAATTTTTGAACAAAATCCAGTTTGGTTCTTCTTGTTTGATAATTGGCTTGGTGCTTCTTCTCAAAGTTGACCATTCTTGGTTTGCATCATCACTACATGATATGATCCAAGCTGGATGCATATAGTTTTTAACGGATCGTCCTCGAATTGACTCTTGTTATAAGGATTAAGACTGAATAAAAATGAGAACTTTAGGAATGGAATCCTTAAACCCGAAACTTGCGCGACTTCTATTGAAGAAGGAAGAACAATACAAGCTTTGTTCTTAATTAAACAATGGCGCATAATAATATAAAAAGGAAAACAACATGATTCAAGTGCTAAAGATGTAAACTTTCAGAGTAATGGCGCATAAACAATTCAAAAATAGTAAGCAGAATAAAATAAAAAGATGGCAAGAAGACAGAAAATGGAAGAAGACGCCACACTCTCAAGAGAGTGATAAGTCCGGCGTAGATTCGCCACAAGAGAAAGGAACCTCTTGATAAGAATCAGAGATGGTTCATCCAAGAACCTAAGAGACTCAGCTCTTTACGCTCAGAAAGGAGCAAACTTTCAATATTATTAAAAACTGCCCAAATGATAGGAAGTACATTCCTATTTATAGACTAAAGAGGTGATGGCTAACCCTAATTCTAATCCTAGGTAGCACCTATCAGCATAAGGAGGCTAAACCTAGTGCAAGACCCAAGCCCAATACAAGGCTGCTAAGAAAACACAAAAGAAAGCCCAAATTAAAAGAGAAACACGTGTAGAAATTTGGGTTACATTTGGGGCCTATTTTTATCCATGATAAAGGCCAAATTTGGTGTTTGAGCTTGAAATACGACTTGTACCCTAGCTTTCTAAGGCATCAAAGAACACCACAATCGGATAGCTAAAGCTCAAGATAAATCTAAAACACTGAAGAGATGTCACCACCAATGAAAATAATTTTTGAACAAAATCCTGTTTGGTTCTTCTTGTTTGATAATAGGCTTGGTGCTTCTTCTCAAAGTTGACCATTCTTGGTTTGCATCGCTACATGATATGATCCAAGCTGGATGCATTTAGTTTTTAACGGATCGTCCTCGAATTGACTATTGCTATAAGGATTAAGACTGAATAAAAATGGGAACTTTAGGAATGGAATCCTTAAACCTGAAACTTGCGCGACTTCTATTGAAGAAGGAAGAACAATACAAGCTTTGTTCTTAATTTAACAATGGCGCATAATAATATAAAAAGGAAAACAACATGATTCAAGTGCTAAAGATGTAAACTTTCAGAGTAATGGCGCATAAACAATTCGAAAATAGTAAGCAGAATAAAATAAAAAGATGGCAAGAAGACAGAAAATGGAAGAAGTCGCCACACTCTCAAGAGAGCGATAAGTCCGGTGTAGATTCGCCACAAGAGAAAGGAACCTCTTGATAAGAATCAGAGATGGTTCATCCAAGAACCTAAGAGACTCAGCTCTTTACGCTCACAAAGGAGCAAACTTTCAATATTATTGAAAACTGCCCAAATGATAGGAAGTACATTCCTATTTATAGACTAAAGAGGTGATGGCTAACCCTAATTCTAATCCTAGGTAGCACCTATCAGCATAAGGAGGCTAAACCTAGTGCAAGACCCAAGCCCAATACAAGGCTGCTAAGAAAACACAAAAGAAAGCCCAAATTAAAAGAGAAACACGTGTAGAAATTTGGGTTACATTTGGAGCCTATTTTTATCCATGATAAAGGCCAAATTTGGTGTTTGAGCTTGAAATACGACTTGTACCCTAGCTTTCTAAGGCATCAAAGAACACCTCAATCTGATAGCTACAAACAAGATAAATCTAAAACATCAAGAGATGTCACCACCAATGAAAATAATTTTTGAACAAAATCCAGCTTGGTTCTTCTTGTTTGATAATTGGCTTGGTGCTTCTTCTCAAAGTTGACCATTCTTGGTTTGCATCACTACATGATATGATCCAAGTCGGATGCATATAGTTTTTAACGGATCGCCCTCGAATTGACTCTTGTTATAAGGATTAAGACTCAATAAAAATGAGAACTTTAGGAATGGAATCCTTAAACTCCTAAACTTGCGCGACTTCTATTGAAGAAGGAAGAACAATACAAGCTTTGTTTTTAATTTAACAATGGCGCATAATAATATAAAAAGGAAAACAACATGATTCAAGTGCTAAAGATGTAAACTTTCAGAGTAATGGCGATAAACAAATCGAAAATAATAAGGTAATAAAATAAAAAGATGGCAAGAAGACAGAAATGGAAGAAGACGCCACACTCTCAAGAGAGTGATAAGTCCTGTAGATTCGCCACAAGAGAAAGGAACCTCTTGATAAGAATCGAGATGGTTCATCCAAGAACCTAAGAGACTCACTCTTTACGCCACAAAGGAGCAAACTTTCAATATTATTCAAAACTGCCCAAATGATAGGAAGTACATTCCTATTTATAGACTAAAGAGGTGATGGCTAACCCTAATTCTAATCCTAGGTAGCACCTATCAGCATAAGGAGGCTAAACCTAGTGCAAGACCCAAGCCCAATACAAGGCAGCTAAGAAAACACAAAAGAAAGCCCAAATTAAAAGAGAAACACGTGTAGAAATTTGGGTTACATTTGGAGCCTATTTTTATCCATGATAAAGGCCAAATTTGGTGTTTGAGCTTGAAATACGACTAGTACCCTAGCCTTCTAAGGCATCAAAGATCACCTCAATCGGATAGCTACAGCTCAAGATAAATCTAAAACACTGAAGAGATGTCGCCACCAATGAAAATAATTTTTGAACAAAATCCAGTTTGGTTCTTCTTGTTTGATAATTGGCTTGGTGCTTCTTCTCAAAGTTGACCATTCTTGGTTTGCATCGCTACATGATATAATCCAAGCTGGATGCATATAGTTTTTAACGGATGGTCCTCGAATTGACTCTTGTTATAAGGATTAAGACTAAATAAAAATGAGAACTTTAAGAATGGAATCCTGAAACCTGAAACTTGCGCGCCTTCTATTGAAGAAGGAAGAACAATACAAGCTTTGTTCTTAATTTAACAATGGCGTATAATAATATAAAAACGAAAACAACATGATTCAAGTGCTAAAGATGTAAACTTTAAGAGTAATGGCGCATAAACAATACGAAAATAGTAACCAGAATAAAATAAAAAGATGGCAAGAAGACAGAAAATGGAAGAAGACGCCACACTCTCAAGAGAGTGATAAGCCCGGTGTAGATTCGCCACAAGAGAAAGGAACCTCTTGATAAGAATCAGAGATGGTTCATCCAAGAACCTAAGAGAAAAGGAGCAAACT
This sequence comes from Calophaca sinica, assembly GCA_037113605.1. Taxonomy (NCBI): domain Eukaryota; kingdom Viridiplantae; phylum Streptophyta; class Magnoliopsida; order Fabales; family Fabaceae; genus Calophaca; species Calophaca sinica. Next base: position 72,074,832 of record CM073732.1, read on the forward strand.
TTCAATATTATTCAAAACTGCCCAAATGATAGGAAGTACATTCCTATTTATAGACTAAAGAGGTGATGGCTAACCCTAATTCTAATCCTGGGTAGCACCTATCAGCATAAGGAGGCTAAACCTAGTGCAAGACCCAAGCCCAATACAAGGCAGCTAAGAAAACACAAAAGAAAGCCCAAATTAAAAGAGAAACACGTGTAGAAATTTGGGTTACATTTGGAGCCTATTTTTATCCATGATAAAGGCCAAATTTGGTGTTTGAGCTTGAAATACGACTTGTACCCTAGCTTTCTAAGGCATCAAAGAACACCTCAATCGGATAGCTACAAACAAGATAAATCTAAAACACTGAAGAGATGTCACCACCAATGAAAATAATTTTTGAACAAAATCCAGTTTGGTTCTTCTTGTTTGATAATTGGCTTGGTGCTTCTTCTCAAAGTTGACCATTCTTGGTTTGCATCACTACATGATATGATCCAAGCTGATGGCATATAGTTTTTGAGGGATCGTCCCTAATTGACTCTTGTTATAAGGATTAAGACTGAATAAAAATGAGAACTTTAGGAATGGAATCCTTAAACCTGAAACTTGCGCGACTTCTATTGAAGAAGGAAGAACAATACAAGCTTTGTTCTTAATTAAACAATGGCGCATAATAATATAAAAAGGAAAACAACATGATTCAAGTGCTAAAGATGTAAACTTTAAGAGTAATGGCTCATAAACAAATCGAAAATAGTAAGGTAATAAAATAAAAAAATGGCAAGAAGACAGAAAATGGAAGAAGACGCCACACTCTCCTGAGAGTGATAAGTCCGGTGTAGATTCGCCACAAGAGAAAGGAACCTCTTGATAAGAATCAGAGATGGTTCATCCAAGAACCTAAGAGACTCAAACTTCTTTACGCCACAAAGGAGCAAACTTTCAATATTATTCAAAACTGCCCAAATGATAGGAGGTACAGTCCTATTTATAGACTAAAGAGGTGATGGCTAGCGCTAATTCTAATCCTAGGTAGCACCTATCAGCATAAGGAGGCTAAACCTAGTGCAAGACCCAAGCCCAATACAAGGCTGCTAAGAAAACACAAAAGAAAGCCCAAATTAAAAGAGAAACACGTGTAGAAATTTGGGTTACATTTGGAGCCTATTTTTATCCATGATAAAGGCCAAATTTGGTGTTTGAGCTTGAAATACGACTAGTACCCTAGCCTTCTAAGGCATCAAAGATCACCTCAATCGGATAGCTACAGCTCAAGATAGATCTAAAACACTGAAGAGATGTCACCACCAATGAAAATAATTTTTGAACAAAATCATGTTTGGTTCTTCTTGTTTGATAATTGGCTTGGTGCTTCTTCTCAAAGTTGACCATTCTTGGTTTGCATCGCTACATGATATGATCCAAGCTGGATGCATATAGTTTTTAACGGATCGTCCTCGAATTGACTATTGCTATAAGGATTAAGACTGAATAAAAATGAGAACTTTTAGGAAAGGAAGAACAATACAAGCTTTTTTCTTAATTAAACAATGGCGCATAATAATATAAAAAGGAAAACAACATGATTCAAGTGCTAAAGATGTAAACTTTCAGAGTAATGGCGCATAAACAATTCAAAAATAGTAAGCAGAATAAAATAAAAAGATGGCAAGAAGACAGAAAATGGAAGAAGACGCCACACTCTCAAGAGAGTGATAAGTCCGGTGTAGATTCGCCACAAGAGAAAGGAACCTCTTGATAAGAATCAGAGATGGTTCATCCAAGAACCTAAGAGACTCAGCTCTTTACGCTCACAAAGGAGCAAACTTTCAATATTATTAAAAACTGCCCAAATGATAGGAAGTACATTCCTATTTATAGACTAAAGAGGTGATGGCTAACCCTAATTCTAATCCTAGGTAGCACCTATCAGCATAAGGAGGCTAAACCTAGTGCAAGACCCAAGCCCAATACAAGGGTGCTAAGAAAACACAAAAGAAAGCCCAAATTAAAAGAGAAACACGTAGAGAAATTTGAGTTACATTTGGAGCCTATTTTTATCCATGATATATGCCTAATTTGGTTTTTGAGCTTGTAATACGACTTGCACCCTAGCTTTCTTAGGCATCAAAGAAGACCTCAATCGGATAGCTACAGCCAAGATAAATCTAAAACATCAAGAGATGTCACCACCAATGAAAATAATTTTTGAACAAAATCCAGTTTGGTTCTTCTTGTTTGATAATTGGCTTGGTGCTTCTTCTCAAAGTTGACCATTCTTGGTTTGCATCACTACATGATATGATACAAGCTGGATGCATATAGTTTTTAACGGATCGTCCTCGAATTGACTCTTGTTATAAGGATTAAGACTGAATAAAAATGAGAACTTTAGGAATGGAATCCTTAAACCCGAAACTTGCGCGACTTCTATTGAAGAAGGAAGAACAATACAACCTTTGTTCTTAATTAAACAATGGCTCATAATAATATAAAAAGGAAAACAACATGATTCAAGTGCTAAAGATGTAAACTTTCAGAGTAATGGCGCATAAACAATTCAAAAATAGTAAGCAGAATAAAATAAAAAGATGGCAAGAAGACAGAAAATGGAAGAAGACGCCACACTCTCAAGAGAGTGATAAGTCCTTGTAGATTCGCCACAAGAGAAAGGAACCTCTTGATAAGAATCGAGATGGTTCATCCAAGAACCTAAGAGACTCACTCTTTACGCCACAAAGGAGCAAACTTTCAATATTATTCAAAATCGCCAAATGATAGGAAGTACATTCCTATTTATAGACTAAAGAGGTGATGGCTAACCCTAATTCTAATCCTAGGTAGCACCTATCAGATAAGGAGGCTAAACCTAGTGCAAGACCCAAGCCCAATACAAGGTCAAGCTAAGAAAACACAAAAGAAAGCCCAAATTAAAAGAGAAACACGTGTAGAAATTTGGGTTACATTTGGAGCCTATTTTTATCCATGATAAAGGCCGAATTTGGTGTTTGAGCTTGAAATACGACTTGTACCCTAGCTTTCTAAGGCATCAAAGAACACCTCAATCGGATAGCTACAGGACAAGATAAATCTAAAACACTGAAGAGATGTCACCACCAATGAAAATAATTTTTGAACAAAATCCAGTTTGGTTCTTCTTGTTTGATAATTGGCTTGGTGCTTCTTCTCAAAGTTGACCATTCTTGGTTTGCATCACTACATGATATGATCCAAGCTGGATGCATATAGTTTTTAACGGATGGTCCTCGAATTGACTCTTGTTATAAGGATTAAGACTGAATAAAAATGAGAACTTTAGGAATGGAATCCTTAAACCTGAAACTTGCGCGACTTCTATTGAAGAAGGAAGAACAATACAAGCTTTGTTCTTAATTAAACAATGGCGCATAATAATATAAAAAGGAAAACAACATGATTCAAGTGCTAAAGATGTAAACTTTCAGAGTAATGGCATAAACAATTCAAAATAGTAAGGTAATAAAATAAAAAGATGGCAAGAAGACAGAAATGGAAGAAGACGCCACACTCTCAAGAGAGTGATAAGTCCTGTAGATTCGCCACAAGAGAAAGGAACCTCTTGATAAGAATCAGAGATGGTTCATCCAAGAACCTAAGAGACTCACTTTACGCCACAAAGGAGCAAACTTTCAATATTATTCAAAATCGCCAAATGATAGGAAGTACATTCCTATTTATAGACTAAAGAGGTGATGGCTAACCCTAATTCTAATCCTAGGTAGCACCTATCAAAGCATAAGGAGGCTAAACCTAGTGCAAGACCCAAGCCCAATACAAGGTCATAAGAAAACACAAAAGAAAGCCCAAATTAAAAGAGAAACACGTAGAAATTTGGGTTACATTTGGAGCCTATTTTTATCCATGATAAAGGCCAAATTTGGTGTTTGAGCTTGAAATACGACTTGTACCCTAGCTTTCTAAGGCATCAAAGAACACCTCAATCTGATAGCTACAACAAGATAAATCTAAAACATCAAGAGATGTCACCACCAATGAAAATAATTTTTGAACAAAATCCAGCTTGGTTCTTCTTGTTTGATAATTGGCTTGGTGCTTCTTCTCAAAGTCGACCATTCTTGGTTTGCATCACTACATGATATGATCCAAGTCGATGCATATAGTTTTTAACGGATCGCCCTCGAATTGACTATTGTTATAAGGATTAAGACTCAATAAAAATGAGAACTTTAGGAATGGAATCCTTAAACCTAAACTTGCGCTGACTTCTATTGAAGAAGGAAGAACAATACAAGCTTTGTTCTTAATTAAACAATGGCGATAATAATATAAAAAGGAAAACAACATGATTCAAGTGCTAAAGATGTAAACTTTAAGAGTAATGGCATAAACAATTCAAAATAGTAAGGTAATAAAATAAAAAGATGGCAAGAAGACAGAAAATGGAAGAAGACGCCACACTCTCAAGAGAGTGATAAGTCCTGTAGATTCGCCACAAGAGAAAGGAACCTCTTGATAAGAATCAGAGATGGTTCATCCAAGAACCTAAGAGACTCAAATTTTTACGCCACAAAGGAGCAAACTTTCAATATTATTCAAAATCGCCCAAATGATAGGAAGTACATTCCTATTTATAGACTAAAGAGGTGATGGCTAACCCTAATTCTAATCCTAGGTAGCACCTATCAAAGATAAGGAGGCTAAACCTAGTGCAAGACCCAAGCCCAATACAAGGTCAAGCTAAGAAAACACAAAAGAAAGCCCAAATTAAAAGAGAAACACGTAGAAATTTGGGTTACATTTGGAGCCTATTTTTATCCATGATAAAGGCCAAATTTGGTGTTTGAGCTTGAAATACGACTTGTACCCTAGCTTTCTAAGGCATCAAAGAACACCTCAATCTGATAGCTACAAACAAGATAAATCTAAAACATCAAGAGATGTCACCACCAATGAAAATAATTTTTGAACAAAATCCAGCTTTGGTTCTTCTTGTTTGATAATTGGCTTGGTGCTTCTTCTCAAAGTTGACCATTCTTGGTTTGCATCACTACATGATATGATCCAAGTCGATGCATATAGTTTTTAACGGATCGTCCCTAATTGACTCTTGTTATAAGGATTAAGACTCAATAAAAATGAGAACTTTAGGAATGGAATCCTTAAACTCAAACTTGCGCGACTTCTATTGAAGAAGGAAGAACAATACAAGCTTTGTTCTTAATTAAACAATGGCGCATAATAATATAAAAAGGAAAACAACATGATTCAAGTGCTAAAGATGTAAACTTTCAGAGTAATGGCATAAACAATTCGAAAATAGTAAGGTAATAAAATAAAAAGATGGCAAGAAGACAGAAAATGGAAGAAGACGCCACACTCTCAAGAGAGTGATAAGTCCTGTAGATTCGCCACAAGAGAAAGGAACCTCTTGATAAGAATCAGTAGATGGTTCATCCAAGAACCTAAGAGACTCACTTTACGCCACAAAGGAGCAAACTTTCAATATTATTCAAAATCGCCAAATGATAGGAAGTACATTCCTATTTATAGACTAAAGAGGTGATGGCTAACCCTAATTCTAATCCTAGGTAGCACCTATCAAAGCATAAGGAGGCTAAACCTAGTGCAAGACCCAAGCCCAATACAAGGTCGCTAAGAAAACACAAAACAAAGCCCAAATTAAAAGAGAAACCTGTGTAGAAATTTGGGTTCCATTTGGAGCCTATTTTTATCCATGATAAAGGCCAAATTTGGTATTTGAGCTTGAAATACGACTAGTACCCTAGCCTTCTAAGGCATCAAAGATCACCTCAATCTGATAGCTACAGCCAAGATAAATCTAAAACATCAAGAGATATCACCACCAATGAAAATAATTTTTGAACAAAATCCAGTTTGGTTCTTCTTGGTAGATAATTGGCTTGGTGCTTCTTCTCAAGGTTGAGCATTCTTGGTTTGCATCATGACTACATGATATGATCCAAGCCGATGCATATAGTTTTTAACGGATCGCCTCTAATTGACTCTTGTTATAAGGATTAAGACTGAATAAAAATGAGAACTTTAGGAATGGAATCCTTAAACCTGAAACTTGCGCGACTTCTATTGAAGAAGGAAGAACAATACAAGCTTTGTTCTTAATTAAACAATGGCGCATAATAATATAAAAAGGAAAACAACATGATTCAAGTGCTAAAGATGTAAACTTTCAGAGTAATGGCGGATAAACAATTCTAAAATAGTAAGGTAATAAAATAAAAAGATGGCAAGAAGACAGAAATGGAAGAAGACGCCACACTCTCAAGAGAGTGATAAGTCCTGTAGATTCGCCACAAGAGAAAGGAACCTCTTGATAAGAATCAGTAGATGGTTCATCCAAGAACCTAAGAGACTCACTCTTTACGCCACAAAGGAGCAAACTTTCAATATTATTCAAAATCGCCAAATGATAGGAAGTACATTCCTATTTATAGACTAAAGAGGTGATGGCTAACCCTAATTCTAATCCTAGGTAGCACCTATCAGCATAAGGAGGCTAAACCTAGTGCAAGACCCAAGCCCAATACAAGGCTGCTAAGAAAACACAAAAGAAAGCCCAAATTAAAAGAGAAACACGAGTAGAAATTTGGGTTACATTTGGAGCCTATTTTTATCCATGATAAAGGCCAAATTTGGTGTTTGAGCTTGAAATACGACTTGTACCCTAGCCTTCTAAGGCATCAAAGATCACCTCAATCGGATAGCTACAGCTCAAGATAAATCTAAAACACTGAAGAGATGTCACCACCAATGAAAATAATTTTTGAACAAAATCATGTTTGGTTCTTCTTGTTTGATAATTGGCTTGGTGCTTCTTCTCAAAGTTGACCATTCTTGGTTTGCATCGCTACATGATATGATCCAAGCTGGATGCATATAGTTTTTAACGGATCGTCCTCGAATTGACTATTGCTATAAGGATTAAGACTGAATAAAAATGAGAACTTTAGGAATGGAATCCTTAAACCTGAAACTTGCGCGACTTCTATTGAAGAAGGAAGAACAATACAAGCTTTTTTCTTAATTAAACAATGGCGCATAATAATATAAAAAGGAAAACAACATGATTCAAGTGCTAAAGATGTAAACTTTAAGAGTAATGGCGCATAAACAATTCGAAAATAGTAAGCAGAATAAAATAAAAAGATGGCAAGAAGACAGAAAATGGAAGAAGACGCCACACTCTCAAGAGAGTGATAAGTCCGGTGTAGATTCGCCACAAGAGAAAGGAACCTCTTGATAAGAATCAGAGATGGTTCATCCAAGAACCTAAGAGACTCAGCTCTTTACGCCCCCAAAGGACCAAACTTTCAATATTATACATAACAGAACAAATGATAGGAAGTACATTCCTATTTATAGACTAAAGAGGTGATGGCTAGCCCTAATTCTAATCCTAGGTAGCACCTATCAAAGCATAAGGAGCCTAACCCTAGCGCAAGACCCAAGCCCAATCCAAGGCAGCTAAGAAACCACAGAAAAAAGCCCAAATTAAAAGAGAAACACGTGTAGAAATTTGGGTTACATTTGGAGCCTATTTTTATCCATGATAAAGGCCGAATTTGGTGTTTGAGCTTGAAATACGACTTGCACCCTAGCTTTCTAAGGCATCAAAGAACACCTCAATCGGATAGCTACAGCTCACGATAAATCTACAACACTGAAGAGATGTCACCACCAATGAAAATAATTTTTGAACAAAATCCAGTTTGGTTCTTCTTGTTTGATAATTGGCTTGGTGCTTCTTCTCAAAGTTGACCATTCTTGGTTTGCATCACTACATGATATGATACAAGCTGGATGCATATAGTTTTTAACGGATCGTCCTCGAATTGACTCTTGTTATAAGGATTAAGACTGAATAAAAATGAGAACTTTAGGAATGGAATCCTTAAACCCGAAACTTGCGCGACTTCTATTGAAGAAGGAAGAACAATACAAGCTTTGTTCTTAATTAAACAATGGCGCATAATAATATAAAAAGGAAAACAACATGATTCAAGTGCTAAAGATGTAAACTTTCAGAGTAATGGCGCATAAACAATTCAAAAATAGTAAACTGTAATAAAATAAAAAGATGGCAAGAAGACAGAAAATGGAAGAAGACGCCACACTCTCAAGAGAGTGATAAGTCCGGCGTAGATTCGCCACAAGAGAAAGGAACCTCTTGATAAGAATCAGAGATGGTTCATCCAAGAACCTAAGAGACTCAGCTCTTTACGCTCAGAAAGGAGCAAACTTTCAATATTATTAAAAACTGCCCAAATGATAGGAAGTACATTCCTATTTATAGACTAAAGAGGTGATGGCTAACCCTAATTCTAATCCTAGGTAGCACCTATCAGCATAAGGAGGCTAAACCTAGTGCAAGACCCAAGCCCAATACAAGGCTGCTAAGAAAACACAAAAGAAAGCCCAAATTAAAAGAGAAACACGTGCAGAAATTTGGGTTACATTTGGGGCCTATTTTTATTCATGATAAAGGCCAAATTTGGTGTTTGAGCTTGAAATACGACTTGTACCCTAGCTTTCTATGGCATCAAAGAACACCTCAATCGGATAGCTACAAACAAGATAAATCTAAAACATCAAGAGATGTCACCACCAATGAAAATAATTTTTGAACAAAATCCTGTTTGGTTCTTCTTGTTTGATAATAGGCTTGGTGCTTCTTCTCAAAGTTGACCATTCTTGGTTTGCATCGCTACATGATATGATCCAAGCTGGATGCATTTAGTTTTTAACGGATCGTCCTCGAATTGACTATTGCTATAAGGATTAAGACTGAATAAAAATGGGAACTTTAGGAATGGAATCCTTAAACCTGAAACTTGCGCGACTTCTATTGAAGAAGGAAGAACAATACAAGCTTTGTTCTTAATTTAACAATGGCGCATAATAATATAAAAAGGAAAACAACATGATTCAAGTGCTAAAGATGTAAACTTTAAGAGTAATGGCGCATAAACAATTCGAAAATAGTAAGCAGAATAAAATAAAAAGATGGCAAGAAGACAGAAAATGGAAGAAGACGCCACACTCTCAAGAGAGTGATAAGTCCGGTGTAGATTCGCCACAAGAGAAAGGAACCTCTTGATAAGAATCAGAGATGGTTCATCCAAGAACCTAAGAGACTCAAATTTCTTTACGCCACAAAGGAGCAAACTTTCAATATTATTCAAAATCGCCAAATGATAGGAAGTACATTCCTATTTATAGACTAAAGAGGTGATGGCTAACCCTAATTCTAATCCTAGGTAGCACCTATCAGATAAGGAGGCTAAACCTAGTGCAAGACCCAAGCCCAATACAAGGTCGCTAAGAAAACACAAAAGAAAGCCCAAATTAAAAGAGAAACACGTAGAAATTTGGGTTACATTTGGAGCCTATTTTTATCCATGATAAAGGCCAAATTTGGTGTTTGAGCTTGAAATACGACTTGTACCCTAGCTTTCTAAGGCATCAAAGAACACCTCAATCTGATAGCTACACCAAGATAAATCTAAAACATCAAGAGATGTCACCACCAATGAAAATAATTTTTGAACAAAATCCAGCTTGGTTCTTCTTGTTTGATAATTGGCTTGGTGCTTCTTCTCAAAGTTGACCATTCTTGGTTTGCATCATCACTACATGATATGATCCAAGCCGATGCATATAGTTTTTAACGGATCGCCCTCGAATTGACTCTTGTTATAAGGATTAAGACTCAATAAAAATGAGAACTTTAGGAATGGAATCCTTAAACCTAAACTTGGCGCGACTTCTATTGAAGAAGGAAGGACAATACAACCTTTGTTCTTAATTAAACAAAGGGGCATAATAATATAAAAAGGAGAAGAACATGATTCAAGGGCTAAAGATGTAAACTTTCAGAGTAATGGCGCATAAACAATTCAAAAATAGTAACTGTAATAAAATAAAAAGATGGCAAGAAGACAGAAATGGAAGAAGACGCCACACTCTCAAGAGAGTGATAAGTCCTGTAGATTCGCCACAAGAGAAAGGAACCTCTTGATAAGAATCGTAGATGGTTCATCCAAGAACCTAAGAGACTCACTCTTTACGCCACAAAGGAGCAAACTTTCAATATTATTCAAAATCGCCAAATGATAGGAAGTCCATTCTTATTTATAGACTAAAGAGGTGATGGCTAACCCTAATTCTAATCCTAGGTAGCACCTATCAAAGCATAAGGAGGCTAAACCTAGTGCAAGACCCAAGCCCAATACAAGGCTGCTAAGAAAACACAAAAGAAAGCCCAAATTAAAAGAGAAACACGTGTAGAAATTTGGGTTACATTTGGAGCCTATTTTTATCCATGATAAAGGCCAAATTTGGTGTTTGAGCTTGAAATACGACTTGTACCCTAGCTTTCTAAGGCATCAAAGAACACCACAATCGGATAGCTACAGCTCAAGATAAATCTAAAACACTGAAGAGATGTCACCACCAATGAAAATAATTTTTGAACAAAATCATGTTTGGTTCTTCTTGTTTGATAATTGGCTTGGTGCTTCTTCTCAAAGTTGACCATTCTTGGTTTGCATCGCTACATGATATGATCCAAGCTGGATGCATATAGTTTTTAAAGAATCGTCCTCGAATTGACTATTGCTATAAGGATTAAGACTGAATAAAAATGAGAACTTTAGGAATGGAATCCTTAAACCTGAAACTTGCGCGACTTCTATTGAAGAAGGAAGAACAATACAAGCTTTGTTCTTAATTTAACAATGGCGCATAATAATATAAAAAGGAAAACAACATGATTCAAGTGCTAAAGATGTAAACTTTCAGAGTAATGGCGCATAAACAATTCGAAAATAGTAAGCAGAATAAAATAAAAAGATGGCAAGAAGACAGAAAATGGAAGAAGACGCCACACTCTCAAGAGAGTGATAAGTCCGGTGTAGATTCGCCACAAGAGAAAGGAACGTCTTGATAAGAATCAGAGATGGTTCATCCAAGAACCTAAGAGACTCACTCTTTACGCCACAAAGGAGCAAACTTTCAATATTATTCAAAATCGCCAAATGATAGGAAGTACATTCCTATTTATAGACTAAAGAGGTGATGGCTAACCCTAATTCTAATCCTAGGTAGCACCTATCAAAGCATAAGGAGGCTAAACCTAGTGCAAGACCCAAGCCCAATACAAGGTCGCTAAGAAAACACAAAAGAAAGCCCAAATTAAAAGAGAAACACGTAGAAATTTGGGTTACATTTGGAGCCTATTTTTATCCATGATAAAGGCCAAATTTGGTGTTTGAGCTTGAAATACGACTTGTACCCTAGCTTTCTAAGGCATCAAAGAACACCTCAATCTGATAGCTACACCAAGATAAATCTAAAACATCAAGAGATGTCACCACCAATGAAAATAATTTTTGAACAAAATCCATTTGGTTCTTCTTGTTTGATAATTGGCTTGGTGCTTCTTCTCAAAGTTGACCATTCTTGGTTTGCATCATCACTACATGATATGATCCAAGCCGATGCATATAGTTTTTAACGGATCGCCCTAATTGACTCTTGTTATAAGGATTAAGACTGAATAAAAATGAGAACTTTAGGAATGGAATCCTTAAACCTGAAACTTGCGCGACTTCTATTGAAGAAGGAAGAACAATACAAGCTTTGTTCTTAATTAAACAATGGCGCATAATAATATAAAAAGGAAAACAACATGATTCAAGTGCTAAAGATGTAAACTTTAAGAGTAATGGCGCATAAACAATACGAAAATAGTAACCAGAATAAAATAAAAAGATGGCAATAAGACAGAAAATGGAAGAAGACACCACACTCTCAAGAGAGTGATAATTCCAATGTAGATTCGCCACAAGAGAAAGGAACCTCTTGATAAGAATCAGAGATGGTTCATCCAAGAACCTAAGAGACTCAGCTAATTACGCTCACAAAGGAGCAAACTTTCAATATTATTCAAAACTGCCAAAATGATAGGAAGTACATTCCTATTTATAGACTAAAGAGGTGATGGCTAACGCTAATTCTAATCCTAGGTAGTACCTATCAGCATAAGGAGGCTAAACCTAGTGCAAGACCCAAGCCCAATACAAGGCTGCTAAGAAAACACAAAAGAAAGCCCAAATTAAAAGAGAAACACGTGTAGAAATTTGGGTTACATTTGGAGCCTATTTTTATCCATGATAAAGGCCGAATTTGGTGTTTGAGCTTGAAATACGACTTGTACCCTAGCTTTCTAAGGCATCGAAGAACACCTCAATCGAATAGCTACAGCTCGAGATAAATCTAAACACCTAAGAGATGTCACCACCAATGAAAATAATTTTTGAACAAAATCCAGTTTGGTTCTTCTTGTTTGATAATTGGCTTGGTCCTTCTTCTCAAAGTTGACCATTCTTGGTTTGCATCACTACATGATATGATCCAAGCTGGATGCATATAGTTTTTAACGGATGGTCCTCGAATTGACTCTTGTTATAAGGATTAAGACTGAATAAAAATGAGAACTTTAGGAATGGAATCCTTAAACCTGAAACTTGCGCGACTTCTATTGAAGAAGGAAGAACAATACAAGCTTTGTTCTTAATTAAACAATGGCGCATAATAATATAAAAAGGAAAACAACATGATTCAAGTGCTAAAGATGTAAACTTTCAGAGTAATGGCGCATAAACAATTCGAAAATAGTAAGCAGAATAAAATAAAAAGATGGCAAGAAGACAGAAAATGGAAGAAGACGCCACACTCTCAAGAGAGTGATAAGTCCGGTGTAGATTCGCCACAAGAGAAAGGAACCTCTTGATAAGAATCAGAGATGGTTCATCCAAGAACCTAAGAGACTCATCTCTTTACGCTCACAAAGGAGCAAACTTTCAATATTATTCAAAACTGCCCAAATGATAGGAAGTACATTCCTATTTATAGACTAAAGAGGTGATGGCTAACCCTAATTCTAATCCTAGGTAGCACCTATCAAAGCATAAGGAGGCTAAACCTAGTGCAAGACCCAAGCCCAATACAAGGTCAGCTAAGAAAACACAAAAGAAAGCCCAAATTAAAAGAGAAACACGTAGAAATTTGGGTTACATTTGGAGCCTATTTTTATCCATGATAAAGGCCAAATTTGGTGTTTGAGCTTGAAATACGACTTGTACCCTAGCTTTCTAAGGCATCAAAGAACACCTCAATCTGATAGCTACAGCCAAGATAAATCTAAAACATCAAGAGATGTCACCACCAATGAAAATAATTTTTGAACAAAATCCAGCTTGGTTCTTCTTGTTTGATAATTGGCTTGGTGCTTCTTCTCAAAGTTGACCATTCTTGGTTTGCATCATCACTACATGATATGATCCAAGCCGATGCATATAGTTTTTAACGGATCGCCCTCGAATTGACTCTTGTTATAAGGATTAAGACTGAATAAAAATGAGAACTTTAGGAATGGAATCCTTAAACTCAAACTTGCGCGACTTCTATTGAAGAAGGAAGAACAATACAAGCTTTGTTCTTAATTAAACAATGGCGATAATAATATAAAAAGGAAAACAACATGATTCAAGTGCTAAAGATGTAAACTTTAAGAGTAATGGCGCATAAACAATACGAAAATAGTAAGGTAATAAAATAAAAAGATGGCAAGAAGACAGAAATGGAAGAAGACGCCACACTCTCAAGAGAGTGATAAGTCCTGTAGATTCGCCACAAGAGAAAGGAACCTCTTGATAAGAATCAGAGATGGTTCATCCAAGAACCTAAGAGACTCACTCTTTACGCCACAAAGGAGCAAACTTTCAATATTATTCAAAATCGCCAAATGATAGGAAGTACATTCCTATTTATAGACTAAAGAGGTGATGGCTAACCCTAATTCTAATCCTAGGTAGCACCTATCAGCATAAGGAGGCTAAACCTAGTGCAAGACCCAAGCCCAATACAAGGCTGCTAAGAAAACACAAAAGAAAGCCCAAATTAAAAGAGAAACACGTGCAGAAATTTGGGTTACATTTGGGGCCTATTTTTATCCATGATAAAGGCCAAATTTGGTGTTTGAGCTTGAAATACGACTTGTACCCTAGCTTTCTATGGCATCAAAGAACACCTCAATCGGATAGCTACAGCTCAAGATAAATCTAAAACACTGAAGAGATATCACCACCAATGAATATAATTTTTGAACAAAATCCAGTTTGGTTCTTCTTGTTTGATAATTGGCTTGGTGCTTCTTCTCAAAGTTGACCATTCTTGGTTTGCATCATCACTACATGATATGATCCAAGCTGGATGCATATAGTTTTTAACGGATCGTCCTCGAATTGACTCTTGTTATAAGGTTTAAGACTGAATAAAAATGAGAACTTTAGGAATGGAATCCTTAAACCTGAAACTTGCGCGACTTCTATTGAAGAAGGAAGAACAATACAAGCTTTGTTCTTAATTAAACAATGGCGCATAATAATTTAAAAAGGAAAACAACATGATTCAAGTGCTAAAGATGGAAACTTTAAGAGTAATGGCGCATAAATAATACGAAAATAGTAAGGTAATAAAATAAAAAGATGGCAAGAAGACAGAAATGGAAGAAGACGCCACACTCTCAAGAGAGTGATAAGTCCTGTAGATTCGCCACAAGAGAAAGGAACCTCTTGATAAGAATCAGAGATGGTTCATCCAAGAACCTAAGAGACTCAAATTTTACGCCACAAAGGAGCAAACTTTCAATATTATTCAAAATCGCCAAATGATAGGAAGTACATTCCTATTTATAGACTAAAGAGGTGATGGCTAACCCTAATTCTAATCCTAGGTAGCACCTATCAAAGCATAAGGAGGCTAAACCTAGTGCAAGACCCAAGCCCAATACAAGGTCGCTAAGAAAACACAAAAGAAAGCCCAAATTAAAAGAGAAACACGTAGAAATTTGGGTTACATTTGGAGCCTATTTTTATCCATGATAAAGGCCAAATTTGGTGTTTGAGCTTGAAATACTACTTGTACCCTAGCTTTCTAAGGCATCAAAGAACACCTCAATCTGATAGCTACAAATTTCAAGATAAATCTAAAACATCAAGAGATGTCACCACCAATGAAAATAATTTTTGAACAAAATCCAGCTTGGTTCTTCTTGTTTGATAATTGGCTTGGTGCTTCTTCTCAAAGTTGACCATTCTTGGTTTGCATCACTACATGATATGATCCAAGTCGATGCATATAGTTTTTAACGGATCGCCCTCGAATTGACTCTTGTTATAAGGATTAAGACTCAATAAAAATGAGAACTTTAGGAATGGAATCCTTAAACTAAACTCATGCGACTTCTATTGAAGAAGGAAGAACAATACAAGCTTTGTTCTTAATTTAACAATGGCGATAATAATATAAAAAGGAAAACAACATGATTCAAGTGCTAAAGATGTAAACTTTAAGAGTAATGGCATAAACAATTCGAAAATAGTAACTAAATAAAATAAAAAGATGGCAAGAAGACAGAAATGGAAGAAGACGCCACACTCTCAAGAGAGTGATAAGTCCGTGTAGATTCGCCACAAGAGAAAGGAACCTCTTGATAAGAATCAGTAGATGGTTCATCCAAGAACCTAAGAGACTCAAATCTTTACGCCACAAAGGAGCAAACTTTCAATATTATTCAAAATCGCCCAAATGATAGGAAGTACATTCCTATTTATAGACTAAAGAGGTGATGGCTAACCCTAATTCTAATCCTAGGTAGCACCTATCAAAGCATAAGGAGGCTAAACCTAGTGCAAGACCCAAGCCCAATACAAGGTCGCTAAGAAAACACAAAAGAAAGCCCAAATTAAAAGAGAAACACGTGTAGAAATTTGGGTTACATTTGGAGCCTATTTCTATCCATGATAAAGGCCAAATTTTGTGTTTGAGCTTCAAATACGACTTGTACCCTAGCTTTCTAAGGCATCAAAGAACACCTCAATCTGATAGCTACAGTCAAGATAAATCTAAAACATCAAGAGATGTCACCACCAATGAAAATAATTTTTGAACAAAATCCAGCTTTGGTTCTTCTTGTTTGATAATTGGCTTGGTGCTTCTTCTCAAAGTTGACCATTCTTGGTTTGCATCACTACATGATATGATCCAAGCTGATGCATATAGTTTTTAACGGATCGCCCTCGAATTGACTCTTGTTATAAGGATTAAGAGTCAATAAAAATGAGAACTTTAGGAATGCAATCCTTAAAGCTGAAACTTGCGCTGATTTATTGAAGAAGGAAGAACAATACAAGCTTTTTTCTTAATTAAACAATGGCGCATAATAATATAAAAAGGAAAACAACATGATTCAAGTGCTAAAGATGTAAACTTTAAGAGTAATGGCGCATAAACAATTCGAAAATAGTAAGCAGAATAAAATAAAAAGATGGCAAGAAGACAGAAAATGGAAGAAGACGCCACACTCTCAAGAGAGTGATAAGTCCGGTGTAGATTCGCCACAAGAGAAAGGAACCTCTTGATAAGAATCAGAGATGGTTCATCCAAGAACCTAAGAGACTCAGCTCTTTACGCTCACAAAGGAGCAAACTTTCAATATTATTCAAAACTGCCCAAATGATAGGAAGTACAATCCTATTTATAGACTAAAGAGGTGATGGCTAACCCTAATTCTAATCCTAGGTAGCACCTATCAGCATAAGGAGGCTAAACCTAGTGCAAGACCCAAGCCCAATACAAGGCTGCTAAGAAAACACAAAAGAAAGCCCAAATTAAAAGAGAAACACGTGTAGAAATTTGGGTTACATTTGGAGCCTAATTTTATCCATGATAAAGGCCAAATTTCGTGTTTGAGCTTGAAATACGACTTGTACCCTAGCTTTCTAAGGCATCAAAGAACACCTCAATCGGATAGCTACAGCTCAAGATAAATCTAAAACACTGAAGAGATGTCACCACCAACGAAAATAATTTTTGAACAAAATCCATTTTGGTTCTTCTTGTTTGATAATTGGCTTGGTGCTTCTTCTCAAAGTTGACCATTCTTGGTTTGCATCGCTACATGATATGATCCAAGCTGATGCATATAGTTTTTACCGGATGGCCCTCGATTTGACTCTTGTTATAAGGTTTAAGACTGAATAAAAATGAGAACTTTAGGAATGGAATCCTTAAACCTAAACTTGCGCTGACTTCTATTGAAGAAGGAAGAACAATACAAGCTTTGTTCTTAATTAAACAATGGCGATAATAATATAAAAAGGAAAACAACATGATTCAAGTGCTAAAGATGTAAACTTTAAGAGTAATGGCATAAACAATTCGAAAATAGTAAGGTAATAAAATAAAAAGATGGCAAGAAGACAGAAATGGAAGAAGACGCCACACTCTCAAGAGAGTGATAAGTCCTGTAGATTCGCCACAAGAGAAAGGAACCTCTTGATAAGAATCGAGATGGTTCATCCAAGAACCTAAGAGACTCAAATTTTACGCCACAAAGGAGCAAACTTTCAATATTATTCAAAATCGCCAAATGATAGGAAGTACATTCCTATTTATAGACTAAAGAGGTGATGGCTAACCCTAATTCTAATCCTAGGTAGCACCTATCAAAGATAAGGAGGCTAAACCTAGTGCAAGACCCAAGCCCAATACAAGGTCGCTAAGAAAACACAAAAGAAAGCCCAAATTAAAAGAGAAACACGTGTAGAAATTTGGGTTACATTTGGAGCCTATTTTTATCCATGATAAAGGCCAAATTTGGTGTTTGAGCTTGAAATACGACTAGTACCCTAGCCTTCTAAGGCATCAAAGATCACCTCAATCGGATAGCTACAGCCAAGATAAATCTAAAACATCAAGAGATGTCACCACCAATGAAATTTATTTTTGAACAAAATCCAGATAGGTTCTTCTTGTTTGATAATTGGCTTGGTGCTTCTTCTCAAAGTTGACCATTCTTGGTTTGCATCACTACATGATATGATCCAAGCTGGATGCATATAGTTTTTAACGGATCGTCCCTAATTGACTCTTGTTATAAGGATTAAGACTAATAAAAATGAGAACTTTAGGAATGGAATCCTTAAACTCAAACTTGGCGCGACTTCTATTGAAGAAGGAAGAACAATACAAGCTTTGTTCTTAATTTAACAATGGCATAATAATATAAAAAGGAAAACAACATGATTCAAGTGCTAAAGATGTAAACTTTAAGAGTAATGGCGATAAACAATTCAAAATAGTAAACTGTAATAAAATAAAAAGATGGCAAGAAGACAGAAAATGGAAGAAGACGCCACACTCTCAAGAGAGTGATAAGTCCGGTGTAGATTCGCCACAAGAGAAAGGAACCTCTTGATAAGAATCAGAGATGGTTCATCCAAGAACCTAAGAGACTCAGCTCTTTACGCTCACAAAGGAGCAAACTTTCAATATTATTCAAAACTGCCCAAATGATAGGAAGTACATTCCTATTTATAGACTAAAGAGGTGATGGCTAACCCTAATTCTAATCCTAGGTAGCACCTATCAGCATAAGGAGGCTAAACCTAGTGCAAGACCCAACCCCAATACAAGGCTGCTAAGAAAACACAAAAGAAAGCCCAAATTAAAAGAGAAACACGTGTAGAAATTTGGGTTACATTTGGGGCCTATTTTTATCCATGATAAAGGCCAAATTTGGTGTTTGAGCTTGAAATACGACTAGTACCCTAGCTTTCTAAGGCATCAAAGAACACCTCAATCGGATAGCTACAGCTCAAGATAAATCTAAAACACTGAAGAGATATCACCACCAATGAAAATAATTTTTGAACAAAATCCAGTTTGGTTCTTCTTGTTTGATAATTGGCTTGGTGCTTCTTCTCAAAGTTGACCATTCTTGGTTTGCATCATCACTACATGATATGATCCAAGCTGGATGCATATAGTTTTTAACGGATGGTCCTCGAATTGACTCTTGTTATAAGGATTAAGACTGAATAAAAATGAGAACTTTAGGAATGAAATCCTTAAACCTGAAACTTGCGCGACTTTTATTGAAGAAGGAAGAACAATACAAGCTTTGTTCTTAATTAAACAATGGCGCATAATAATATAAAAAGGAAAACAACATGATTCAAGTGCTAAAGATGTAAACTTTCAGAGTAATGGCGCATAAACAATACGAAAATAGTAACGAGAATAAAATAAAAAGATGGCAAGATGACAGAAAATGGAAGAAGACGCCACACTCTCAAGATAGTGATAAGTCCGGTGTAGATTCGCCACAAGAGAAAGGAACCTCTTGATAAGAATCAGAGATGGTTCTTCCAAGAACCTAAGAGACTCAGCTCTTTACGCTCACAAAGGAGCAAACTTTCAATATTATTCAAAACTGCCCAAATGATAGGAAGTACATTCCTATTTATAGACTAAAGAGGTGATGGCTAACCCTAATTCTAATCCTAGGTAGCACCTATCAGCATAAGGAGGCTAAACCTAGTGCATGACCCAAGCCCAATACAAGGTCGCTAAGAAAACACAAAAGAAAGCCCAAATTAAAAGAGAAACACGTGTAGGAATTTGGGTTACATTTGGGGGCTATTTTTATCCATGATAAAGGCCAAATTTGGTGTTTGAGCTTGAAATACGACTTGTACCCTAGCTTTCTAAGGCATCAAAGAACACCTCAATCTGATAGCTACAAATTTCAAGATAAATCTAAAACATCAAGAGATGTCACCACCAATGAAAATAATTTTTGAACAAAATCCAGCTTGGTTCTTCTTGTTTGATAATTGGCTTGGTGCTTCTTCTCAAAGTTGACCATTCTTGGTTTGCATCACTACATGATATGATCCAAGCCGATGCATATAGTTTTTAACGGATCGCCCTCGAATTGACTCTTGTTATAAGGATTAAGACTCAATAAAAATGAGAACTTTAGGAATGGAATCCTTAAACTCGAAACTTGCGCTGACTTCTATTGAAGAAGGAAGAACAATACAAGCTTTGTTCTTAATTAAACAATGGCATAATAATATAAAAAGGAAAACAACATGATTCAAGTGCTAAAGATGTAAACTTTAAGAGTAATGGCGCATAAACAATTCGAAAATAGTAAGGTAATAAAATAAAAAGATGGCAAGAAGACAGAAATGGAAGAAGACGCCACACTCTCAAGAGAGTGATAAGTCCTGTAGATTCGCCACAAGAGAAAGGAACCTCTTGATAAGAATCAGTAGATGGTTCATCCAAGAACCTAAGAGACTCACTCTTTACGCCACAAAGGAGCAAACTTTCAATATTATTCAAAATCGCCCAAATGATAGGAAGTACATTCCTATTTATAGACTAAAGAGGTGATGGCTAACCCTAATTCTAATCCTAGGTAGCACCTATCAGCATAAGGAGGCTAAACCTAGTGCAAGACCCAAGCCCAATACAAGGCTGCTAAGAAAACACAAAAGAAAGCCCAAATTAAAAGAGAAACACGTGTAGAAATTTGGGTTACATTTGGGGCCTATTTTTATCCATGATAAAGGCCAAATTTGGTGTTTGAGCTTGAAATACGACTTGTACCCTAGCTTTCTAAGGCATCAAAGAACACCTCAATCGGATAGCTACAAACAAGATAAATCTAAAACATCAAGAGATGTCACCACCAATGAAAATAATTTTTGAACAAAATCCAGCTTGGTTCTTCTTGTTTGATAATTGGCTTGGTGCTTCTTCTCAAAGTCGACCATTCTTGGTTTGCATCATCACTACATGATATGATCCAAGCCGATGCATATAGTTTTTAACGGATCGCCCTCAATTGACTCTTGTTATAAGGATTAAGACTCAATAAAAATGAGAACTTTAGGAATGGAATCCTTAAACCCTAAACTTGCGCGACTTATTGAAGAAGGAAGAACAATACAAGCTTTGTTCTTAATTAAACAATGGCGATAATAATATAAAAAGGAAAACAACATGATTCAAGTGCTAAAGATGTAAACTTTAAGAGTAATGGCATAAACAATACAAAATAGTAAACTGTAATAAAATAAAAAGATGGCAAGAAGACAGAAATGGAAGAAGACGCCACACTCTCAAGAGAGTGATAAGTCCGTGTAGATTCGCCACAAGGGAAAGGAACCTCTTGATAAGAATCAGAGATGGTTCATCCAAGAACCTAAGAGACTCAGCTCTTTACGCTCACAAAGGAGCAAACTTTCAATATTATTCAAAACTGCCCAAATGATAGGAAGTGCATTCCTATTTATAGACTAAAGAGGTGATGGCTAACCCTAATTCTAATCCTAGGTAGCACCTATCAGCATAAGGAGGCTAAACCTAGTGCAAGACCCAAGCCCAATACAAGGATGCTAAGAAAACACAAAAGAAAGCCCAAATTAAAAGAGAAACACGTGTAGAAATTTGGGTTACATTTGGAGCCTATTTTTATCTATGATAAAGGCCAAATTTGGTGTTTGAGCTTGAAATACGACTTATACCCTAGCTTTCTAAGGCATCAAAGAACACCTCAATCGGATAGCTACAGCTCAAGATAAAATCTAAAACACTGAAAACATGTCACCACCAATGAAAATAATTTTTGAACAAAATCCAGTTTGGTTCTTCTTGTTTGATAATTGGCTTGGTGCTTCTTCTCAAAGTTGACCATTCTTGGTTTGCATCACTACATGATATGATCCAAGCTGGATGCATATAGTTTTTAACGGATGGTCCTCGAATTGACTCTTGTTATAAGGATTAAGACTGAATAAAAATGAGAACTTTAGGAATGGAATCCTTAAACCTGAAACTTGCGCGACTTCTATTGAAGAAGGAAGAACAATACAAGCTTTGTTCTTAATTAAACAATGGCGCATAATAATATAAAAAGGAAAACAACATGATTCAAGTGCTAAAGATGTAAACTTTCAGAGTAATGGCGCATAAAAAATACGAAAGTAGTAACCAGAATAAAATAAAAAGATGGCAAGAAGACAGAAAATGGAAGAAGACGCCACACTCTCAAGAGAGTGACAAGTCCGGTGTAGATTCGCCACAAGAGAAAGGAACCTCTTGATAAGAATCAGAGATGGTTCATCCAAGAACCTAAGAGACTCAGCTCTTTACGCTCACAAAGGGGCAAACTTTCAATATTATTCAAAACTGCCCAAATGATAGAAAGTACATTCCTATTTATAGACTAAAGAGGTGATGGCTAACCCTAATTCTAATCCTAGGTAGCACCTATCAGCATAAGGAGGCTAAACCTAGTGCAAGACCCAAGCGCAATACAAGGCTGCTAAGAAAACACAAAAGAAAGCCCAAATTAAAAGAGAAACACGTGTAGAAATTTGGGTTACATTTGGAGCCTATTTTTATCCATGATAAAGGCCGAATTTGGTGTTTGAGCTTGAAATACGACTTGTACCCTAGCTTTCTAAGGCATCAAAGAACACCTCAATCGGATAGCTACCGGTCAAGATAAATCTAAAACATCAAGAGATGTCACCACCAATGAAAATAATTTTTGAACAAAATCCAGCTTTGGTTCTTCTTGTTTGATAATTGGCTTGGTGCTTCTTCTCAAAGTCGACCATTCTTGGTTTGCATCACTACATGATATGATCCAAGCTGGATGCATATAGTTTTTAACGGATCGCCCTCGAATTGACTCTTGTTATAAGGATTAAGACCTAATAAAAATGAGAACTTTAGGAATGGAATCCTTAAACCTCGAAACTTGCGCGATTTCTATTGAAGAAGGAAGAACAATACAAGCTTTGTTCTTAATTAAACAATGGCGCATAATAA